>JAODKC010000095.1:10578570-10597130 GCA_026777985.1 Mormyrops attenuatus | reverse complement strand
TAAAACCCTGGGTTCCTTTAAATCTGAGCTAGATAAGATTTTAACAACTCTGAGCTATTAGTTAGGTTCTCCCCAAAAGAGCTTGATGGGCCAAATGGCCTCCTCTGGTTTGTAAATTTCTTATGTTCTTATCTGTCTATCCTATTGCTGCTTTAAATGGAAATTGCATTGAAACGCTGAGATAGCTGTCGATCAATTTAAACCTTTCTCCCAGTTCCGTATGTCCCATTCAGCTCATGCGCGCCGCTGCTGATGAGCATGTGAATGTACCGAAATTTGGCACCGTTTGATTTGACATTAACCGATACCCAGTAGTACCGACATCATTCGGTCGGTACCTTTAAAAGTACCAACCTCGGTACCCAACCCTACATACGTGTAGGTGAAAGCAAGCTTGGCAGTGAAGGGCAGCCACCTGCAGTGGCACCAGTGGAGCCGGGAGTTACGGGCCTTGCTCAAGGGCCCACAGACGTCACAAGGGCCCACTATTCTGCTGAAGCTGGGCTCGAACCGGTGACCTTCCTATCACAGGCGCAGAGGCTTAGCCCATCGAACCACATGCTGCCCCAAACTGAGGAAAGCTTACAACACCCGGTATTCTCAGGCGGTCTCCCATCCAAGTACTAATCAGGCCCGACCCTGCCTAGCTTCCGAGATCGGACAAGATCAGGTGTATTAAGGGGAATATGGCCGTTTGACCAGAAGAATCAGCATAATCACCCTACCGCCCCGAGCTTCTGGGATCGGCGCGGCCCATTTAGACAGATTTCATATGGATCGCATGTTTGGCGGGGCTGCTACTATGCAAGGGAGTGGTTACTCACGTCCGCCTGGCCACCACTTTATGGAGGTGACCGTGGGGCTGTTGAGGACAAACTCCTGGGTGGATGGATCGTAAGTGGCTGTAGTCTCCAGCCCGCGGATATGGGTACCTGGAAATACACCCAGGCAGCTCAAATCAAACTAGAGTCAGTTGGACAACCTGCAACCTCAGCACACACTAGCCACATGCACAGGGAGAGCTCCACCTGCCCACATGCAAACACCACCATTTTTGTTCATTTTGATATTTGTAGCATTCTGGGAGGTATTCCTGCAGGTGTTTGACAGCACATGGAAACATGGAGACTTCAAAGAACGTGTTAATTTTTGGCTCCCTGCCTCCCTTTAAGAGTGAAAGCAGGTGACAGTGTCATGCAACGCGCAGTGGAGTGTAAACATCCACAAAGTAACAGAAAAGACAGATATTTAACCTCACACATTTGCAGCACCTTGCAGGAACAGAAGCAAAAATAGTCTGATTCTGGAAGACTGGGGAAGTTCAGCACTTTCAACTGGAGAAATTGCAAGCTGCTCCCAAGCTAGAGGAGGCAGAGAAGAGATAATGCGACCGAGAGCCACCCCGCTCTGTTACCGTGGCCCATCTCGGTCTGCGCATAGGTGCCGATGATCTTCAGGTTCCACGCGGGCGTGAAGAAGGCGTCTTGTTGCTCGGGCGTGGCCTGGTTCAGCAGCGTGGGCAGGAACATCCCCAGGTGGAGGTCCAGGGGCTCTGTGCGCCCACGCTGGACACAGCTGCATCGAGGGTGTGTGTGCAAGTGTCCGTGAGTCAGTTAGTGTGGGTGTATTAAGATTTGGGGAGATGGGAAAGGAGATGGGATTTGCATGGAAGAAAGGAAACAAGGAAGAGTTTGGGTGTTCCAACACAGGGAAACAGCCATAGGTTTAAATGAAAATGTGAAGAAAAATACAAAGGAGGTGTGCAGATCAAAAAAAAAAAAGCGCAGAATGGGCATAAAGTGTATGAAAGTGTGCAAGTGCGATCACCCAGAAAACAAAAAACAGTGGAAGAGAGGGGGAGATCAATTTGTCAGCAATTAATGCATGCGAGAGACTCATGCTGATTACACAGCTCAAAAACCAAATTAACATCCCTAGAAATGCTGAATCCAAGGGAGAGATTTATATACCATCACGGAAGCTTGTCCTCTCTCAAAAATAAAGGAAAACTCTAGGCAGATTACCCACGAAGCTTCACCTTTCAGTTATTTTCATTGTAGGGAGAAAATCATTTTATTGTATTTCTCTCATGTCTTATGTCTTAAATGTTGTACTTTATACTTTTCGTCCTTTTTTTTATATACCGTATTACAAAGACGAGAGAGAAACAGCATTTCGACTCCCTTGTATGTTGTGAACATAGAGGGAATTGACAATAAAAGCCTATTTGATTTGATTTTGATTTGAAAACCCTTAACTCACGGAATGATGTACAGTAGGCTCCAGGTGACCCCGCTTTCTATAAGTGGTTATAGGATGCATGGTAAACAATCGCAACAGTTTTTGGTATGGATAAATTTAGTGTTCTAAAGTGTTTGGTCATTCCTTACCCATACAGTTTAGCCCTGTAAGCTTGTAACAATGAAAATGCCGTTGGACTCAAGTATTTTATTCAGGTCCACACTAAGTTGTTCCATTAGGAGTTGGTAGGGGGTACGTCATTTGCTGAAAGGAGAACATTCCAAAAGAATAAACCTTTCCTGAACAGACAGGCTCTGATCATGCCTGAAACGATGACGTCTACACACAGACCACAGAAATGTGAGAAGCAACCAGTCTGGCTTCACCTCCTACATTCCCAAAGAACAAAGCTATAGGCCTATTCACAGACTGAACCTTTATCAATCATCATCAATCATTAATCATTTATTTGAGAGCTGCACAGATCACAAGGCTTAATTTCCACTTGGGCCAAAGTTAATTATTTGCCAATTACTGATTTGCAAAGCAGGACCAAGTTCAAGGCTTTAGAATCAAATGAAAAACACGGGACCACAGTGACATGGCAGGGATGGGCATTGAGGACATGCTCATTAACAGAGGACAGAGAAGGTAGAAGAACCAGACAGGATGAAGAGATCTACTTTTTATATTTGTTCAAGAATCCAATTCGAGTTTGTTCCTTCAGCTTGTCTTTAGTTAGAAAGCATTTCAAACTTCAAACAAGCTGCATTTTCACCACTTCAAGCCCCCAGCTTCAGTAAGAGCCATAGAATTTTAAACAGGTACTAGCATTAACAGAACAACCACAAGCAGCCAGTGTGAAAACTGATCATTTCGATAAAAGCTGTTAGTTCTGTTAGTGAATGGTGTGCAAATGGCTGAAAAGGCCGGTCAAACACTTGCAGGAATCCAGTATCTTCCAGAATGTCAGCTCTGGTTAACCAAGACTACAAACACCTTTATAACGACTGTGTCATCTACTGTAAACACGGCTGGGCAAATGGGCGTGAGGAATTCTCACAGATACAACTAGGAGCACATCCAAGTGTCTGCGATTGGACTGACCGTGACCCATTTCAGTCTGGGCATAGGTTCCCAAGACCTTGAAGGACTCTGCAAGGGGAAGCCACTTCCTGCGCTGCTCTGCGTCGCACTGGCCGTATAACGTGGGCAAGAACATGGAATAGTGGAGACCCAGAGCCTCATTATGCTCCCCTTTCGCGAGTCTACGAGCAGGACAGACACAAAGGCTATCAGGCATTTCATCAACAGGATAGCAGGTATATGGGACAAATAGAACGGCTACCATTGTGAGCCCCATAGACTCTCATCAATCAGAGGAATGCAAGAATGGGTTTAAAACAACCAAATCTGTAGTTTAATTATTCTCCCTCAAAGAACACGTCCATGTACTGTACTGTCCTAAAAAAGGCGGCACCACTTTTCTTAAATAAATTAAAAAAAAAAGGTCTGTTTCAAAAAGCAAATACATAATACTAATACCCAAAAGGTGCAGTCCTTTGGCCCATATCTTGATCAATTTGTCAGATATAGTACGCGCTATAAGTCATGATATATGGCTATGAACATCAGGTATGGGACTAAGTCACATTCACAAGTCCCAACCATCGAGTTTCAAGCGAAGTCATGCTTCTTAGAAATAAGTCAAGTCAAGCTAGAGACTTAGTCAAGCAAGTGACTGTCAATCTGTAACTTCTGCAACTGTAATTTCACCATTGGTAACTACGATAAATGCAATACTGACGTAATAATTATGTAATACATTTAACAATGATTATGAAGTAAACTTAGTACTAATTATCAATATTTACATGTGCCAAAGTAATGAGTTCCAGTAGTGAACAATTCAAGTAAGGTAATAACAGTGCGGTGCTGCACCCACCACACGATAAACCACCTCAGGGATGAGAACCAAGTGCAGCCGTGCGACGTGCGACACCTCAGAACCACACTAGTCTGGATGGAACAGTGCGAGTTGTTTTCGGTGGCCCCAAGTTTCCCTGTAAGTTGGAGGGCCTCCTAATAGGGCTGGATGTAGATTAACGTCATACCCAGGAAGAAGCAATTGCAGGTTAAGGGCCTTGATCAAGGGCCCAACAGAGTAGGATCACTCCTGGCATTCACAGGATTCGAACCTGCAACCTTCCAATTCACACAGATCCCTAGCCTCAGACCCACCACTCTGCAGATAATTCAAGCAAGCAGAAATAGAAAAATTGCGTTGTCTTTTTTATTTTTGAAATTGCATTATACAATTCACATCTAAAATAAATCTAATGAAAATACACTTTGACTTGCAGAAAACTGTCAGACAGGAAGTATTGGCCAAAGAGTGTTTGACAGAACTGTCATTTAGCTGTAACTGAATAGCTTACGTACTATTAAGCAAGTCATATTTATAAACCCCATGCAACAGCTCTATTACCACGAATAAGTGCCTGCAAGCATCACAATTACTGTAAACACTTCATAGCCAGGCAAAAATGAAATACACGATTGTAACAGTGTAAAATATGTTTAACGTGATTTTATAAGACCCAATAAAGATTATTAACACAATAAAATGTCTTCGAGTTGTAACGGTACATGTATTCGTCGTGTACCATTCAGCACACTTCAGTTTGGTACACACAATGAAACGAATATATTTATTGATGCAAGTGGAACCTAAATTCACAAGTAGATGGGCAGCACGGAAAACTAATGCTAATCGTGACTGAGCTGGTTACGGCTCATGCTGGTTAGTCAGTCATAAGTGGCCAGTTCCCTGGCCATAAAATAACCTGTATATATTGCTGGAAACACATCCAACATGCTGAGGCATTTGAGGTGAGATCATCAGAGTGTGTCTGCGACCGCAGCAAGACAGAAATTGCCTCTGCATGTTAGTCTCCCTGTGGCACTTCAGGAGTTTTTGGCAAGAAATTCAGACTGGGCTACAAAAAATAATTTGCTACAGATATGCAACCATATTTGGTAGTAGAGAATACAGGATTTAGTCCATTATGATTCTTATGATGCTACATTTTTGATTTTTAGATATATAGCAAATATTTTTACTACGTGCAACTTTACAGGTTATTTACAAGTCTAAATCAAGTCTTTTTTTTAGAAAGCAAGTCTCTAATCATAAAAATTGAGACTCAAGTCCAACTTGAGTCATGTCACTCAAGTTTCCCACCTCTGGTGAACAAACTTGAAATGTGGTTCTTGCATACAGAGGTGTGTTAAGTGTTGCCCCAAAAGTTCATGATATACAAGCTTCAGAATGACTGAACATTTTTAAAAGGATTAGATAAGTAGTACAGAAAGTCTCCCGCATGGCCTTTCCCCTACTGCACTTACTGCCATTGGCATCTAGAGACCTTTGTCACTGTACCTTGGCAGGGTATTGTGGTCAAACAGATATGCAAATTAACAAAATACAGACACTCCCCGGCTTACGATGGTCCGTGTTACAATATTTCAACTTTTACGATGGATATTCTAATTCCATTCTGTTTATCACTTTCAGTACATTATCCAATAAAATTACATGAGATATTTAATACTTTATTATAAAAATGGCTTTGTGTTAATGAATTTGCCCGACTGTAGGCTACTGTAACCATGTTTAAGGTAGGCTATAGGCTAGGCTATGACATTTGTTGGGTTAGGTGTACTGCATTAAAATGCCTTATGATATTTTCATCTTATAATAGGTTTATCAGAATGTAACCCCATCGTAACTGTATTTGAAAGTTTTAAATATAAGATGCATTTATATACCTTTACAACTGTTATGCAAAAAAGAAAAAAAAACCACAACAGTTACTAACACCCTTACAGTTGCCAAAGTAAAGACATTTCCATCCATCCTCCAGTTGCATATCCTGGCAGGGTCACATGGACCTGGAGGCTGTCCCAGGCAGCACAGGGCACAAGGCAGGGGACACCCTGGCCGGGATGCCAGTCCATTGCAGGGGATAAGACAGGGGACACCCTGGATGGGATGCCAGTCCATTACAGGGGACAAGGCAGGGAACACCCTGGATGGGATGCCAGTCCATTACAGGGGACACCCTGGATGGGATGCCAGTCCATTGCCGGACACAAATCATACTCTGTTTTAATAATTACTACCGAGATGCCAGTTGCCCTAACTGCTGGTTTTTGTACTGTGGAAAGAAACCAGAGTACCCAAAGGAAACCCACACGACACAGAGAACACGCAAGCTCCTCAGACACAGCGCAGAAGTGGGACTCAAACCCACACCCTCCTCAAATCCATGTGAAAAAAATATACACACATACTCAATAGTCATAAAAATATTTCTACATTCGTATTCTGGCTAGGCAGATACAATATGGAGCTGCAGCCGACTGCAGGTGTAAATCACTGTTATGGTTTATATTCAGCAAATGGCCATCAAAAATGTTATCCTCACATTTATAAAGGTTTGCACTTTTTCCCAACCAATCTAGGTTCCTATGAGTTGCTGAACAGTAAGATGGCAACAGCTCCACAGTGCCTGACATTTTCTGACCTCAAGTTCCAAAGCTTTGTGTGTCAACATACACAATCATACACAGCACATTGTGCAATGAAATGCATGGTGGCCTAACCCCAGACTGTGAGATAAAAGGAGATAAAGTTTAAAAGATAAGACATGAAATATTGCACATTAAATAAAAATCAAAAATATCGATGGTGTACAAAGCTGGCATTAACTGGAAGTAGCGAAAAAGTCCAGGAGAAAAATGTGCATGTTCTTTTAAGTATCCAAACTGCTAGCAGAATTTTGTGTTATACATTACCTGAAATAATATGTTGTCTGTTTGTTTGTGTGTGTGTGTGTAGATAGATAGAGACAGATAGATAGATAGATAGGATAGATAGATAGATATAGGCTTCACGTTTAAATATAACAAATCAGAAGATTGATACAAATTGGATGCATGTTTTCGAACTGTATAAGTTGTTGGTTGTAAGACACGTGGAGGCGGTTTCTGAGGTCTTGCATACCTCTTGTAGGAGTATATCTCCTCGGGATCGGAGATGCCGTACTCCCGCATCTTCAGGATCATCTGCGCACTCTTCTTCACCGCCGCATCGTAGCGCTCGCTGCGGGACATGAAGTTCAGGTCTTCATGCTGGAAGTCGGGGTCGTTGATAACCAGAGTCTCTACGGAGAGATGGGGAGAAATGCTTACCGGGGGCACACTTCGTCAGTCAATTTCAATGCATTTCATTTCAGTTTTTACAACGAGCAGCAACAGAATTAGCAACAGCAGACTATAACTGAATGAATTGTCGTCTTCTACGTGGGCTACATGAACTTATACTATACGTATATTCAGAAGAATAATATTAACTGCCGCAAAAAAAAAAAAAGGAATAACATGCATTTACAGCTTGGGATTTTAAAATGTACAACGGATTTAAGTGTCGTCTGTAGTTATTACAGCGCAATAGCAGTATTTGGCATAGTCTAAATTGCTACAGAAATTAGCTACCGGGCTAGGTGGCCTTTCAAGCGCCGGCCTATTGTCATTGATTGTATAAAGATTTTCCATACAGAAATACTGCATACTTTAAACGTTGTGAATAATGAACACGTTAACGAAATCAGACATTATCGTAAACAGCTGTCTAGTCAACAATGCGTATCTGATTACACATGGTTACATTTCTGATAAGGAAACCAGGGGTGCCGAAAGTACAGCAAACGGGAACAAACTGAAACGCTTCGTGTTTTTTTTTTTTAACCCGCAGACTTTGCGCGGAGAGCCCAAGCGGCACAAACCGACCGATTTCTCGCCTCCTTTTCGTCTTCTCCGGGCTGCCATCCAGGACATGAGTCAGCGCGTCCGTGTCGAAGGTGGCATTCTCCCGTTCTTTGCGGATGTCGGGGTTCATGGCGGCGGCGGGGTTCTTCTTCAGCTAAGATCGGACTCGCAATTGTAGGAGGTTATATAGGAGCCGTTATATAACGCCGTACGGTCCGGCCTAGGACATTAAACCTGCGGCACTAGCTGCGGGGCTGTCCTATTCTTGCTTCCTGCTTGCTTTCATGACTGGGCGGGGATGGAGGCTGGACAGGATCTAACGTAGGGTACTCATGACCATTCACGGTGTGTGGAATAGGCGCTTGGATGGATGCGCGGATGGCGATCGTTTTCGTTTTATGGAGTAATTTATTAACAAGTTTCATTTCGATTGTTTCCACAAAAGCCGTCCGCAAATCGGATCTGCATTTCCGCGACCAGCGACAAGTATGTATCGGTTGCAGGAAGTCAGTGCATTTAGTTCAAAATGTGCCACGTGTATTAATATTAACAAACCCATGAACTTCAAATAAATTACAGTAACACTGTTACCTAATATTCAAAACAATCTCGTTTTGTAACTCGAAATGTGCATCTTATTCCAACCAGCCTACAAGTTAAGTATCGGATCAGCTCCGTGCATGGGCGTCGTTATGTCCGATCGCTCATATCCCCTAGTATTTTAAGCCGAGCCCCGAAAATTTTAGCCGCGATGCCAATCTTCCTTCAGAAAAAAAGAGTCAAGCGCCAGTTAATCTTGACTTTGCCCCTGATGTTTTCAATAGCTAGAAACTCCCCCGGCTCAGTGCGGACGTTAAATCACGCGAAAAGAGTGTTTGAATGGAGAATGATGACACAAACTCCACAATCATGAAGTTCATATAGCGCTTTCTGGTGTGCAGGGAAATGCTCCCGGAACCTGGCGTCTTCCACTTTCCCTGGGAAATCAATTCGGTCCAAGAAGGAACTGCAGTGAGAACATATGGCAGGTTAAGAGACTTAATAACTTCTGTTAGAAACGCTAAACACTTTGCTTGTAATTTATACTCCTGAACAGTTTTTCCTTGTAGAGCACATTCAGTGGCTTGTTATAAATTCTCCTATTACTATTTAATTTTGAGCCTTTACTATGGCATTATGTGCTGCAGTCTGCTAGAGATTTTGGGCCCCATGAAAGCATATCATATTGGGCCCCCAATCCTGGGATTGATGTTAAACTGCCTCTGGCCCTGCAAGAGGCCCAACAAATTGGGAGTTGGTGGTGGGACTGGCCTTCCAGCTACCATAAAAAAAAACCTCACACAGCTCTTTGAAAGCAGTCAGGACTCTTTCCTGCTGTCCGCGGGAGTAGCTCTGCTACAGCCGCCCACAGGAAGATCTATCTGTGTATGACGGGGATGGGGGAAAACCCTCAGGAGCCTCATCCCCAGAAGAGTCGAAACCGCTGGAGAGACAAAGTGGTCGGGCCTGTTGGGGATTGGAACTGGCGTGGTGCTGATGTGTCACTTGCTGCACGGATGGATGGATGGATGGATGGATGATGGAAGGAATAACTAAGCTTGATGGATGATTAGTAGATTGATTAATGGATGGATGGGTAGATGACTTGGTTAATGGATGGATGATGGATGGATGGAGGGAATAACTTGAATGGATTATGAACTCAGGTAGGCAGAACTCATATAGAGTGAGTGATGTGTCTTATGTCCCATGGCCCCTTTAAGATAGTGGACCCTCTGGCCCGGGGTCGGCCATTCCGCTACCCCGATGAGCCAGCCAGGCCGCAGACGCCTCACATGACCCTGTAAAGTTACCTGGCGCTGAGAGCAGTGTTATCAGTTAAGGTCCTTGCTAGAGTCATCCACAAGGGGATTGCCTATTAGTGACTCTTACACTTCTTTTACACCTAAAAAGTCTAGCATTGACTGCATCCTGGCACTGAGGGTTCCTGTTGAGCACAAATCTGAATATCGTTTGGGTTTCGCAGCCTTTGTCAAGTTTCGTAAAGTGTTTGATTCAGTCGACCAAGCTGCCCTATGGGACATCCTGAGACTTCATGGGATCCCCCTAAAATTGCTGGGCACCATGTCCATCTGTACACCGTGAATGTTGTGCAGCCTGAATCTCTGTGTTCTTCCCAATGTATTCTGGTGTTCATCAGTGCTGTGCTACTATTCTGTTCAACACTTACATGGACTGTGTATTGGGTAGGGTTGTGGGGTTCACTGGCTGTGGAGTATCTGTTTAGAATTTAGTGATTAATTGTCATTGTTGACACACCAACGAAATGTGTCCTCTGCATTTAACCCATATGTGACATAGCAGGGGGCAGCTAATTCGGCGCCCAGGGGCGGTACCTTGCTCAGGGTATCTCAGTGGTGCCTTGCTGGTCTGGGATTCAAATCTGCAATCTTTCAATTACAAGTGCACGTCCCTAACCATTAAGCCACCGCTGCCGCATCTGTTGGCGAGGAATGATTTACCAGTCTTGACTTTGTCGAAAATGCTGTGATCTTTGCAGAATCAATGGAGGCTCAGATTGGGCTTCTCCAGAGACTAAGCGAGGAGTGTCTGGGTTTGTGAGTGTCCTGGATTAAAACCAAGATCCAGGCCTTTAATGGCCTCTTGGGCACAGCCATCAGCAGTGTGTCTGTCTGTAGACAGAATGTCGAGCACGTTGAGAAGTTCACTTACCTCAGCAGTGACATTTATGTCTCTGGTGACTCCCTATGAAGTCAGGAGACAGATTGGGAGAGCATGGGGGGTCATGAGGTCACTGGAAAAGGGTGTATGGCGATCCCTATATCTTTATAACACGATGAATGTCCAAGTCTTTAGAGTCCTGGTGCTCCCTGTCTTGCTGTATGGCTGTGAGACGTGGGTGCTATCCAGTGACCTGAGATGACGACTGGACTCTTTTGGTACTGTGTCTCTTTGGAGAACCCTTGGGTACCGCTGGTTTGACTTTGAGCGAGTGCTAGACGAGTCCCGAATGAGGCACATTACCTCCATTGTGAGGGAGCGTCAGTTACGGCACTACGGCCATGTGGCCCGTTTCCCTGAGGGTGATCGGGCTCGCAGGATCCTCATTGCTGAGGACCCGAGCGGCTGGACCAGGCCAAGGGGACGCCCACATAAAACCTTTCTGCAACAGATCGATGGTCATTTCCGGAGGGTGGAACAGGAGCGTGTGTCGGCCTGGGGGGTTGGCAACTTGGGATCCCAAGGTGTTTCGTAATGCGGTGGGCATGACAACGCACTGTACCAGTGCATGTTCCCCACCCTGACATGACCCCAATCCAATCCAATTAAATTTTATCTTAAATTCTTCTGTCCTAAACCCCCCCCCCCCGACAGCACCCCTGATTCTGTGCAAACCTTTCTCTGCCATTCTTTGCATGTTACTGTTTGTCGCATATTATTAATTCTTATTGAGTATAACTGTCTTTTTCATCCAAGCACTATGTTATGTTTGCTTTACTCCTTGTCTACTTTCTAATCGTCTTCGCAGATTGGTGTCATACCAGCCTGAAGTTTCTGAAGCTGTCCTGTCCTCACAGCACTTATCAGTCCAACATGACATTACTGTCCACACAGGCTTTGTGGAGCCTTTCCTGCCCTTACTACACTCCTACTACATAGTGTTGGGGGATGTTGAGAGGACAGAGGGTAAGGCTGTTACTTCACTCTTGTCTTCTCCTTGGAAAAAAAAGGACATATTATCAAAATGTAAAGCATATTTTTTTGTATTGTGTAATTTGTGCATTTTTGCGTCAGGGGATGGCGTGATGGTGCGTGCGCGCGTGCTGAACTGCGTGGATGGTATAAACCTCGCCCTGCTACAGCAGGCCATCATGGAGCAGAGGCGCTACCTGCAGGAGAGAGATGGTGAAGCTCCTGTGCAGCCGACTGCACCATGACAATCCTCAACGGGTGGCTTCCTCTATAAGAGAAAGGTGACTTGGAGCCAGTTTTTGCTGGAGAAGCATCAAGGCAACGAAAAGGTTCTTATAGTAAAAATAATATGGTTGCTGATTTTGGATGTAAAAGTTGTGGGGTTTTTTTGGGATAAGTTTCTTTGGATGTTGAATGTCCTCTTTTTATTGATAAGTTTCTTTCCCACTGTTTTGAAACCTGGTGTGGATAAGTTATAACTCAGTTATTTAAATGATTTTGAGTGGACTTACCGAACATAAAAAAGTTGTTTTCATGAATGAAACTTGCCCTATATTACTTGCACAACTGCATTGTCATCATGAATAAAAGATTTTGTCTTATCTTCATAATGTGACGTTTTAAAATTCTGTAATAAATATTTTGATTTCTCAGGATGGGATTTCTGCTGTATTGTAAGGTAGGAGGTTACCGTTATTTATCCTGTAAGTTTGGGTAAATTGAACCAAATCTCATACAGAAATAAACATACACAAAAATAGAACACATTAGCCATTTAAAGTTTTATTAAGGGTTATTTCTGGATACAATATCGAACAAGATCCAAAATAAAGGAAATATAGTTATTGTTCTACATTTCAAAATACCAGCAAAGCTTGATAAATGGGAAAAAAATGTCTTTGCCCCTTAACCCAAATGTTGAATTGCAAAATGTTTTTGATAAGATCACACAATCATGATTTGTCACAAATACAACTGCTTTCTCATGCCATTTAAATAAGAAGCATGATACAAGATCATCCCATAACAAGTAAACATACGAACAGCAGTAAGTTCTACCTAAAATGAGCAAACTGGTATGGTTTCCTGAGACAGTTTCCTGTTTTGTGTTTCTGCCCAGTATCATGCTGCATGTTGACAGCGATTCTCTGGAGATTGGTCATTCTCTTTTTCCGGTCTTCCAGTTGACAAGTCTAAAAGGCTCGATGACTTTTGTATGAGGGGATATACGAGGATTCATTAGCACTGCCTCTGTTAGCGGGCGGAGGTGTGGCACTCGTAAGTGGATTACTGGAGGCCTTTGTCTTTTTGTCTCCAGCAACTAGAAGAGCAAATTCTGAAATGGACATCTTGTTCATCTTGTACTGCTGCACGTCAGATGGAGTGATTCTGCCATCATCTAGGGCTTTTTGGATAGAATACTGCTTGCCACTCTTGCGGTCCCGAAGGACTGAGGTCTCTCCATTAGGCCCCTTGGAAGTTATTTCTTCCCAGTCACACTCCAGCTCCTCCAACTGGATGTACTGATTACGGTCAATCAGCCCTTGTATGTAAGCATCATATGGCGACATATCTTTTCCTGTTTCTGGGTCTAAAATAGTGATTTTTGTGGAAAGATTGGTCTCACTCATTCGTTTAGTATCTTCCTTCTTCAGGTTGTTCAGCAGCTCTCTGAGGGTAAACTCTCTTTTGTGTATCTTGTCTTTCTCATCCAGTATTTCCCTCTCCAGTCGCTGAACATCTGATTCCATCTTCATGCTCTTTTGCCTACTCATCAAGTTTCTCTCACTCAGCAGCTTCGACTGCTGCTGGAAGGATACGTGAGTGTCCTGTTTCTCAGACTCCATGGTCTTCAGCTCCTTCAGGAGGTTCTCCTTCTCTCTCAGCAAGGCATCCCTCTGCTGAATGTAGTTGTTCCCTTCCCAGGAAGTATTATCACGTGTCATCAGAAGTCTGTTCAATTTGTCCCTGGTCCGTTGCATTTCCGTCTCCAGTTCTAGCCTAACATGTCTCTCCTGAGATACCTGCTCTCTGAGACGGACCCTCTCACCCTCTACAGCCTGGTCCTTCTCTACTCGAATCACCTCTTTGTAGACAGTTCTTTCCATAGATTTTTCTTTTAGCAGGATATCCAGTTTATGGGTGAGGCTTCTGATGTCCCGATTCAAGGACTGTATGGTATTTCCCTCTCTCTCCAGGTCTGCACGTAAGCTAGCTGTCATCTTTTCCAGTTTGGGATCTCTTTCAACCTTCAGGACCTCCTCCATAATAATTTTCTCTTCAATTGGTGGAGGAGCATTTTCAAGCTCATAGATTCTGGTTTTAATTTGTCTTAGTTCCATCTCTGCGTGGATCCTCTTTTGGATTTCATCTGACTCCCGCAGAATTCTCTCCTTTTCTAGGATCAAGGCTCTCAGCTGCTGCACTTCCAAATCCGTCTGTCGACGAGCCTTTATCTCATCATCCAGATCCCTGTTTAGCTTCTCATGCTCCAATATCTGCCTGGAGTCCTTCTCCAAACGCACCACTTCTTGCACCACTACCACCTCCTCTGGCTTCTGCCTCTCCAGCAGGATGTATCTGTTTGCTAAATCAAAGACCATTTCCTCAGTGGTACGCCGGCGTTGTGTTTCGTCACGCAGCTCCTTTCTGAGTCTTTCAGCTTCTTTCTCCAAAAGTGGGTCTTTTTCGTACTTAAGAACCTCCTTTGTCACAAGCTTTGTTTCTACCTTTGATTTTTCCACTTTCAATTCATCTCTCTCTTTTTGCAGGCGAAGTAGTTGGTCTTGAGTGGTATTGTAGGTGCTCTGGAAGCGTGACACCTGTTCATTGAGCCTTTGTAGTTCTTTCATTATTTCAGGACTTTTTTCCTCTTTAACCACTTCATGGAGTACTTCCTTGAGCTCCACGTTTGGCTTCTGTGAGCGCAGTGATGACAAGCTAGTTCTAACTACTTCGATATCCTTCTCCAGATCTCCACGACATCTGTTTGAGTCCTGTATTTCTTTTCTCAGCCTCACAATCTCTACTTCGGTCTGAGGGTCTACTCTGTAGATCTCATTGATTATTTCTTTGATTTCCACATTTTGTTTCAGCCTGTCCACTTGGAAGTATCGGTCCTGAAGTTCTTTGATTGCCCTCATCATATTATCGTTTTCGGTTCTCTGATCCTCCAGCAAAGTTCGGACCTGCTTGGCATCCTCGATTAGTTTGGGGTCTTGTTCCACTTTCTTCACCTCTTTAGTGATAATCTTGGGTTGCACAGTTGGGATAATCCTTTCCAGTGTGTTGATCTGACTCCTGGTTTGGAATATCTCATCATTCAGAGCCTTGCACTTTTGACCTTCATCTGCAATCTGAAGCTCAAAGTTCTTTACAGCTTTCAGCATCTCTGGATCCCTCTCCAGTTTTACTACTTCTTTCTTCACTACCTTCTCCTTTATGGTTGGTGCCTTTGTCTGGAGAATGTTGACCTCAGTTTTCATCTGAACTGTTTCAGTCTCTCTGGTACGAAGCTCATCTTTCGATCTGCGTATCTCCTCTTTGAGTTTATTGGCTTCCACATCAAGCTGTGGGTCTCGCTCAATCTCTGTTACCTCCTTAGTTGCCAGTTTGGGCTTCACATTTTTAATCTCATGCTCAAGGGTGACAATTTTCTTATTGATTAACTCAATCTCCGATTGGGTAGCAGAGCGTTTAAGGGCCTCTTGATGGATCGTATCTCTCAGGACCACCAGATCATTCTCAAGTTTTGGATCACGGTAGTACTGGAGTACTTCTTTTTCCTGGACCCGCTCTACCCCTTTGCGACTCTTCAGTGACATCATCCGGGTTTTGTAAGTGTCCAAGCTAGACTCTACATGGGTTCTCCTGGCAATCTCATCTTCCAGGTCCTTCTTCAGAGTGGCAACTTCATCCTGGCTCTTCTGTAAGCTCTGCTGTTGCAGTTGTTGTTTCACCACCACTTGACTTGCCATCTCCTCTTTCTACTCAGGAGAGAATGAATCGGGTTTTAAATGCTGAGGCTGCCCCCCCCCCAAACTTTTCTGTGTCTACATTTATTTTTTTTTTAGTAATAACTTCATGCTGTACAAATATGTCAGAAGTGTTTACCAGTAATACTGCTTAACACAATGTAATTTTGAGTTTGATTTACGATGAGTTTATCTGCATTTTCATTGAATCACACCAAAAGACAATAGATCCTTCTCATTAAAGAAAAATCTGCCTGCCTTTGTTTTACCTGAGCAGTGACGTTTTTGGCAAGACCTATCTGGTTGAGTAATGCGTCATTCTTTGCAGATGCTTCAGCATAACGGTTTACCAGGTCCTTCTCCTGTTGCACAGAAACACATTACATTCCATTAGGTCCTAATCAACACTGAAAATATAAGCAGCCTGATTTGAAACTGCTATTCATATAACTTCAAACTGTTTATCCCAGACGACATACAGTAGACTATTCCAGGCAATGTATGCAGGGGTAAACCCTGGATGCCAAGACACAATGCTACCCAGTGAGCCACCTTACAGCAATAGCATAGATCTTAAGTAGACAACAGTTCACCTACCTGCATCTTCACAGAGTCAGCCATAGTGGAAGACTGTAGACGTTTGGCAGCTGGGACTGCTGCCTCATCAAGTGTACTTCTATATTTGTTAGAGTTGGCCTCATAAGCCTAATAAAATAAAAACCACAGGTTACATACATACAATGTTTGGTAACACTTTATATGAACTGCACCTTCATAATACATTCATTCTACATTCATAGAACATTCATAAGCAGCATGTAAGTACAGTTGCTCCTCTACTTATGAACATTCAACTTACGAACTTTCAGACATACAAATGAAGAGGACTGTAAGTCCAAATTGTCTTCATTGGGCTCCCGTCTCCTGTCCGCAACACATTTTTTCTTTCTGTGCTCCAGTTCTGCCTAGTACGGCTTCTGGCCGCTACTCCTCCCGCGCGGCAGCGTAGGGTGCGCACTAAATGCATCCTAGTTCTTAGTACTTGCGTATCCCCTTAAAATGATGCTGAATAACGACTTATGAACATTTCAAGTTGTGAACGGCCGTTCGGAAAGTATCTCGTTCATGAGTAGAGGAGCGTCTGTATACCTTAACGTGTATGTGAATGAATGTTCTTTGAATGCATTATGAAGGTGCTGTGAAAATTACCCAGTGTTTTGGGGTAACTGGATGATGGTCTGAGTAGCTAAAATGTTACTTGTGTTGTATTACCTAGGTAATACATGCATGTTTATTCACTGAAAACCATACACATAAAGAGAAGACATAATTTTAGCTGAAGTAACTAGGTTTTTTGGGAAAAAATCGAAAGGTCTGTCTTACATTGAGAACACCCTGTAGATCCTGGGACTGGTCAAGCATGTGGTCAATGTCATCCCCTTTTCTCCGGATGTCGTCCACAACTCTCTACAACAAAACATTTCAGGCCATAAAAGGAAAGACCATTATCTTTAGCCAGGTAAAGATCATTTGGCAATTTTTGAGATTCCCAAATAAGATGTGGAAACACTGTTTTGATTAAATTTAGTAGTTTAATTTTCTACATTTTGAAAAATTTAGGGGACATTCCTCTTCAGATATAAAGGGTGCATTTAGTGTTTCAGTGAAAGACTTGGTATTAATTACAATCATGAATCACAAGTGGATGTCATAAGATGCCTAGTATGGAAACCTGGAGAAACAGACCTTTTGAGAATTCTGCTTGTTGTTGACCTGGGCCAGTGTGTCGTTAGGGTTCACCGTGTTGTTAGGCAGGCTGTCGAGGAAGGAATCCAGCGACTGGGCAGCACTGTCAAAAGTGTGGTACTTGTTGCTTGCCTCTTGTAACAGACGTTCTCTGAATAAGGACGTAGAATAATGAAATCAACAAACACACAAGAGTGAAATACAAGCGCAGATGTGTTTGAGAAAAGTTCCGGATTTACACTTATGTACTAAACTTAGCGTTGATGTTTGAGCATCACTGCAGCTTCAGAGGGTCTAAGACTGAGGCAGCTTGTCACTCTTACCTCTCTTGCAGCTGGTTGTTCACATTGGTGTAGCGATTCCTGAGGTTGTTTACTCGACCTTCCTGCCTGCGGATATCGGGGCAGTACTCCTGGTAGCTCTTCTGCAGCGTGCTACACAGCTGCTCAGTGGTCTCCAGATCCTGACTGAGCTTCTTCATCTCATCCTGTTTGCTGGCCACATCCTTACGCAGCCTCTGTAGGGACAACATATTTCAGAAGGGAGGACCGATTTTACAGTGGATGCCATACGTTCACTGGATTCATCCAAGGTAGGTTTATTACATTTTATGACACAGTATACAATAACAGCATTTGTTAAAACACAGTTGATAGGAATAATGACTGAGTGTGTTCTGCCCACCTGAATTTCTCGATTGCGTGTCTCAATGGCATTGGGTACATCTGGGATGAATTGGTCCTCAGCTAATTGCTTCTCGAACCCAGAAACAATGCCCTCTACCTTCTGTAACTGATTCTCCAGGTTAAGAGAAGCATTGACCCTATTAATGACCAAAACAGAAGATTAGTGATGTATTGTACACACTTGGGCCAGGCTCAGAGAGGAAGTCTATATGCTAATGCATGCTAATATATATATGCATTTGTCAGAGGTGGCAATTTCAGGTCCAGAAAGTAAAAATCCAGACCAGGATTTCGTTTCAACCAACCACTTGAGTACTATTTGACTGTGACTCTTTACGCTCAGCTGGTTGGTTGAAACAAAATCCTG
>JAODKC010000095.1:10555441-10578470 GCA_026777985.1 Mormyrops attenuatus | reverse complement strand
GAGTACTATTTGACTGTGACTCTTTACGCTCAGCTGGTTGGTTGAAACAAAATCCTGGTCTGGATTTTTACTTTCTGAACCTGATATTGCCACCTCTGGCATTTGTCATGTCACCGAGTATGTGCAAGAGTGCCTTTACTTTTTGGTGTAGAGATCTGAAAGGCCAGCTAGATCTTCCTGCTTGTTCTTGGCAGAGTTCAGTTTGAGGGGCAGAGTGGAAGATATGGGGCTGCTGGCCCTCTGGGACAAGAGTGGTTCTGCCTCGCGCTGGATGGCAGCCCGCTCCTCCTGCAGCTGCTTCTGAGCATTGGCTGCTTTCTGCAAGGCGGCAATCCATCAGATCATCAGTAACCATGATGATTCTCAGACGATACCAGTGTTGGACACACAGAATCAGAGCTAAACCATAAAAGCTACAACAGAAGACTTGATTTTTGTGTACTGGCATGAAAGTAGCAGTTGTATTTATGGTTATTCAGGGGCATGAATTTAAAACTCTCCCCTATTTATTTTAATGCTGGGGCAGGGTTGGACCAGATATGATCCACAGGCTGGCTTTTACCCAAGTCTGCTGTAAACAATAGTAGATTTTAATCCAAGAAATTAACCAGGACCAAAAGTAATTTTTTCAATAGTCAGTGTTTTCAGTCATTAAAATTGCCCTACAGAATAGAAGATTCCTTCACCTCCTGCTCCTTCACTCGGCTGCTGAGGTCCCCTATTGGGTCACGGCGTTCTGTGGGTACTCTCAGGCGGTTTAGGACGTCCTGTTTGGCCTGAACAGTATCACTGTCCAGTTTGTCTAAGCGCTTGCCCAGTTCTTGCGCCTTGGGGTTTTCTGGATTGCTGGACACACTGCCTAAGGAACCAAAATAATATAACATGAGTCCTGCTCTCAGAAATACAGTTAGGATGTTGTTGCCCTTTAAATACAGCATATTACATAATTACTCAGACTAGTTTTCACACAAACGCTGTGTTTGATATTGCTCAGGTCCTACTCACTGGATTTCTGTGCCTGTACAACCTCTGTGGCAGCGCTCTTCAGTTGGGCCTGCACTGCTGCTCTCCTCTTCTTCAAGTTTTCCAGCTCTGCACTTAGTCTGTTCCCAGAGACACATAAAAAGAAAGTTTATGCTTGTAAAGTATCTAGAAAGGGCACGTTACATCTGTCCTAATTACTTATTGTGTTACATGTTATTAAACGTATTATAATGTGCTTTTAACAAGTTTTACCTTCCTGTGGCAGGTTGCACATCCAATCAAACTATGGTTTAACAGATGTGCTTTAAACTTTTGGTTAATGAACAACAATGGTACATTCCCTACCTGTTAACTTTGTCGATAGATTCCTGGTCAGGTGGAGGCACCAAGAAACAAGCTCCCGGTATGGTTTTGGTCACACCATTGCTAGCCTGAACATCCCAGTTCAGATTGTCTGAGTTGGACCTCAACGTCGTTTTGTCCCCTCGAGCCACTGAGGCCTAAAAAAGGGCACTTACACAGTGATTATTTTGCTACACTTCAGCTGTGAATTAGTCAGTAATGGTCTCATGGACAGATGATGAATTAAGCAATTAAAATTGAACTATCTTGACATAAAATATAGATAGTATTAAGCAATATTTCACAACAATACACCCTTATGGGTCATATAAGGGTTTTTTTTTGTCGACAGGGATCCTATTGGACACCCATGTTTCACTGTGCCTCTGCTAAGCCCAGGTCTCCATACCTTGTCAGTGCTCCAGTCACACAGGGACTCAACAACAACGGGGCTTTTGGGCTTTGTGTGGCGCAGCTTCAGGGGGGCCACGCTGGCGCTGCGTGTCTTTAAGTCGGCCAGGAGCAGCTCGCTTCGCTGCACCGTGCTCTCGTCTCCCTGCCAGGTACAGGGAGAGCAGGTTATGGGGTGGAGGATGTCAGGCTATGCTTCGGTGATGGAGCTAATACCGTCCTTCAGATATGGCCGAAAAAACCTAAGTCACTTTGGGCAGAAGCATCAGCTGTACGTCATTTTATTATTATTACTATTCTTCTTATTATTATTACAGAGGAGTAATGGTAAGAGATTAAAGAAAAAAAGTTCCTATAAAGAAAGAAAATATATGTAAAATATTACATTGTTAACATGTTATAATTTCAATGTGAAATATATGAATGTATGACTAACCTCAAGCTGGAGCAGAGTCTCAGTGGTGGTTTTCTTGCTCAGGGCTTTGGGGTCCAGATTGGCATTGAGTTTTGTGAGGGAGTCATTGAGCGTGTCCACGTCCAGCTGGTACTACACAGCGCACACAAAGTAACAAGCAGTCAGCAGCTGGACGAGAGAGTGCTGACGGTTGGTTTCTGACATGCTGATTGCAGACAGAGCTATGGCTCTGTATGCATTACAGTTCACCGGTCCACGCGTTTTGAGGGGGTCACAAAGACCCCAATGCTACTGCTCGATACCTTCTTGTAGTCCTCCACATTGGTCAAGTGTGCTTCCTGACAGATGCAGAGATTCAGGAAGGTCTGCCACTCGTTCCTCAACGCATCTCTGTGGTTCTGAAACACACACAACACACACATGGTTGGAGGTGGTGGGGAATGTATGCATAAAGGTATGACCTATAACACCCCAAAACAGATTTTGCAATTTACCAAAGCAAAATAACTGTCTCGAATTAAACTGGAATTCGGGAGAACCTAAAATCCCTCGTCTTCAATTTTCTGGAGACTTCTTGCAACAGCTCATTCGACACAAAGTCAAACCAGTGATACCCAAGGATTCTCCGAAGAGACACAGTACTGAAGAAGTCCAGTCTTCGTCTCAGCTCATTGAATAGTACCAGTAGCACCAGGACTCTAAAGACTTGGACCTTCATCCTCTTGCAAAGATATCGGGAACGCCACACACCCCTTTCCAGCGACCTCATGACCCCCCATGCTCTTCCTATCCATCTGCTGACTTCATAGGAAGAGTCACCAGAGACAGGAATGTCACTGCCGAGGTCGGTAAATCTCTCGACAAGGTCGACATTCTCCCCACAGACAGACACACTACTGATGGCTGTGCCTAAGAAGTCATTAAATGCCTGGATCTTGGTCTTTATCCAGGACACCTGCAATCCCAGACACTCAGACTCCTCATTCAGTCTCTCGAGAGTCCCAATCAGAGCCTCCATTGACTCTGCTATGATCGCAGCATCGTCGGCAAAGTCAAGATCAGTAAATCTTTCTTCACCAACGGACGCCCCACAGCTGCTGGACCCCACGACCCTGCCCAACACCCAGTCCATACAAGCATTGAACAGAGTAGGAGCAAGAACACACCCCTGGTGAACCACAGAATCAACTGGAAAGAACGCAGAGGTTCTCCCTCCACTCTGCACAGCACTCACAGTACCTGTGTATAGGCAGGCCATGATGTCCAGCAACTTATCCCAGGAGGATAGCCTTACCACCAGCCTGGAGAAGTTCACCCCGGATACCACAGATCCCTACGGCCTTCCCTGCCCCCAGCTGATTCACCACCTGTGCAATCTCAGTGAGATTGGGTGGTTCACAGCTGATTGAATGGTCAGCTTCGAGAACTGTGGACCCAGAGATCTCCAACATCAAAGCTGGATGGTCAGCTTTAAACAGTTGCTCAAAGTAGCCAGCCCAGCGGGTCACAACTGCAGTGTCATCTGTAAGGATCGTTCCATCACTCGCTCTGACTGCAAGTCTACTAGGAACAGATTCAGATGTGCGTAATGCTTCGATCCCTCTGTAAGCAGGACATGTGTCACTAGACCACAGATGGTGTGTCACCTATTCCCAGATTCATCTAACAAATGTCTCCTTATCTGCCCTCAGAGCCCTCACAGCCGTCCTTCTCAGTTCCTGGTATAGCCTGGAGTTGCCACCAAGTCATACGCTGTGACTCTCTCGATAATATCCAGGGTGCCCTGCGAGATGAAACACCTCCTGCTGGGAACACCAGCAACACCAACAGAACCCTCGGCAACCTTCAGGGTCTTATCACGGAAGGTCTCCCGCATCACATTAGAGTCAGCAGTCGCACCCATGTCTGCAAGTTCTTCACACAAATAACATGTAAACTCATCAGAACCAGCTTGTTCTTAGAGTCTGGCTAAGTCCAGCCTCGTTCTCCTAGTAGGTGGTAGCCTACTGGATCTAAGCTAAATCTTCAGAGTAGCAACAACAAGTCTGGTCAGAACCTGGGCACAACCTGGGCACTTCTGTAGACCCTCCTTTGCCGCACCACCAGTATTGGAGTACCAAGTGCAATGATGCGGCTCAGGGCGTTGGAACCAGAATCCAGCGACCCGCAGCCCCTGACCTTTCGCAAAATCAATGAACATGGAGCCGTTTTCACCACGGCGAACCTCCAGAACTTCCAGACCCATGGGGACCAATACAATCCTCATAACCAGCTCTGTCAGTGGCAATGGTCGCATTGAAGTCACCCATGAGCAGAGGAGTGTCACTTCGTGGGCACCCTTCAACCACAGAGCAAAGTTGCTAGTAAAATGTCTCCCTCAACGAGAAATCACTCACCACGGTCGGAGCATACACTAAGACAACAGACATGACACCCAAGGAGTGCCTTAGCCTGAGTCTCATAATATGCTCGTTGAAAGGAGTGACATCAGACACCATCGGAAGGTGCCGATCCGCTATAGCAACAGCTACTCCCTGAATATGGCAGCCATCGGACCGACCAGACCAAAAGTAGCTATACCCACCTACAGTGATCTGGCCACTCCCCGGTCGAGTTTACGAAGCCTCCCCGACAGCAGAGGAAGATGGACATCTTGCCAGAGAGACAAGGCGTTCCACGTGCCTACCCAGATGGGTCGCCTCAAACTGGAACCCAAGTGCCGCCATGCAGCAGGTGACGCCTCAGCACCACACCAGCCCCGATCCCCGACAGGCCTGACCCTATTAGCTCTCCGACAGTTTCGACTCGTCCAGGGATGAGGGTCCCAGAGGCTTTCCCCCATCCCCTTCATGGTGCGTGCAGCCTTCCTGCAGGCAGCTGCAAGAGAGCTACTCCCGCGGAGAGCAGAAGAGTATCGTGCTTGTTTGTATCGAGCAGTTGCGAGTTGTTTTACGGTGGCTAGAGTGCCAATCCCGCCAGCAACCCCCAAAAAAATTGTTTGAGGAACGCTTGCAGGGCCAGATACAGTTTAACATCATACCCAAGACACAGCACCCTCCCCATCAGGAAATCAAAGTTGCTGGACAAGTGGGGATACTCACCACTATACTAACGAGGAGACAGGCAAAACATACACACCTCGATAATAGAGCCAGCAGGATGTTTCAGCTCTATGAGGCGATCTCCATCATCCTGAAGCTTATTCACATCGCTTTCATGGGCCAAAAGACTGTTATTCTTGAAAATCTAGTAAAGAGAAAGTAAAGGCATGGATAAATATATTATTGTTCCCTGTCAGGGCTACTAATGACTATAAATGTATGTACATTTCTGTGAAATGCAATTACAGAGCTATTCCAATCAGTCCTTGCATTCCAGTCTTATACCTTTTCTGATTTCAGCATTTGCAGCAATCATATTTGCTGCGCCTTACTTTGTCTCTTGTGCTTCTGGTGGGTCGTGCACTGCCTTCTCACCTCGTACTGTCTGCGGACGTGCGTGGGGTCCACCATCTGGTCGCTCCAGTCCTGCTCCAAGATCTTCTTCTGCTCTTCGCCCAGGTAGGCCAGCTCCTTGTTGCAGCCCTGCATGTAGTCATACAGGCTGCTCAGGTACGTCCGCCGCCAGTTTGAGTTATCCTGCACAACAGGGGAAGTTGTTACCATGAGAAAGAGACCCACATTGCGCTGTGAAACACTGCCATGACCTGGGAGCACAAAGAATACACATCAAAAACACAGCTATAGATACAAAGAAAGCCAAACCGTGAGTATTTCTCATGAACCTGCAACTGTCAAGATCTCATCTAAATTTACATTTAGGGGATGTTTTTAACCAGAGCAACACACAACTGATCAGGCAAAGTCAGACAGTCCCTGGAACAAGTGAGAGTTATGGCATTGTTCAGGAACCTAGCAGTGATTGTGATGATCCAGGGATTTGAACCAGCAACCTTCTGATCACAGACATAGTGTCCTAACACACTGCTCCCAGCTTCAGGAATATTACTCACCAAGAGATTATTGTACTGTTTCCTAATGGCAGCTATATCCTGAAAGATCAAACATATCAAACATATGGTTATTAGTACACCAATATTTGTCAGTACTTCAGGTTACACTCAACTAAGGTACTGTCAGTAGGGTGATGCAGGAAATAGGTAATAGACATTGTTTTTATACAGTGGAGTGCTGAGCGATCTGGGAACAGCTTGCAGATGTGAGGCAAACATTTGAACCCACAAGGACGAGCCACATAAATAGCGAAACAAATCCAGGATAACAAATGTGGTGAATATTTGAATTTTTCCCATGTGACACAATATGTACCGGAGAGTTGGCGGAGCTGGCGTTTATCTGCGAGCCATAAGCCTCGATCTCCTTGTGCAGGATGTTGTGGGCAGCAATCTGCTTCTCCAGGTCTGACACCGTCGGCCCGTATTCCTCTGCATTCACCTGCCTCTACATCACATGACATGGGTCTGATCAGACTCCCTGTGACTCCATGTTGGTTCTTTTTTCATTCAGACTTGTGAGCTGGCAGTTCTTGTTTGATTGTGCAATGGAACATATATGCAAGGTGGAGAATTATATGGAGTTACTCTGCAGATTTACCTGTTTTTGATTGAGCACCAGAGGCCAGTCGATTCTGGGTAATACATCAACTTCTTTTGCTGATTCATAAACTTCCCGGTAAAGGGCACAGTCTTTGTACCAGCGGTCGTGGAGGTGACTGACACTGAAAACAGTGATAGGGAGACAATATGCCTGTCTGTCATTCTGGGTTGTGCGTCGCTTAACAGGTTAGGATCTGTCTGGGAAGTCATATATATACACAGTACCAGTCAAAAATCTGGACACACCTACCGAAAATCATTTATTGTTCAACAAGATAATAACCCTAAGCACACCTCGAGCTTATGCAAGTACTATATTGTCATGTGAACAAAGAAGGAGATGGAGTTCTGGAAGTTAGTTGAAAGAATGGCAAGAGTCTGCAATGCTTTCTGCAAAGCAAAAATGGCTCTTTTGAAGAGACTAAAATTTGAGAAAATTTTGAAATGTCAAACACCTCTTGGTCGGTCCAATATTTGACATGTATTACTTCATTTCCATGAGACCTTTTATTATAAGGTGAATAGCCTAGCTAACAAACACGTAAAAAGCAGGTGTGTCCATACTTTTGACCGGTACTGTATATATGTATGCGTCAGTCATGGGAGTAACATAGATGTGTGAAAACTACCCAGTTTCCGTACATGGATAAATAAAGTACTACTACTTGAAGAAAAGATACACTGTTGTGAGTTCTTCACTGCCGTCCTTGTTCTAAAATAGTTATTTATCAAAATCATATCATGAACACTGAGTCAGTTTCTTTCAAGCCTGCAGCAGGATGCACTATCCCTCAGCCCCACCTATATGTGGACAAGGCTGGTGCCAGGTTTCAGGCACTGAGTCACTCACTCGGTCTCAATCTCATTAGCCTGGGGGTGTTTCAGCTTCTTGGCTTTGTCCACATCCATGTAGAGATCTTTCAGGAGACCCTCTGCCTCGGCCAACCAGTCTGCATTCTCCTTCTGGTGCTTAAAGGGTAGGTTCTTGATCCTGTTCTCTTTGTCCTAGAGATCATGCAGGCCAAGGTCAAGAATTAGATCCGGCGAAAAGAAACTCGTCCCGTTTTGCAGAATAACTAATTCACAATTAGAATGAATTTAGCGGTCACTGGGCATCGAGTATTGAATTAGGTGCGACTGTAAGGCTTGATTTTTTTCAAACAAGTTGGCTAATCCACTGGCATTCCCAGAAGGGGGAGTGGCCATGTAGCTTAATTCATTATAAGGGCAAGGCATGGCAATATTGTGCAAGAGCATGTTTTACAGGAGTCACCGTACAATATTCAGCTTCTCTTCTGCATGCAGGACATCTCTCTCCACCTGATCAGCATTGGTTTGCATGCGGGCGATCAGCAAGGCCAGGTCACCAGCTTGGGATCTGTGAGGGCGACAGGAAGTTTAGTCTGAACACCCTGAACCACAGTGGTGAATGGAATAGGGATCCGTTTGTGTTTTCACTTATTTATCCTAGCAGGCTCTCCATGAGACACAGATAGGTGAGAGCACAGGGTTGACCACACCCAGCACTGCTTGAGCAACTGGAGTTAAGGGCTATGCTCAGGGGCCAATGGTAGCATCATTCTGCCAGTCCAGTGTTCTAATCAGCAGAGCCACACACCACCCAGAACCACATACGGTCACTCCAGTCCTTATTAAACAATACAGAGGGATGTAAAGTAATTGCATTTCACTGCAATTACTTTGCTGTTTAGCTACATTTTCATTGCTATAGCAAGTAAAGTCTCTGGAATGTTCCATACTGTCAAAATACTGCCCCAGGGTGGTGGCCTAGCCAGAAAGTGTTTGTGCCTTTTTCTCCACCTAAGATTCTTGTTTTATCTCCACCTAAGATTCTTGTTTTATCTCCACCTGATTCTGATGTTCTGGATGCGATTGTCAGCTTAGCAATGAAGGGCAGGTCTACTGATGAATAGGTTATTTGGAATGAGAGTGTAGAACAAATAACTAAAAGAAAGTTTTGCAAGCCTCCTCCAAAATGCCTTCCATGGTTGTCATTCCACAACTTTCTCCATTTCTGGCTGGACCTGCTGTCATTCACAAACATTTTGGGGCACACCCCAGGTTAGACTGGATTTTATAGGTCCCCCTGTGAAATCGACACATTTGTACCAAAATTTATGGAAGATGTGTAGTTATGAATGTAAATGAAAACTGTCTTTGTCTGCCTTTCACTTTAATCAGCACTTTGCTGTATCATGGAAGGAATTACTCTTTGGCTCTATGCACCTGTTCTCCAATAAAATATTCAAACATTTCCTAAAATTCTCTTACCCTAACTACTGAAGGACTGATTAGGTCTAATTTTCTGTTCCAGCCAGTATGAATCAGGCATCTCTTTGGTCTTTGCAGTGTTCCAGTGTTACAGTCCACAGTCCAAAATTATTGCTATATATTTGTAAAATAATTCCTGCAGTCAGAGGGGTGTCTGATGATATTGCTAGCATATTGCATTGGTTGATTGTGTTTTTTTAAAACTTGCTGAGATCTTTTTTGATCTTTAGCACGATATGTCTCTCTTTTTAGTGTGTGAATGTATATGGGTGCCCTGTGATGGGCAGTCAGGTCTTTTAAATACTGCCCCCTGTACTTTTTGAGATCTGGATGACTATGACTGTCACAGAGGCCATTAATAATTGACGGATGAATGTTGGGAAAATATATATGTGTAATGGCCAAAACAGAAACAGTACCACTTAAAACAGTAGAAGTGTTTGTATTCTTGAAAATAGTTTTTCTCTTTCACCCAATTTCTCAATTACATTGTAAGTTTAGTTATGCATAAGTGAATGGGCAATCTTTTTCAAGTCTTCATATACACGAGCATTAAAACCATAACTGACCAAGTACTGCCTTTCAGTGGTCTAGAAAAAAGTATTACCTCTTCAGGTGCATTCATAAAATATTATAAAGTAAGATTTATTTAAAATTACTAATCAACAGGGTATGTTTTCACCTGTACCAAAGAGATGGCTGCATAACACCAGCAAATTGTAGGTTTGTCCACATTGTAAACATTTATTTTGTTAGAATGTAGTATCTGATCTGATATTTTTTTAATCTGACATTTACAACATCTTTCTTATCATAGCACTAGGTGAGAATTAATGTCCAGGCTAGAAATATCAAATATTATTTCTAGTATTTTATGACAAGTGGATAAATTATTTTAAAAGAACAACATAAGACTAGTCTTAATGTATGTCTTCAGGTTCTTGTATTCAAATGTATTATTTTGGCATAATCTCCAGAATTCCTGTTAAATTCTGAGAATTTATTATCCAAAAGCCTTCCATACCGACAGAGGAAATATGAGAGAAAACTGTGACATTTCCTGTGCTGTTAATGATGACCCATCATTCAGTGTTATTGCATTTGCTTTTCCCCGCTCAATCTTTCCATCCTTCTCACTGGACAGTAACATTTCAAGAATTTTCTGTTTCATCAAAATTGAAATTATAATGCAGTGAAAATAAATATGCAGGTACACGTCGACCTTCCCTATCCAGCAGAAATGCTTCCCAAGCTGCTGCACTGTGCCATACACCGTGAGCAACAGCTGCCAGAGGACCGTGAACCCTATTGTGAGCCCTGTCCAGCAGGAATGGGCTATGGATGCAGTGATCTATCCAGGGGCCTCAGTCACTGTGTCCAGCAGAAATGGGCTATGGAAGCAGTGATCTATCCAGGGGCCTCAATCACCGGGTTCAGCAGGAATGGGCTATGGAAGCAGTGATCTATCCAGGAGCCTCAGTCACTGTGTCCAGCAGAAATGGGCTATGGAAGCAGTGATCTATCCAGGGGCCAGAGTCACCGTGTCCAACCCTCATGTCTGGGTGCTGTTGTGTACTGGTTCCACTCACCCCAGTTCAGATTTCCACACTAATATTTACAACCACGTCTTACAACTGCTCACAACTTTTACGGCACGATTGTTGGGTTAACAGAGGCAGATATTAGTCCCATCACATTTAAATGCCCTGTTTGCCTGATTATGACAGTCAGTGGACGGTTACATAACACCTACTGGACTGCTCTGGGGACCTTGCCCTAAGAGTAGCTTGAAAGGCAGCCAGACACACAAGGGGTGTGAACCAGGCACAGGCACACCTCGTAGGGCCAGCCATTGTGCGTGTGAGACGGGGGGGGACCTTTTCCCTCCTGTCCTCTCCCATGCTCTCCGTTTGTCTCCAGCAGCCTTGGGGCACATCTCGGCTGCTGAGCGATCAGGTTGTTACGCTAAAAGCCACTCAGACGTCACTGACGATCCTACACAGCGTCGTACGCGGGCGGGTCAAGCCTCTCCCAGTTCAAAGGGAAGTTTCTGTGGTTATTAATGATGCATATTTTTAAAGAGCCAGTAGAGATTATTAATATGGAATTTCAAACATCACCAGAATATTCTCCAGAGGAATAGTAATGATGCATGACCAACGGTTTATATCTGGTTCTTGGAGCCCTCAAACATTTTGTTGAGAGTTTTGTTGTACATGTACAATAACAATAAAGATATTCTATTTAAGCCAAATGTAACTAAAATTTGCAATTGCTCTTGCAGTTGATCTGACATTGCATCGCTTCGTCAGTATATTTTGCTTCGGTTAATGCTCATGGCGTCACAGTTTTAAATCAAACTGCAGCTCATGACTGAACAGAGAATATTAAGGAGTAACTCTTTAATTTCTGCTTGGTTTACATAATTGGTATATTACCTTCCTCAAGATATGTCAAAAAAAATGAACTGGCCACATATCAGTATATATAATTCAAACATATACCGGCATTTAATAACCTACCGACAAGCATAAGATCCTGTATAAAGTCATACATAGTACAGTGCTTGGGTCAGTTATACGAATGTAATTCAGCTGGGTTGGCTGTCTCAAATCTCTTTAGTTATTATTTGTATCGGTTATTATTTCTATTGATGTTTATATACAGGCATTTTAAAGTTATCCTGACAAGAATTACTTTTATAAGAGCAAATACTTTCTCAGCAGTTCAGAGAAAGGATCACTTAAAGGGTTCACACAGACTGATAGTGTTTCTGAGTTCTGGATAAATTACTAGAGTGGATCCAAAGTGGAAGTGTAAGGAGGTTCCTCACACCAAATACCCTGCACCTGCAAGTTTTTATTTAATACACCTTTGTCTATGACAGCTTCTCTTCTGGATTCTCTCACATTCCAGAAACGCTAACAATGTGGATGATATTCGTAAGTATTATGTATCACCTGCCAAACGAAAAAGCATCTCGTTCACAAAACCTTATCCCAACATGTTCAGCAGCAGACAGAGTAGGATCACATGGAATGACATAGAGCAGTGCTTCTCAACCCGGTCTTCAGGGACCCCCAGACACTTGATATTTTTTGGAAGGATCTGGCAGGGAGCTGGGAGGGAGCAAAACCATGGACCGGCTGGGGGTCCCTGAGGACCGGATTGAGAAACACTGAAAACAAAACAAACTCCCAAAGCAAGGGGAAGTGATGCAAAGAGCTGAAATTGAAGACGGCCGAGCTTCTAGGCCTGCACTCACTTGCTGATCTTCCCAGTGACCTTCACCGAGCTGTTGGGGTCCTTTTTCTTCAGCATCCTGCGGCTTTAAGAGTCACGCTTTCTTCCTATATCCCTTAGTGTCTCCTCTCTCCGGCACAGTGAGTGTCCCTGCTGCGACGCTGTGTAGTTAAAGTGAAGAGACCGGCTCTGGCTCCACCCAGAGAACAGGTGTGCCAACACCCAGACATCTATCTGGTTCCACAGGACTGGGTCAACCTGTTTCTCTCATTCTCTCTCTCCTTGGCCCCCGTTCCCCCTTCCCTCGTTCAATTTAGATGCATTTTAACCTACTTTTCCCCAAACTGTGAATTCGGGATGCTAACACCTCTTATTCCTTAACCTACGGAAACTTGACCTTGGGTAAAGCATTATACACAAGCAGATATGTGACCTGTCCAGTTCTCCTTTCCCTACCTGCTTGTACAAGAGAACCTGATGGATGATCACAAAGAATGCATTTCCTCCCTACATTCTTACACGAAGAGAACTAAACAGTAAACTGTGTGTCTAGTTGAAAATCCATATGGAAACATTGATATTTTAAACTCTGAAAAAGTAAAAAAAAAAAAAAAAAATACTAAAAGAAGATTCAGGACAAACTTCAGTTCTTACTTTTACATTATTGTTTTTAAAATGTAAACAAGGTACTTGAGTGACTCTCAAGTACCTTGCATCTTCTCTGTAGGTTTCTTCTGAAAGTCTAAGGACATGTAAGTGCTAAATGGGTGCTTCTAGATTTCTCATAGTGTGTTCCCTACAAGAGAGTGACACCCCACACATACTGCACCCCTGCCTTGTGCCTGGGATAGGCTAAAAGCACCCTTTGACCCTGAGCTGAATAAGAAGTTGGGAGATGGCTGGATTATGGGGTGTTCTGCAAATATATATTTCTACACTGATTTAATTACACTAGAAGTTTAGGTTCTGTGCCTATTTTATGCAGTGATAGGGATTCATTAACTATTCACTGTGTAACATAATGCAGACAAAATCCAAGATATCAAAGACTGGAACACCTAGCGGCTTTTTAATAAAGAATTTAATAAAATTGTAGACACAAGTTAACATAAGGAGACACGACAGACAGCATCACGTACAAGTTCCCATATTAACCACAGACTCAGGCTTCGATACGTCAGTTGGTGTGAACTGACTTCACTATTAAGTCAAGTGACAAATATTCTAAAAAAAGAAGGGAGAGCTTTTGAAACAAGACAAATGTGCACAGGGATTAAATAAAACTCGTCGGGAAGATACAGAGAGAGCAATACGTAATAGCTTTACAATGGGAACAATAGTGCATTTTTTTCTGCCCCTAGCTGCCTCTACAGTCAGCGATGTGGGTGGACCTGCCCATCATCTGCAGGATGGAGAGGAAGACTGGAATGCAGCCAGGCAAAGGCTGGGCCGCTCCGAAGGGCACTGGCTTCATGCGAACGCTGGCAAACGCTGCAGTCTCACAGGGGATTTCGAGTCCGGGAGCCACGTTTTACCGGAAAAACATCGTTCTCAGGTCAAAACACAACAAAAATGTTCATGATTAGTGGAAAACCTTCTTAGACTGACAGAATAAGCCATTCAAGCGTAGTGGCTGGGAAGTACCCCTGGGGCAGGTACCAAAATTTACACCACTAACTGTGGCGGCCAACGCCGGTGGAAGTTGACGTGGTGCCCAAGCTTCACCAGATGCCCCTCCCCCCAGGAAACTTCACCATCCAATTGTACTTCGTTTGACGTTTGCTAACTCGGTGCCCCATAAGAAGATGGGACCCTATATCGCCCTTAGGAATGACCGGCTCCATGTGATGGCTATAAAGCACCTTTGACTTGAACCTGTAACATCATTACAGAAACATCAATACAATAGTCATTACCTCAAATCCAGAAACTGCAACATAAACCCTAATTTTCAAATGTAAACATTGGACAGAATGGTGGCATTCTGGACTGTGTTTCAATAGCGGCTATTCTACTGTTACCCAAAGAGGAAAAGTAAACAGCTGACAGAACACGTCTGAGCATGAACGTATATTAACTGGCAATGTAGCTTCCCACAGAAATGCAAAGATCCGTATGGACATTTATATACATTACTTATTTATATTTCTAAATCATTAAGCAGGTGATATTCCTTTTTCCCAGTTCGGTGCACGGTTGTGGGGAATGCACCACACACGGTGGGATCAGGGGAGGCAGCCAACCGGCACAGATCTTCACGATAGCATGCGCCGCCATAGACACAGATGAGAGCTATTATGATCCGTGATGGCACGCTGCTCTCGTGGTTTCAGGGGGTGTGTTTTTTGTCTGACAGTGGCGCACACGCCCCAGAGTGGCATTTTCTGGCTCTCCACACCCCCACCACTACACCACACCCCACGCCACCATGAGAGGTCACAGATCTAATCTTTACAGAAGCAGCAATTCGGGGAAACACAGTTTTTTCACGAAGAAGCACAATTTACCTGCTTGCATGACTGAAAATGTTTCCCACTTTATTGTGGTGTGTGTCCAGTTACTGCTTCAGAGACAGAACAGAGACAGACAGCAAAACAAAACAGTAATAATGAGACTGATTATTCATGTAGTTGTGTTGTTTTAATTAAGAGCCCTAAATGGGAAAAAAAAATCACAACATGTGTCCCCATTTCATCCTCAATGACAGCAGAAAACATCCAGGCCGCCAACATACCATAACAGTCGGACACCATCAAACAAAAAAACTTGTTTCATTCATCACGACACACGGGGAACAAAGCATCAGGAGGCTCTATCCAGCCCAAATCAGACTCAAATCATGAGGAGTATCATTTTGTAGAAGATCTGGCCATCTGTAGAAGAGATGGAAAGCTGAAGGCCTCCCCAGGTCTCATCTGCTGCGTAGACTGTTTCTCAAAGGATTTCTTGGGAGGGTAGCATAACTTTCCATATTTAAGCACAGACACACGACGTGACAAATGGCTTCCAAACCCATTGTCTATACACAAATGCTGCCCCCCCCCCCACGTAACAGATATACAGTAGACATCGAGATCAGATGCACAGATGATAGAGGTGTGAAGGGCGGAGCATGCCACTCTCCTGTGAGCCAATAGGAGCCCTTAACACAGGGAACTCTGGGTGAGGCTGAACTCCCATTAGTCAGACTTGCATCCGCGGCCGCATTGGATGGGTGTAATGCTCCGTGTCACCGGCTTACGGTCAAGCTCTTTGCACGAGAGGTATTGTAACAGGACAGGAAGTGACAGTGGCTTCGAGGGGACGCAGACTGAGGTGGCGTGAAGGAGCACGTGATAACTGCTTCAATCGGGACTCGCTGTGGTCTCTGACATGTTCTGAATGTACCCACTGGACATTAGACATTGTACACATTGCCTCGATCTAGGAATATGATGAATACATAAGACATGATTCCAGTAAGATAGAAGAGGCAGCACTGACAAGAGCTGGTCCTAATGCAGCCCGGCCTCCTGCCGCCCACGAGCCTGACTGAAACTGTCCAGCCAGTTACACGAACAGCTGCGCGATTCGCAGCCACGTCTCCACATTTTACACCGGCATGGCCCTTCCAGCAGAATCGCCTAAATTCCATCTTCTTTTTCTAGAATGACTTGTGAAACAGTAAGACAGTTGTTGATGGGAGATTGCTGCTGCCCCCCCACACCCCCCTCTCGTCCTAAAATACTGGTGTTAGCACTGGGTACAGAAAGGCGCTTTTTAAAATTTGAAATTATAATACAATAAAGAAAAAGTACTAGATACCCCCCCCCCCCCATGTGACAGACTGCGCTGATGAACACCTGACACACCCTCTTTCACATCTCCAGGCGTACGCGGGGCTTGGATCCTGGAATCCACCCAGCAGGTGGAGCTGGTGGCCTTGGCCGTCATGCCACAAGCCAGGACCCCCCAGCGGATCTCCACGCCCGCCTCGCCCAGAATTTAGCTGCCGAAGCCGAAGATCCCTTTGATGTAGCCAGTGAGGCCTCCTTTGCCCTTCTGCTCCACCTTGTCGTCGAGCGGAGGGAAGGTCGCGTGGTTGAGGGCCAGGTCGAAGAAGAGTGGCTTGCAGGGGATGGGCTGGAAGTCAGGCGGGAACTGCACCAGGTTGGGCTGCTTGCCGAGCAGGGAGGGGTCCAGGTGGAAGGTCTCCAGGCGTTCACAGAAGGGCTGCAGAGGTGGGGGAGGCGGGTTGTGGTGATGTCATCCATGCATACCGCACACGCGTGTGCACGGAGAGATGAACAAGTGGAATGCCTTGCACTATCAGTCAGCCAACAAGTAGGGAAAGTCAAAATACCATATTCAAGAAATATAACCCAATATGCAACTCGCTCCACTCAGAATGTACGCCACCTTCGGACCGTCGCCCCAGGTCCCAAATCACTCCAGCAACCAAACAAACCATCCCCTCTAGGGATGTGTCTGCATTGGAGCGTTACTTAAGTATTCAAGTAATGAAGTTAGACTGCATAATTACCAGTAATTGCTATTAAGTTTGCTCTGATTCATGTTTAGTCTTGTACCAATAAACTAATGCATAATATGAAAAATATGATCGTTCGTACTTTGCTTTGTTAACGCCTAATGAACGACATAATGAAACGAGCATGCATAAGCACACACTTCAGATTTTTTTCTGTCCAAAGGCACATCCACTCTTTCCAATTGCTTTATTTCACCTTTAAAGAAAGAAGGCTAGGGCTTGTTTTCCTGTGGTGTTAGATAACAGTTCCTGAGATGCCAGTCTCTCGAGGAATGTCACCATGGGCTTTCTGATTTCACTCTGACCTTTAAGAGCTTTCAGATTTGTCAGCAGCAAAGATGAAAGTGCCAAGAGAAATAACAATTACTGAGTAAACTTCCTGCTAACAAGAGATCCAAGAGAAAGTTGAGATTTATTGGTAAATATTTAAACGACACTCACATTATTAACTTACTGCTATCAGTCACACCACCGCCATGCCAAATACTATTAACCTACACACGGATAATGGTCCCCCCCGCCACTGAAATACTTACCTTGTTATCTTTGATTTGCTGCTGAGGTGTTTCCACAATGTCTTCCGTGTCTGAAATTTAAAAATTTCCATACTGGTAATGCAAAAATACCACAACTCAGTGATACACAACGCAAAAGTGACTACAGACAGAGACAAACTGGTAGGGAAAAATAATACAGAGTGAGACATCATAAGCAGACGTCCCAATAAAGTGCGAGCTTTATGTGCAAAGCATCTGTATCCAGATTTCTTTCTTCTTTAGTAGCCTGAAGCAAGCTGCTTAACCTGAATTAATAGGGAAATCTATCTGGATAAATGTATTGTATATAATCCACAAATTAAAGTAAGTATGAAACGCCCGGTATTTAACCAGAAGAGGTACTAAAGCCCAAAGATTAATCTTACTACCCAAGAATAATCAATTTTTGGATATGAGCTTGAGAATGTTTATGTATTGTCTGAAGTTGCCGTGAATTTTAGAGAGAGAACTCATTAACTCAAGCCCTTTTAATAGCGGAGACATGCTGCATGATGTCATCGTAAAACTTCAAAAAAATCCAAAGATAGCATAATGTGCTGGTGAGTCAAGGCAAATGAGGCATGTGACCATCTCATTGACAAAAACTGCACTACGCATTTCTTTGTCTATCATTGTTAGGTTAACCGCTCGCCACAGCCAACACCCGACTGTACCCACCCAAAATGGCGGCCGCCTGCAGTGAGTATTTCTCGGCGTTGACCTCTGTGATCAGCTCCTGAACATCAGGGAGGTCCTGAGGGAAGGGAGGATAGAATTTCAAAAATGTGGCACCTTATTTGTCAGTGAAATGAGACAAAGAACAAAACAGAAGGGATTCATTAGCCATGCTGAACTTGAAGACTATATATGCCTTAAGTCAACCCAACAGCATCAAGAAGAAAGTTAATGTGCAGAGGGGATGAGTCTGGATCCCAGGCAGAAGCCAAACCTGAGGTACTGTATGATGGTCACTGGTACTGAGAAACATTCTCTGCCAATCCATAAGACACACTGAGTGTGCAGACATCCTGGAGGCAACCTAGAGAACTAGCAGATATATCTTTATAGATATTGTTCCAGAGAGCCCCCCAGACCTACCTACCTTCAGACTGTTGTTGAGGTTTTTGGCCTTTGACTGAACCTCGCAGGCGTACTTCAGAACACGCTCATACAAAACCAGGGCTTCGCTCCACTTCTTAACCAGCACGTAGGACTGGGCAATGAAGAAGCACCTTCCGGAAGAGAAAGGGGTGACTGTCTGGGTATGCCCTGACTGCATTAAGTATGCTGTCTCTACAGGACACCAACAGTGAAGGTGAAACCAGCACATGAAAGCTACCAGTGTCCATCTGACATTTTGCAAGGTCAGTCCCTCCTGTAGTTGCGCTTCTACAATTGGACTTTCATCCCACACTAATCACAGGCAACCAAGTCTCTGAAGGTGCCGCTGAACACCAAGTCAGGTTTATGTTGAAATGAAGGGAACACACAATACAGCCATCCTACTTGTAGGCTTTGTAGACCAGCATCTTGAGAGAGACCTCCTTCTGGAAGGTGTGGTCCTCTTCCAGTCCCTGAAGGGTGGACAGCTCCATCAGACTCTGCAGGGTGGAAGGAGACAGTTGTTTAGAGATGGTCAGTACGTGCAAGCCTGTCACTATCTCACTGATGAATCATATCGCTTCTCTGGGAGCCTTTCGCTGACTGGAGCAAGGGGCGCTGGTGAAGGCGTACCTGCAGGATGATATCGTAGAGGCGGATGAGGTCCTGGGGCCTCGGGCTCCTCTTGCTCTCATCCGGCTGGACCTCCTTGAGTTTGGCCTGCAGTACACGGGCCATGCTTTCGTTCCGCTTGACGACAGTCAGCAGCTTGATGTAGGTCAGGTAACTAGCGGCGGTGACACGGGCGCACGGGAAGGTAAATGACGGGGCTGTGAGGCAGAGCTACTTTACATCACAGAGATGCTGGGGCTTTACCTGTGCAGATACTGCAAGTTGGAGACCTTTCCCACCTCTCCATCCGCAGCCCTCTCTCGCAGCTTCTACAGTCGGAAGCATGACCGTAAGAGACCCAGAGACCACCAGACCACCAGAGGGCGCTGCTGGAGGGCCACTTACCGCGTCGGCTTTGATCTCCTCTCTCACGGCCTGGATGGTATCCCTGCACTCTGCTAGCAGGGTCTCATAAAGACGCTCCTTCGTCTCCTCGTTCGCTGCCTGTGAGAAATGACATAGGAGGGGGTGAACCAGGAGGGGGGTGGGGGGTAGAGACCTGAAGGGGGGGGCCCCCCCCCCCCCCCCCCGCGCCGCGGGCCGGGGCGGCCCGCGGCCCCCCCCCCCCCCCCCCCCCCGCCGGGCCCACCCCCCGCCGGCGGGGGGCCCCCCGGCGGGGGGCGGGGGGACGCGACCTGAAAACCCTCCCCCCCCCCCCTTTAGAAATACACAGGTATTGTTAATTCTGGCATTCCTGCGCTACACCCCATTCTGGCATAAAGACAACAGATCTTTAAGTGTTGTGAAAAGTGGAAATGCAGGTAACGTCACATACTTTAGCCTCCCGTCAGGCAATGAATTCTGCAGCATTCATGTAGGTTTGCCCATAGCGTAGTGAAGGTTTCCTTCTCCCACGGATCAGGTGCGCTGCTAAAGGCTGCGAGCTACCTTACCATAGTACCTTTCCCCACCAATTTTATCACGCTAAACATGACTCACTCCATTCAAAAAAGCTAACGATCATCGTACACAATATTCTTCAATGACGTTACATATGACCATCACCCCACTAACCTATATATTAAGCTGAATGAATTATGAATAAAGAATTACTACTATTATTAATATATTACTATTGAGTCACGGCGGCCAGTCTTCAGGTCTAACATCAGCCACTTAGCATGCGGTGCGATAGCACGGCGCCTGTGCCACAACACAAGAGAGAACGGCATCTGCTGGCTTTGTTGACATTGGCATATGTACGCAAACAAGAGTCCGCAGCGCTTATTTCCGTGTGTCTATGATACCGTGCCATTGTTTAGAAAATGCCAAGCAGCGGCTGAGGGGAAAGGTCCGGTGGCGCTAGTTCAGGCTCGTACTTCACGATGTTCGATTCACGACCCAGTTAAAGAAATACCTGCGTGAACACAAACATGCTGAATTTTACGTAGAAGAGGGGTGTAGAGCCGCAGATGCGAAGTGGAATGCCATGTAATGAGCCAGGCCATTAAAGAAAGGGAAAAAACACACACACACACACATACACACAGGGAAAACAAAGGTGGAACTCCTGGCAACCAGCTCCCCATCATGCAATAAATATGTGTCGCCTGCCAATGCGTCTAAACACGGAGAGTGTGGGTAAGGAAAACAGACAGATCACGTTTGTTTACCAGTGCCACCCATCAGCACATGAACATCTTGCTGGAGGAAGACCAGAGCTTCCAGTTTGGTGCAGTCCCCACCCAAAAGGGAAGGGAAGGGCGGGAAGAAGCAGTAAAACCTGTCTGCCCAGTGCTCCTATGGGTCAGCCCCGAGCACTCAGTAAAAACAACCCTCTCCATTCATTCACCACCCCCCCACACCCCGCACCGCAACGGGGTAACCTCTGAGACGAGGGCTAGCAGCCACTACTGGCTGGAGGCAAAAGAAAAAAAAAAGATGTACAAAACCTTTGCTAGGATTACGCCACACAATCAGCCCACAGTACTGGAATCTAATGTGAAAGGAGGAGAAGAGAGAACAGAGAGCGAGCAAGAGCAGGAGAGGAAAAAAAACAGAATCGCAACAGGGCTCATGCCAGACTGGTGACTAAACTGCAGGGCAAAGTGCACGTCGCGTGCAAAGAGAACCAGATCTGTACTCGGGCAAAAAAACTGACAATGGCGCCCCCGGGTGGGGAGAAAAATAGCTGAGGGGGTTGGCTAAGGGATTCCAATGTAAACTGCCGCATTACATGAGAACCTGGGCCGATATAGGGGCAACTGTGGCCACAAATTACTGTTTTTCTTTTTAAATTCGATTACAAAGAATTTTTTTTTAATATTCAAATTCAAATAGTGGCTGTTATTCTTGCAAGTTCTAGTATTCTATGTCAGGGGTACTCAGTACAATAATTTGATCCAGGTCAAATCGAACCCCCTCCAAATCCTGTTTGGAAAATTTTCTCAGGGACAGTGGACCATGGCTTTGTGTCACTGATGAAATTTGGATCTCTGGGACAAACTATGTGGTCAACAGACACGTAGTTTGTAACTAACACTGTATTGGTACTTTTCCACCGGCATACGGGAACAAAGCCGTACCGAGAAGAGAGACTAGTTGGACTTTGGTTATCCACTGCAAAAGGGTTGGCATGGGGTTTAGAGAACGCCGGTGACGTAAAACCAAAGAGACTCTTTATTTACCATTTACACGATGTACATCATGACTTACTATGTGCTAATTTCCAAATTTTCTAGTGTGATTCTGTGTGAATCACGGTGTTATGTTAGCATCAAATGCTAGCGAAATTAGCATTCGCTTACATAAATTTGCATTATGAATCAACTCTTCAGCTGTTATATAGTACTTTAAGCAGGTAAGTTCTGAGTTAATCAGGAATACATAAATACATCGCCATACGTGATTCTACTTATAATGAATAATATATAGAATATGGCCTTATTTCTTTCAGATGATCCATGCATATAGACGCAAAACACCGGTATCTCCCTGCATTTCAACCAATCAGTCGGTTGTGACGCAAACAGTAAGCAGGCTCATGTCAGCGTGGGTACAGCTCAGGTCCGGCTCGAATAATTTACAACGGAAAACAGTCAGTTTGCGGTTCGGCTCGGTTCTTGGTGACAGGAGAAAAGCGCCATGTTACCCTCAGTGTCACATTAAATGAAGTCTTGGAATGGCAATTTCTATTCACTTAGTGGTTGTTTTTCTTATCATATAAGAACATAAGAAATTTACAAACCAGAGGAGGCCATTCGGCCCATCAAGCTCGTTTGGGGAGAACTTAACTAATAGGTCAGAGTTTTTAAAATCTGATCTAGCTCTGACTTAAAGGACCCCAGGGTTTTAGCTTGTGCTACACTAGCAGGAAGACTATTCCATATTCTAACTACAAGCTGTAAAGAAGTGCTTTCTCAAATTCATTTTAAAATGTTCTCCCACTAATTTCCACTTATGGCCACAAGATCTAGTATTTAAACTAATATTGATATAGCCATTTGGCTGAACAGCATCCAGACCTGTTAGAATCTTAAATACCTGGATCATGTCCCCCTTAGTCTCCTTTGCTCAAGGCTAAACAGATTCAGCTCAGCTAAGCTCTCCTCATAAGACATTCCTCTAAGATCAGGAATCATTCTTGTAGCCCTACGTCGCAACCTTTCCAAGTCAGCAATGTCCTTTTTAAGGTATGGTGACCAAACTTGCACACAATATTCTAGGTGGGGTCTTACCAAGGAACTGTATAATCGTAGCATCACCTCCCTTGACTTAAACTCCACACACCTAGAGATGTAACCCAACATCCTATTTGCCTTTCGTATTGCTTCCCCACACTGGCAAGAGTGGGACATGGAAGCATCAGCATACACACCGAGGTCTTTCTCATAATCAGCTACCTTTATTTCAGTGGAATCCATAAAATATCTGTACTTTATATTTCTGCT
>JAODKC010000095.1:10518866-10546676 GCA_026777985.1 Mormyrops attenuatus | reverse complement strand
ATATACCTGGATCATGTCCCCCCTTAGTCTCCTTTGCTCAAGGCTAAACAGATTCAGCTCAGCTAACCTCTCCTCATGTTCGATAAAACTTCCCACCTTCCTCCACCATTGGAGACGCTGACGAGCCCAGTAGTCCAGCCACTGGGAAGAGGTGCGTGGTGAGCAGAACCAGACAAGGGAGGCCTGCAAAACCTCAGATGGGCTGCTGGGGAAAAAACACAGTGGTCAATGCGAACACTACCCACCACCGGCAATACCTCATGACCAGATTTCTTCAAATGTTCATATTTCAAATGATGGAAATTTCATAGTTTAGCATGAACTGGATGATGATGCATTCTCACCAATCAAGCTCACCAGGTTGGTCCTCAGGCAGCTGGTAGCACAAGCCTGTCTCTGCCAGGCCAAAGGCCAGCTTCCTGTTCACCAGTTCCAGAGAGGCAACGTACTGCTCCAGTGCACCTGGTGCACACAAGTAATCAACAAACACATGTTAAATCACCAATTATCATTTCACAACCCCGATTAAAACCATTCGAGAACCACATTAAAATGATTACCTTGCAGTAGACTGGTCCGCATGGACACACTGCCCTGCAGAAGTTTCTGTAAAGCATCTCCTTTTGACTTTCCAGTCATCTCCCCCTGGCGAAGAGCCTGGTGCAAAGCTTCGGTGTCTATGAGTTTCAGAGTTCTTTCTGGGGCAACAGATCCACCCCTGAAGCCATGGAGAGTGTTGATACCAAAAACCTGTGGCCTGGTCGTAACCATTGAACTCCACCACTGATCCAATATGTTCTTCCTGAGCTCCATTCCCAAGGGTCCATAAACACAGCTGCTGCCACGACGAATACGCTTGGGGGTATGATGGTCGTGGGCTATGTAATGACGATCGGAGCACAGTTTCATCAGAGTGCCCATGTGATCGGTTTCATCAAAGGCAGCACCCGAGTTAGTGCAGCCTCTACACTGCAATAACTCTAACCATACCGTCCGCTCCTTCCTAAGCAAAAGCTGCCTTCTCATACAAAATGCAACCATTATTACTCAGGGACCCAATCATAAAATAAAATAAAACAACATGAACGAGAAAATTATTATGAAAACTCAAGTTGCATATATGTTTTGCATCTTAATTATGTGAAATATTTCTTTCTCCACGGTAAAGCTCTGATCAATATACGCATCATTATAACATGTGAATGAATTTGTGTTCCCAGTCACAGAAAAAATTCCTAGGTCAGGAAAAGTTAAAATAAGTATTGCATTGAACAAAGATGTCCGTAATAATAACAATATTATTAATGAAAATGACTGAAACGACAGCCTTGCCAAACAAACCCAGACAGACGGTTCAGCCCACAAACGCACGATTTCGAAAGGAGCCCGAGACGTCAGCATCCTCCCTAACTTAAACCGGAACCAATTCGCCTAGCGCGGCGGCATGGAAATAGAACACAGACTCAACGTATTATCATATGATACAATTATATTGATCATTTCTGGAAATGGCTGACAAAAAAAAATCACCTTTAGGATGTAAAACAGGAATCATTCCTCACTCATAAATATGTAATAAAAAAAAAAAACTGCGTGACCAGAGACGTTATTAATTCTGCACAATTCTGAAATGCATTTTCAAAGAATTATACGATTATATATGATCCGGTGTAATAATTCGCCACGGAGTCCCTTGTCAGATCAGGAGCTGTTTGAATGTCGAACCGCGAACAGCGTCGGACCTTCCTGGGGTCACTTCCGCTTTAACGCCAAAGCGTGCGCGTGCAGCCGGCGGCGGATTGACCTTCCGCACGTAGTCTCGGACCAGTCGCATCGTTATAGATTCCATAACGTTATTTTGTGGATTTGAAGATGAATCCAAAATGTATTGTATTCATTATATACACGTTGTCATAATTTATGTGCGACAACGTCCATTTATATTTTTACGTCTTATCGACAGTATATTTTGTTATACGGTTCTATCATGTTTTCACATGACGTGATTAGCTGTTTTGCTGGATGCCTACAACTGCGCATCAGCCATTACCTATTAATTGAATCACACAAACCATGCCGTATTTTTTGTCTTTTATTCAACTTGACAAGCCATGCACTGCCTTCTTTTAAGAGTAACATAACTTATACACATTCAAATCATTTGCATTACCTACAAGAAAAAAGTTATGATTAACTCAGACACCAATAGGAACGGTTTCAAGTTCAGAGTCATTTCAACCCTGTTGTGGAAAAGAAATACAGTGAAATAACTGTACTTAAAATAATTTATCACTATAGGTCTTGTGCATTTTTACTGTGGAAAAGCTGGGGGCATAGGATATGGTACCATGGGCGGTGGCGGCTGCTGAGGCTGCTGCGGGTTGTATGGAAACGGTGGGTGGCTTATGCCATTCTGCGCTGGCCCCTGATTTCCTCCAAACTGCTGGTTCTGGAAGTTTGGATTACCAAACCCACCAGCAGGGGGTGCAGTACCAAAGTTGGACTGTCCATTATTAACATAACCATTTCCAAAACCACTGCTGCTGGTGGAGGTGGTGGTAGTAGTGTCATAACTACCTGCTCCATAGGTTCCATTCTGGATCTTTGTGCCAAAACTCCTGTCATTATCTTTATCCCTAAAGCCACCAAAATCTCGCCTGCCACCGGAATACCTATCACGGCGGTCATCCTTATAAGTACCTCGTCCCCCCCTTGAACGACCTGAAAAAGAAGAATAAAACATCACTAGAATGATTACACACTGTAACAAGCAATGGCTCAACTGTCCTGTATCAGAGTACTTGGCAAGTTATGCATGGAAACCATTTATGATCTATACACAGGGATTCATCATTAGGGCTTTTACTGATCAGCCAAGTCTTTTGAATTGCTAGGTCTTAAACTAAGGCATGCACAAAGAAACAAGACCTTTCTCAAAGCAAAACTCATGTACAATTACAGATTAGTCAGTTACCATTCACAACAATTTACCTCCTCTGTCTTCTGCCATTTGGATGAGCTTAGGGTTGATAGCCTGATTGGCTTCACGAAGCACAGAGATGAGGTCGTTTGCCTGTTTCATGTTGCCAGGCGTAAAGAAGGTGTAGGCCGTGCCCGTTTTTTGACTACGGGCCGTTCTTCCAATGCGGTGGATATAGTCCTCAGAGGAGTTAGGGTAGTCATAATTGATGACAAATTTCACATCTTCCACATCTGTAAAGTGTTGCAGTGTGGCAAAAGGAGCGTACAAGGTTTTGCACACCACAACAGCCAGACCAAAAACACCACATTAGCAAGATCACAACGTAAAAGAAAAAAGCAGAAGAGACTCTGGGCTGCAAAGAACTTTGTTATTACAAATAAAACATTCCAAATCCATGGGAATACTACTGTGGGAAGAGAAAAACGATGCACACTCCATTTCCTTCAGCCAAGATCAAAAAAAATTAAAACAAAGACATCCTAATGCATCCACCCTCCCTTATAAAAACAAAAGACTGGTTTTAAAAAAATCTTACCACAAAGGAGTATGCATTCACTAGTCCTTTCCCAATGCAGCGAACTCCCCAATAATTGTCAAGTGACATCCAGGTGCTTCTACGCAGTAGGGCCACTATGTGCACTGCTGTCTCCTCATGTGCCAATATATGACTTCTCATTTGGAAAGGCTTTGAAGGTCCTTTCCTCTTAAACACTCATAAGAAACTTGCTATAAAGGCCACACTGCATGTCTTGCCAAGACCATATAGACCAGCTCTAATCTGGGGGGGACCCATAAAAGAAAAAAAGAAAAAAAAAAAAAAAAAAAAGGTCCAAGCCAACCCCGAATTACACAAAAAGCATCCCCCCACGTGATTCGTCTAGGCAAGATCTTCCCAGAAGCCAGTGTTCACTTGAGAAAAAGTCTCTCATTGGCAGGTCTCGACATGACTTAAAAACACAGGCGAGGGAGGAACTTGAATTTGGTAGAAGCTTCTAGATTTCCCACTTCTTACTAGATGTCCCACCGTCACTAGATGTGCCAGTTCAATTTTGATACTGAGGTGTGTTGAAACTGCTCTCTCCATAGCAAGAATACAAGGTTTTCCCCCTTTCTTTCTGTAAGCTATGCACCATTTAGCGACACCCATGCTTTGACAAGTTTGCAAGAGAGAAACATCCAATTCTCAAACTGACTTGCCATACATTGTTCTACAACAGGAATGCAAGGCAAGGTCACAAGCACAAAGCCATGTTTGAGTTGGAGCAGAGCTGGGTGAATGGCATCTCAGGTAAATCCATGGACAGAGAACAGATGGTATTAGAGCAAGGCTTAGCCACACTGCCTTTTGAAGATTACTGGCACACAATGCTGAACTCAGCCTTTCACCTCTCTACCCGACTGGGTGGCAGCCAGTCGGTCACTTCCAATAGTCCTCCATCCCCCTCTCGAGGCCTGGGACTTGTCATGCCTAGGCCCTGCCACAAAGACTGCACCTTTAGGTGAGAAAAACTCAGAAAATGCACAGAAGTTAAAGAAAGCAATACACTTTCTTTAATGTAAAACATTTTAAGAAGTGGATCAGAAGGAAATCATAAAGGGTACTAACCTAGACCTCTGGAGGCAACATCTGTTGCAATGAGTATGGGTGCCTTCCCAAACTTGAATTCTGAAAAGAGGAAAACCTTCAAGAGACTGCTGTCCAAGTAAGCCATGTAAAATTTACAAATATTAATGCAATATACCATTCAGAACCCAGTCTCTCTCCTGTTGACTCTTATCTCCATGGATACCCATTGCTGGCCAACTGCAAAGAAAAAAAAAAAATATATATGAAAAACCTCCAAACTTAAATAAAGTTCCAGATGAACAACACAAGATACCAACCCATCTCTTCTCATTCTCCTCGTTAGATCATCGCAACGTCTCTTGGTCTCAACAAAGATAATGGTCTTGTTTTCCTTTTCACTCATGATTTCTTCAAGCAGCCGAAGGAGTCTTATAGGAGAAATGAGCGTGTCACATCCAGGAACTTTGCAAACTTTACAGCCAGAATTAAATCCTGCCTGTGTACTTATGTGGACAGAGGTGGCTTAATGGTTAGGAAATTGCACTTGTAATTGAAAGATTGCTAGTTTGAATCCCCGACCAACAAGGCACCACTGAGGTACCCTGAGCAAGGTACCGCCCCAAGCCCTGTTCCCCGGGCGCTAAATTAGCTGCCCCCTGGTATGTCACGATGTCACATATGGGTTAAATGCAGAGGACACATTTTGTTGTTGTGCTGTGGTGTGTCAACAATGAACTCTAAATTCTTATACTGCTCACAACTTTAAAAAAAAAAAAAAAAAACCTATTTCACCACTGGATCTGGCAGTCGCGGAACTTACTTGTCGTCCTTCTCACCATCGTTGCACACGTCCACAATCTGAAGGATGTTGTGGTTGGCACTCAGCTGCAGAGCCCCCACATTAATCTGCACATACTCCTTCAGGAAGTCCTCAGCCAACTGACGCACCTCCTTGGGCCATGTGGCACTCCACATGAGCGTCTGCCTGTCAGGCTTCATATGAGAAAAGCTAATTAACACCACTCTTAATAAAGGTGTTGGTTTAAGGTACTAAAGCTACTGGAAAACCTTAAACATTACTTAAAAACCTACTCTGATCTGGTCCACAATTTTTCGGATCTGTGGTTCAAAGCCCATGTCAAGCATTCGGTCAGCTTCATCGAGGACCAGGTAAGTGCATCGGCGTAAATTTGTCTTCCCAGCTTCAAGGAAATCGATAAGCCTTCCAGGCGTTGCAATGCAGATTTCAACACCTGTAAAACAACGACCCAGGTTTACACCATCCAGGTGGCATCCTACTGCAGCTACAGGGCACTTGCACATACAACTAAAGTTGGGTAAATTAGGTCCAGAGAGTAAAAGTCCAGACTGGGATTTTGTTTCAACCAACCAGTTGAATACTCTGTGACTGACTCCTTATGCTCAACTGGTCTGGACTTTTACTCTCTGGACCCAAAATTACCCAACTCTGCATACAGCAGTCTGGGACGTACCTCTTTCGAGGTCCCGGATCTGTGGTCCTTTGGGCGCTCCTCCATAAATGCAAGTGGACTTCAAGCGAGATGCTCGTCCATACTCAGCGGCGACTTGCTGTACCTGCTGCGCCAGCTCACGGGTAGGGGCAAGCACCAAACACTGGAAGATAGGGGTGCAGTACATCCAGTGCCCATTTCCAGCAAAATTAGGGCATTTTTAGTAGGCTATTGTTAAATACTCACAATCGGGCCATCACCAGGCTCCAGGAATGGCTGGTGATTAATATGCACAATTGCTGGTAGGAGATACTGCAAAGATGGCAAAGAGAAAAGACATTTCAGATGAATTTCAAACACACTTGGAAAATCACAGTGAAGGTAATACTCATTTTTATACACGAAGGCAGGCTTAGTGGCATGACTGCTTACCGAAAGTGTCTTTCCAGATCCAGTCTGTGCAATACCAACCATGTCCTTTCCACTCAAGGCCAAGGGCCAGCCCTGGGCTTGAATGGGGGTGGGTTCTGTGAAGTTTTGTTTGGTAATCACATCCATGACGTAATCTGGAGGGAAGGGGAGAGCATATGTTGTGGACAGTTGTGAAACTAGGGCAGCCTAATGACTTTACATGTATAAATACTAACTGGGAAAATTGGCCTCATGGAACTTCATTATGGGGTTCGGACAGTCTCTGCCCTTAACTGTAACTTCTTTGCTTCTCCTGTATTGCTCAACTTCTTGCTGTAAGGCAGAAACGGGTGTCATTGGCGCACTCCTCCAAGCGGGAGCCAAGCCTTTGGACATGGGCAAAACAGTAAAGCTTCTTTGACCAGGCAAAAGAAGCCATTGAGCAGACCAACACGAGCAAGGGCATCCACTGAAGCAACAGGACAACACTCACCGCTGTCCGCCGGGCCACATCGGGATGCTCCTTGTAAAAATTTTTCTCAAATTTAGGAAGCTCGTCCAGATTCCAGTGCTTCTTACGTAGCCTTTCACCCGGGTTGCCAAACTTCCCCGGAGGAGGACCACAGCGGCTACCGCCAAAGCGAGGTGCACCTCCATAGCTGTGATAACAGGAGGGGACAAGGGACACCGGTCCATTTCCACGACTTATTACATAAGACCGTTATTCTTCCTAGCCTTTCAGTTAGGCGTAAACTGAGGGGGGTGATTAAGCAAAGTCACATACTTGACGCGCAGGCAAGCATAGCAGATGGGAAGGTGTAAAGCATGGCTTCTCTCTACCGTGTTTGGCGGTAATTTACAGTAACATTACATTATTATATGCCTGCGACCCGCAGATGGGGCCGGATTCCTCCAGTCCTGCGTCATATTTTAAGCCGCTGCCATTTTAATTCAGACCAGCGTAGGAACAAAGAAAAACCGGCCGGCATTTTGTATTCATTAAGGTATATCAGACACCCCGAGACGAGGAGCCAAATTGCCTAATTAAACATGTTAGCGGAATGGTAAGGAAAAGTGTCTCGTGTCCGTTATGTGCGTCAACTGTTTAAATAAAGATTCAGGTTTTCGCCCATTTTAAGAATCAATTTCATCATTATAAAAGATTTTTTTTTTTTAAGTCACCCTGGTGGAACGGTTAAGCTGGATACGGCTAAATGACGCATAGACAACTACACGTACCAATTCAAATATATATATATATATATATATATATATTCCAGGCACATACCTACAGCTCACAAACAACCGGCTTTTACATCACTCGGCAGCTATTATCTATCTAACAAACCAAATTTTCGCAATTTACCTTCTGTCTCGGCCTCGATCTCTGTCGGAAAATCCAGGCATGTCGTAAAATAAAGCAAGAATGAACTGTACAGGAAATGTCAACGGGCACAACTTTTTATCTCTGCTGACAAAGGCGAGGAAAATGCCGGTTTCCTTTTCGGGAAAAGCTAGTTTATATTTCAGCAGAAAGCCTCACGAGACACCGGCAGGTGTATCCTTCCGCATACGGACGGGACTACTTTCAGACACCCAGAAAAGGGGGTACTGCAAGTTCGCTGCTTTATGCGGCACGAAGTTGGCAGGAAAATCACTCCCTTCTGCAACACTACCATCATTAGGAGGCTTTATTTATTAAGAGACGTGCATGAATTTGTACTAAATAATATGCATTAATGGTGGTTTACTGTATGGTAAACTAACATGCTGACCTGAAACAGAAAAAAACGAGTTGCTCTGTATAGATAAGTAAAAAAATACTATAAATAGATCCTCGAAAACAGCCATTAAATATTGATCTAGGGAAGTCGTCAGTTCTTTCTCAAACTTTTGTGGCAAAACACGAACTTCATGAGGTATGTACAAAATACAGCTTTGGCATGAGGCGTTTGATGAAGAACGGCAGAAAATCGTTCAGTAGCAGTCGTTGTTTCACTTGGTGTAGCTAAATATGTTATATGTTTTTTGTAATATTCAGTATACGAGTTCTAGGTATGATCAGTCATAAATCAAAATGCTTTATTCTGCGAACAAATAAATAAACTGGCCCAGCTAAAGGACAGCACGACAAAGATATTCGTGTAAGTCATGTAACGCAAGGCAAAATAATATTAGTTTGACTTTCGCCAAAACTAAAAGAAAATAGTGTGGCTCATACACCTATCCGGCAGCCAACGGAAGGTGCAACCTGCAGCTTAATTCCGTGTAACAGGTTTACTGTTCTTGCTGTTGAGAAAATAATGTATCTTAATTACTCCAGTAAGATGTCTAACTGTAAAATCTGTAATCTATAAAATTATTTTTATTGAATATATGCAACTTACCTAATGGACTAGATATGTAACTTTAGCGGTTGCACAGCAACACAATCTATCACCCCTTATCATAAATATTTATTTTAATATTACTGTCAATTTCCAGTAAATCTTATGTAAAACATGACCTATAATGAACTGCCATTGTCCGAAAACGTCGAGTCGAACTTCAGTCGTGTTTGTTTCATATAAATAAATAATTCTGGTGCAAAAATATAGGACAGCCACGCGACAAACAAACACTTAACGTGTTTCGTTCACTGTTCACTGTTTCGAAATATAATGCACTCTTTACAGCCCAGTCACAAGGGACTATTTTCCAAAGACACGGCGCATAATATCAACAGATGCACCTTAGGCGCTTCCTTCACGGGCGTATGACGTCACCCATTTGAACCTGACAAGCATTTTGAACAGCCGCTGGATATTCGCGAACGTCAAAGCTGGCATCAAGCGGACATAATGATATTCCGTGCGCGTGGCCATAAAACGTCTGCGTTATTTATTAGGTTCCTGGCTGTTAGGTAAGAAAACCAAGAAAAGTCACAGTAAATTCAGTAACACGACTTCCGGGAAGACGGGGGAGGGGTCGTTCATGCAGCCAATCAGAAGCGACTTCCTGTTTAAACGTGCCAACCGGGGTCGGTAAGGACCCTGACGTCAACTCACTATCCTGGGGCGAAGTACCGCTTCTCTCAGCGCCCAAACTGGCTAAGTTAGTGTTCTCGCTGGAGCCAGGTAAACACATTCATGGGAAGCCAGGAGGAGAGAGGTTAGTACCGTCAGCACTGAATTATGCGACGTCCGTAGAGCCGTATGCAGTCCATGACTGTTGCTTATTTGCTTTTGATGAATTAATAGTTGTATAACATCCAGGTTGCTTCACCTATGTCAGTACTTCACCCCAAAAGTAATAAACTGAGCCGGTAGTCGGGTCGGTTGGTTATGTTTACTAGTTGGTAGTTCTGGTCACTTGCTCCGTAGTTAACGACATCTATGGTTGACTTTTAGAAAGACGGCGGTAGCTAGATGCGTACAAGGTTGATAGTGATAGTTGTCTGCTTAGTTGAATTACACGGAATGCGGTTCATAGAGTCCCCATCGCCCAGTAAACAAAGACACGCCGGGAGCCCCTGGGTGTTAATGGCTTTGCTGGCATCTGCTCTACGATTAACTCTCCGGGGTGCAAATAGTGTAACTTTGGGATTTTAGTCATTACGGGCATTCGCTTTAATCGCCGATTATATTGTCTATTGCCGTTTCCCGATTCCCATAAGGCTGCCTGGCCCCCAGTAACGTAACGGCATGTGTGTTGTGGTGCTGACACGGAACGCGCAAGAGTTGCCCTTGAACCTTTTGATAACGCCCTGGTCGATGCGGTGACAGGCTTGTTTTGCCCGTGTCGCCCGGACGCCGGGCCGGGCCGGCCGTTACTAGAGCGGCTCCGACTCTGGCGCCTGTTTTCGCGGCTGAGAGCGCCAACGGGGCGGCGCCGCCCGGCCGCACACGTCGGGGTCGCCGTGAAGGAAGGGAGGGCTAACTGCGGTCCGCTGGCGTCGTCGCTTCTTCGCCCATGGCTGGCTAGACACGTTGTTGGAAAGAATAGGGAACTCCTTCCCTTTTCGTCTATCTAGGCTGTTTATGAAGAGCGATCAGCGGAATAGGGAGCCGGGACAGGTATCGGATCCTGCACATGACTGATATGCTGGGGTCGATCGGACGCAGAGTGCGTCTAAAAAGCTGTCATCTTGCGCACTACTTCTTTCTATGATACCCGAACTGTAATAGAAAAATAATATTTAAATTTCGTAACGGTAATGCATTTCTTTCGCAGACTGGGTGGACGTGGCCAATGATCTTCTCAGCAAATGTCACATCAGCCTGAGGCTGGCGAGGGTGACGGACTGCGGCGCCAGTGTTTTTGTAGCCCTTTATCAAGCAATTTTAGGGGAAAAGGTTCCAGGTAATTACACGCACCTTATTAATATATTTGTCATATTTAAATACTTGGAGCTCGTTTCAAATATTGCTCGTTTTAACATTCCAGTCATTGGTATAATTAATTTTAATTTATACTTGTCGCAGGAATTTAGACTGAACAGGAAACACGTGACCTTTCATTAAGATTTATTTTTTCCATGTCGTAATTATATAGTAAGGATTGTCAAGTGACCGTTTTGGGAAACCTCTTCCACTTTGGAATTCACCGTGCCTGTTGAAACACAGCTGCCCTCTTTAAAATGTGTGAGGGTGACTATCGTAAAACCCCATGAAAGTAGACTTTGCTATTTTGTTAAATGGTTCCGTCTGCAGACTACATTGCCGCGCCAAGGAGTCAGGAAGATGACATTCACAACGTGCAGTCTGTGATTGACTCTTTGGCTTTGGACTACCTCCAGATAAGCTTGTCTCACATCACAGGTGAGCTGCCCGTTCCTTTGCTGGTGTCTGCCCTGTCCTGCAGTGCGACGCCGTTTACACTTTCCTTTTCAGATGGCCTAAAGACCAGGATCTCAGACTGATTAATCTTTTTTTTAAGGTGAAAATGTTGTGAGAGGGGAGAAAGAATCCATCAAGAATCTGCTGGAAATTTTCGATGGCCTGCTGGATTATCTTACCGAGCAAGTAAGCGAAGAGGAATTAGCAGATGAAGGTACAATCCGTCTGGTCGTCTTGACTTTTTGGTGCTTTTCGCAGCTTCTGCTTTAATTCGGTATTACTTTCTGGTGCCGAAACCCAGTAACCCGTCGCCTGTTTTCTGCCGAGGGGCCATGTTTTTAAAGGCCCGGGCTTGCATGGGTGACGTTCGCAAGATTTTCTTTTGATGAAGTCATCCCAACACACAGTGGACGCAGCATGTTTTTGCTGGCTGTTAGGTTACAAAGAGCATCGGCATGTGTGCTTGACAAGACCAGTAGTGTTAAATGTTTTCTTCAGTGAGATGGTTACAATTTTTTATTACACCGTGTGGGCGTCACTTTGCCTTGATGTCAGTAAATATCCCCAGGAGTTGGCAGCGTTCTAGAATAGAGTTTGAAAAGGGAGAGTTGGTTTCGCTTTGCTGGCACGGTCGATGGACCCTTGGTGTTCGCTCAAACGTTCAGCAGTCCCCTTTTCTCTCGGCGTCCAGGTGAGCCGGACCACACGGCCAGCAAGGTGGGGACATCCACCGAGCGGCAGCTGGAGCAGTTGGAGCGCCTGTCACAGACGTCAAGTGTGCCGTACGTGTCACTGCTCCCTCGCCCTGCCTTTCTGTGACGAGCGACTGCAGTGACGACAGTGTGGGGTTAATTATTGAGGACGTGTCCCCTCCCAGGGCATGGCTGACTGCTTTAGGGTGATGTGCTTGCCAGTATATAACAAGGATCACGAGGGCTAAGTTCCTTGTGGACATCACACATTTACCCATTGAATGGTCACAAGTTTGTGTAGAGTTTTGTGCTGTGCAAATCAATATGTTTCTGTTTTTGATACTGTTATTTCCTTTAGCTGTTAGGTTGATTGTCACTGTTTACCAAGAATGTTCCGCAGGAGACTTTAGGACACTTTAAAAACAGCTGGCATAATTAGCAGCCCAGACTGGTTTTGCATCTTTCAGCCACCAGTGTTCAGTGTTGCTAGCACATGACTTATTCATATGCTGGATACTGTAGCTGAGTCGACACAGTTTTGACTAATCAGACATGTTTTTGTTTGTATTTATATGGGATTCAGCTGCCATGGCAACGGTTACGTCACTGCGCGTTAAAATTCTATGGAATGGCTGTACGGTTTCAAATTAAGCCCTAAGAAAACGCAGCGTATTTTTGTGTCATCGGCGGTGCTGCTTCTCAGCCCAGTGATGTGCCACCTCACTCCGACTTGCAGGTCTACCAGCTATTCCAGCAAACACTCAGGCGGCTCGGAGTCGACGGCCGAGCTCATCCGCCTGGGAGACTCTGCTCGCACGTTCATGGCCGGTCAGGAAGGTCAGTTGGTCCGGGACCCCAGCGGCCGTATCGCCCGGTGATGCTTGTGCGGCTGTGGGGACGTCCACTTTGTGTTGGGCCTGGCCAGACGAAGCAGGGATCTCATAGTGAACTTGTCTTCCCCAGTGCTTTTCTCTCCCGTTTTGATGGTTGTGTGAGGAATTGTACAGAAATGTCTGTGAACAAGCACTCTGGAAAATTGTTTAAAACTTTCAGAGATGTGCATCACTCCCATCTGTTATGTTAGCAGCAGACGACACTGAAAGACCATGTGCTCTTTTACAGAAAGGATCAATGGCGTCCATCATGCAGACATTTCCTGGTCAGGGCCAGAGGTGGAAGCACCTCGGGACAGAGTGCAAGGTGAGCTGGAGTGGGATACAGCTGTTAATCAGTTTTTATGGTGATTAGAACGTCATGGCCTCGTGTCACAGTCCAACCCCGATGCCCATCTTCTGGCAGAGCTGGTCGGTTTGCCTGTAGGACTGGTCTCCACAGGCACCTCCTTTCCCGACGACTCCACTCTACCGAAGGAGCCTCTGCATTCGGCCGTCGCCCTGCAGCCCCCTTACCAGACCACCCCTCGTCGTCTGGATCGGCTGGCCCACTCCGGAACTCCGTCTCCAGCCAGCATGCCCAGCCAGAGAGGGGCCGAGGAAGAGGACGAGGAGCACCCCGCTGTCTCTGCTGTAAGTTCTTCATCACCCTCCTAATGCTATGCAGATATTTTTTTTTGTTCGTTTTTTAACTTTGGTACAAAATGTAGCCAGAGCTGCAGTATTTCTGGTCAGTGTTTGACGAAGCGATTAGCGGAACATTATGGGATGTCATGGCAATAGATACAGCTCTCGTTAGGTAAAGTCAAACTCCCAGTAAGGAGTAATAAGAAAGTCCTTGAATAATGACGCTGACAGACTCACTTGCGGATTAAGGCAGTGTGTCTTCCCACTACCCCGCATCCTTCCTGCATGCTTTAATCCGATGACGTGATGCCCGTATCGCCAGCCCGCAGCGAGTTTAAGAGGCTTGGGAAAACGGCTGCCATATTGCCAGAGATTAGTAAAAAAGAAAAGCACAAAAGCAGAATGAGAACTGAAACGATTTTATTCCTCTTTTCTCTCATCTGATTTTTTTTTTTTTTTTTTTACAGAAGTTATTCAATGACGCATTACTTCTCAGGAAGGGTACAATGGAGTAGTCCTAGTGCCAAAATTTAAGTACAGTTATTAAGAGTAATGTCCCAGTAATCCAGGCCCTTTCAGTAAAATTCTTTATGCATGTTTTTTCCACTAATGGAGAGAGTTTCCCTATTACCTACTGTGTGTCCCCTAAGAGATGCAAACACAGTGGGTTCTGTGTTGTAGTAAATTTGCTTTAATATTATGCCCCGAGTAAGTGTGCAGTAGTCGCACATTTCTGTGGGTGGTTATTTGCATATTCATTACAGTATATTTTTTTTTCTTCATGCCTCTCTATGATGGCTGCAGTATGTTTGCCATTAAATAATTATGACAGAATGATATATAATGCAGAGTAAATTATTGCTCTGTTATACATCACCCTCCCTCTTCCTGGTGGCATTGCCTGTAGGTCCTGGGTGGTGGGAGAGCATTTTTCGCTGTGTCTGTGTGTGTGTGTGTGTGTGTGTGTGTTTTACTCTGACCTTCTTGTCTCCTCCCCATGCCCACAGAAATGCCAGTCCTCCGGGTCCCATCCTGACAGCCTTCCTGCTAATGGGATTCCCTCTCCCCGACTGTCCCCCGGTGAGTTTGTGCAGTGGCCCGTGGGGGTGACATCCGTTGGGGACAATGACAAAGATTCAATTCAGACCGTAATTGCAGACTTTCTTTGGTGTATTTCAGAAAAATGGTAATGCAATGAGGTCATCTTTTCAAAGGGTGCTGGCATCACCAGATGCTGTGTGCAGCTTCCTTTAATTTATTGCATGCAGTATTTTGCATTTGTCAATGTGCCCTTGTGTATTTTATGTTTAACCTTTTACTGGTTTCTTGATGCAAATATGCAGAAAGATTGTTTAAAAACGTACATTTTAATTGCCTAATACATTGATTCCTTTATTGTCATTGTTTTGTTTATTTTTAATAATGCACTCATTTTAAGTTGTCTTGATGTCTGACTGGATTTGATTGGCTCTCCAGATCGGAGCGAGGCCTCTGCGTCCAGTCAAAGGGGAGGCAGCGCAGAGGTGGGCGAGGAGCCGCCTGAGGTAAGGCCGCTGCACCCTGGAAGTATTGCATTTTCATAGAAATGAATATAGAAATCATAGAAAACTAGAGCTTCAGAAAAGTGAGAGGACAGGCTACGAGAAGTAAATTGTATCTATTATAAACAGATGAGAGCTGTGTGTGGCTCAGCAGGTCAGGCCTCTTTGGCTGTGACTGGATGGTTGCTGGTTTGGATCCCATCCTCCGCAGAATAGTCACATGTCCGTTGGGCTTTTGAGCAAGTCCCTTAACCCCCTGAAATGCTCAAGGGGGGTCAGATAAATGGCTGCTGATTCATTCTGACCTTCACTCTCAGCTCTATGTATGTGTGTATGTATGTCTCAAAGGAGAGCATGATGGGATATGCAGCTATACTTCAGCAAATGGCAAACATAGCATCATTCATAAAGTGAGTTGGTAAACCTATATACCACTTGTCCTGTCTTCTCCCAGGCCTCTAGGCTTGGGCCCAGGAGAGTACTGTTTCAGACCCAGCCTGCAGTCGTCCCAGTGGTGCTGGCTGATGTAACTGGAATGAGTGACAGCAAGGAGAGCAACGCGGGCACCAAGCCCCACCCCTCACCCCCGCGGCAGCATCCCAAGGGCTGTCCGCGCCGGACTCCTCTCAGGTGAGTGTGCCTCGCCTGCCGTCCTGCCGATTCCAGCCGCGAGCCACGCTCATAGTGCCGGTCATTTGCAGCAAAAGACCCACGGAGGCTCATGAGGAGCCGGACGAGCCCCTGTCCCAGCGCACACGGCGCAACCGCGAGGCGGAGCACGAGCTACACCAGATGTCCGAGAAGCTGGCGCGGCGTCTGGAGGAGCTCGACTCAGTGAGTGCGCGTCTGCCTTGTGACCCGCTTCAACTTGCTGCTGGAACTGTGTCACCTGACCCTGAACAGGGCGGGGCTTAGACATCGAACCTTGGCTAGTAAACGTTTGCGTGGTACCAATCCCATCTTCCAAATTCTGATGGTAAATGGCCAAATGAGGACACCGGGTACAGGGAGCGAGGGTATATTAAACATGGACTCTCCTGACACCCAAACTGTCTGCCCAGAACGGACTGCTTTTGTCTCCGCAGATGCTGAAAAGAGCCCTGGGGGAGTCCCTGGAGACTAGCGGCACCAGGGAGGAAGACAAGCAGTCCCACCACAGCGACAGCATCATGGAGTGCCGAGGGACCCAGAGGAATGGCGGTCAGGATGATGTGCTGCTCATTATCCCCTGGGCTGCTTTTTAGCTCTGTTTCTCATATGAAACCAATTAAAACCTTATAACCTAGCAAGAGTGGTCACTGTGTTCCTCCACCTTGCCCAAGCTGCCCTATAGACTTTCCTCGGCCTGCCCCGTGTGGAAGCCTGATTCTCAGGGGTGCCTATCTTCAGTTAAAGCCTTGTACCCAGGCAAAATCAGGGGCCCCAGCTGGCTTAAAAAGTCACAATCATGTCGGCCTAGGGCCCTGAGAAGTTAATTGGTCCCTGCTGATTTTGGATGTTTGGATGGATGCACGTTTCCATGTGACTGTGATTCTGTGTATGATTCTGGCAGATTTAGGTAAATATTTGCATCTGTGTGAGAGTTCCTCGATCTCACCTGTCTTCTCAATTTCACAGATACAGCACCCACCCCAAAGTCACCCCGCACACGCTCACTCTCCCCGTCGCCCCCACCGGTGCACCATTTCCTGGAGGCCCCGCTAGAGGGCGCTCTTGCCAAAGACTTACAGCAGTACGAGTCTCAAGTGCGACAGCCGGAGCCACGAAGCCAGCGGAGGCTTGGCAAGGTGAGGGGAGGGGCTGCCCATTGTTCACGGGGTTCTGTGGGTGGCATTATGGTGACATTAGCAGCATATCCTTGTTGGTGTTTTTACATTTGATAATGGTCATAAGAATTTGGTGGGTCTCACCCTGTCCTCCATCACTACCAGGCAGTCACTGTCGGACTTTGACAAGCAGGTCCAATGCTCCATAGGTACTGATCATTTCATTGTGCTGTAGGTGGTGGAAAATGCCTATGAAGAAGAGCTGAAGCAGTTTGAGGAGAGGAAGAGGGCGGATATTGAGGAGACCCGGGGGCAGGCCCGGGAGGCGGTGAGGGGGGCTGTGGGCAGCTTTAATTGGCTGGTTACTGGGCACATTTTTGGGCCATTTTTATGGGCCAAACATTCCATAAGTTGACTGATTCTCAAAGTAATCAAACTGTGCAGTAGGGAGAAGGGTTACCGTTTGCACGTGCTTCCTGAAAAATAAACCCATAATCCTTTGCGTTGTTGGCACAGTGCTGTTGAGCTGCAGGGGCCAGAGACTTAAGCTTCCCTTACATACAGCTTTAGCAGTTCCTGACACACTCTTACAGCCAATTTCCATTCTTTTGGTTGGTCTTTAGGCCTGTGTTTAATGCTTTTTTTTTTTTAAACCATCGTTCATCCAGCAGGAGAGAGCATACCGGGAGGCCATACTGCGAGAGGTCCCCCAGCCCCCAAAACCATCGCGCACGTGCAACCCCAAAGTGACTCCGCAGCACCGGTCAACCAGGGCGCGTCACTCGACCCGAGGCAGAGGGAGAGTGCTTCCTCTGAAAGCTGCCCCAAGTAAGACCTTGTGTGCAGGGGGTCAAGTAAGGAATATAATAATGAGGTGAACGAGTAACATTTAAATACAGTGGTGCCTTGGAACAGGAACTTAATTTATTCCATTCATTGCTGTTTACACCTATCTACCTATCTAACTAATGACACAACAATAACTAACTAATGAACAATCACTATAAAACACACATGAAATAGCACACATACAAGAACAATAAACCATACTGGAAGTGGCAGGTGGAGAGGAAGAAGGGTGGAGAGTCACTGTGTGGAAGGGGAGGCACGTCTCGGTCTGTACCAGTTTTAGCAGCTCTGTTTTGTTCTGTCCTGTTCCGAGTTTTCGGTCGAGTTGAACACGTCTTGACCCATACAAGTTTTAGCAGGAACAGTCAAGTTCTAAGACTTTGGTCAAGGTGCAAGTTGAAAACAATTCATTCAAGTTGGTCGAGTTAAGAGACGTTTGAGTTCCAAGGTTCTCTTGTACCCATAAGATCATTATGGCGAATAAGTTACATTTCAGGGCCTCGTGGTTTTTAGTAAAGTGACTACGAATTTGTTGAGAGAATAGCTTAGGCAGCCAATCAGGATTGTACTTAGGTTGTGGATCAGGAATCGGATAACATCCATAAGTTCAGATCCCCATTGTGTGACCATCAATGTCGTCTTTCACCTCATTGGAGGAGGAGTTAGCATTTAACGTTAATGTGCTGATAAATGTGTTGCCAAGCACCAGTTTCCGTTTTGGAAAAAACTGTCTGACGTTTGGTCTCCGGCGGGCTTGTCACATACGTGATGGATCTTCCCTGTGTGTATCAGTGAAGGTGAAGGACAATGACCTGCTGCCTGTCCTCCTGGAAGAGCTTCCCCAACTACAGCTCTCCCCACACACCCTTGCTCACATGTGGAAGCAGCAGATGAAGCAGGTGGACCGACTGGCCCCTCAGCCGGACCATCGAAGTCGCAGTAAACAAGCTAACCAGGTGGGGGCGCTCTGCACGCTGTGATCAACATGTTTTGGTCCTTCCAGTCATTCTGTGACTGACTCTGGCTGTCATATGTATGTCTGACTGGGCCCATGCTGTGCTCCTCTTGTAGATAGAGGAGGCCCAAAGGAGGCATGACCTGCTGGTGGAGATCATCCGCAAAGAGCAGGAGCACAACCAGCGGCTGGTGAGTGTCCAGGCCCAACGTCCTCTATGCTCAGCTGTGCTCACGCTCACCCATGTCCTCCCCACCTGACTCCCATGGCGCCAGCGCGACTTCAAAGAGCGCATCCAGCAGCAGAAGTCGGCCCAGAACAAGCTGCGGGAGCAGAGGCAGCAGGTGGCTCGTGCCAGGAAGTACCACAATGACTACCATGTGCAGTTCCGCGCCCGCCTGATGAGGGCCCGCTCACGGGAGGAGAGGGTGAGCGCTGGAGGAGCTGCTGGGAAGGGTGGGCCAGCTGCTTTCAGCCCAGGGTGATCATCTGTGTGCCGTGGTCCATGCAGATGTTCAAGCAGATCTTGGAGGAGGGCCTAGAGCTACAGAAGGCGCAGCTGAGAGAACAGCGTGCTTACGCCAAGGAGCAGCGGCAGGAGCACCAGCGGCGGCACCGAGACGAGCTGGAGTCCATGGAGAACTACTACAAGGACCAGGTAGCTGCAGCTGAAGGCCATGCCAACATCTGCAGGGTTTCTTTGAAGTTTGTGGTTATTCCATGTCGAAATCCTGTTCCTACTGCTATTTCAATTCCAGTTTTCACTGCTGGCTGAAACTCTCGCGCAAGAACGACATGAGATCCAGGTACGGAAGAAGGCCCAGGAAAAGGCAAGTATTGTCCCACACATATTTGCCACTAAACATCCTTTCTGAGAATGCCCTGTTCGCGGGGCGTTATGGGGGCTTTAGGGTGTCTCGCCCGCCAGCTCACATAATGTGGTACCCACAGGCTCTTCAGAAGTTGAGGCGAGAGCTGCGAGCCAAGATGGAGCGCGAGATCGGCGAGCTACAGAAGATCATCATCCAGAACGACGACGACACCTTCTTTCGGGAGCTCGAGGTGGAGCGACTCCGGGAGCGGCTGCAGATGACCTCATTCCAGTATCGGACCGGCCACCGGACCTGAGGAGTGGGGGGCTGGACCCTGGCGCACCCACCCCTCTGCTGCTAGATGCCACGTGACAACACTTGTTCTGGTTTTTTTTGCGTACAGTTTGTATTTTCTGCAGTTTTTGATAACACTTAAGTGACCAGTAAGTGAACTTCTAACTCGCAAAGTATGGAGAGAAAAAACCCAAATAACTCTTTTCTGGATATAACTTCATACTTGGTTTTTATATCACTGTCATAAGTGACTGTTAAGATTGCAGACAGCAAGATGATGGTTTTTTTTTAATTATTTATTAAATTGAACTGCTCCATTGTGCTGTGCATTTTGATCAGCAGGGGGTGCTAATTTTCACTCCAGTAAGCATTCAACCTGTCACTTGGTTGAAAGAATTTAAGGTTGTAATATTTATTTGGTCTGGGTCCTTTGTGAATAAGGCTCGTTTTTACATGCTGCACTTTCGAACCTCATAAAAATTTAGTGACCACCACTCTCCAACTGTAATTTTCCATTATTTAAAAAGGCCTGACACATTCACTCTAGCCCTTTAAGTAAATATTTGGAATCAGGACAATGACACACAGGATTATGAAACATTATGCTGCAAGGTGCAAACAGCATAGAGTTTATTGCTCATCTTCTGCATGGATACAAGTAATTTTCTAATATTTTTTTTTATACAGGTGCAAGTTTAAGCTCACATAACAGTTAGTGTGATGCTAAACACACCGACAAACGTAAATGATGGAAATGAAAGGCTAAACACGGGAGCGTCGAGTGGCAAATTTAATCAGACGATACCTTAAAATTAAAGTTAATAAAATAATAGTGTGTTACGTACAACAGATTGCACCAGTCGGTGATAAAGAGATACACTCCTGCTTGTGGGGCAGGCTACGGGAAGCGAGACTGCAGTTCCGGATCGGTTCCTGGTACGAGTGACTAACAGTGGGTCTCCTCACGTCTAACTTTAATCTTGAGGCTTCAGACTGAGTAATTAATACACAGTAATGTAGTGAGAGAGACAACTGCAAGCAGTGTGTACACTGGACATGGGTATGACCGGTTATAAAACTCAGCTCCATAAACTATTTGGTATTAATTAGTTGGAAGTTGCTAAATCATTTAGAGCAACCTATGTCTGCATGTATTTGCACAGCTTTTTTTTGCATTTTTTTTTTATTTAAATTAGATAAATTAAAGGTTCTGTTATCTTCCTATGAACAATATTCCACACTGTACAAAGCACCATCTCGGGATCCTCAAATTTTCCAGAGGCTAAATATTCAAAATGTCACATGCACACAAAGAAGAGTCCGCCCACCTTGTGTGTGTGTGAACTTTAAGAACAGTCCATGGCCATAGAGAGACAGGCAGCTTCGAAGGATTAAACACACATTTACAGAGGAAAAACGAATAAATATAGTTTCTAAAAAATCCATTTATGCAGAACGTGAAGGGGTGCTGCCAAGGTCCATGCCATTAAATCTTATCCTCAGCCCCCCCTGACTCCAAGGATATTTATCAGGAAGAAGCGTGTCTGCTCCCTCTCTTAAAGGGGCAGGGTCACAGGTCAGACTATACAATGGCAACTCCGTACTTGTGTAAGACACCTTTCAGTGGGAAGAACATATATATTTTTTTTTGTCAGCTTTAAGTGTTCAAAATAATGGAAAGAAAATCACCTGAGAATATGGCGCGATTGGTGTGATATCCTTGTGTAGAGAACAGCAAGAACAAGCCATATACAAAATATATATTTATACATACATACTCAAAATTACAGGTATATATTTCCAATGCAGTATGGTTGGAGCAGAATGTGGTATGTCATTTGAAATTACTAAGACAAAAGCCCCTCCCACCGCCAATGAGTTTGTAAAGTGCGCTTTAGTTTCCTGTCTTCTGACGCAGACGTTGTCGTTTTAAAACACTGGAATCTTCCTCTTATGTGACCATCAGCACGTCTTGGCTACTTTGTATTGCACACTTGTTTCTTCCCAAAGAGATGTCGGTTTTCAGGATCGAATTGTGTGGCTTGGCAGTGCACCGCTGGATCAGTGGTATCTACTGAGAAGAGCACTCTCTCATTCCTGCTCGTCGGGGCCAGTCGAGGGGATCCGCCCAAGGAGCTCCATTTATACGGCAGCTCTGCTTAATCGCGACTGAGCTGTTAATGAAGCTGAAGAGTGTTATGGCACCAGGGGGCAGTGTGGGAAGATAGCGGTGTTTTAATCTCTCATATCAGGGCTTTCAGGGTCATCCACCAGGAATCCATGAACTTCATTCAAGCTTAACCATTTCACAAAATTAGTCTATAATTTAAACATCAATACTCTGAGCATTTAATTAAAAAAAGGAAATTTCACGAATAAGTTTTAGATTCTGGAAAAATTGACATGGAAGTGAGTTGTTCGTGTGTGTTTTAAACGTACTGAAAAATAAGCAATTATTTCTGAAGCTAAAAACTGGCTGACCAATTCTACACATACCTGGGAGTGAAGTGTCAGAGGTGGGTGTAAACGGCCTCAGCGGGTGCGTGCTTACAGGACGCGTTACACACCAAGTCGAGGTCTGAAGACTGCACCCCCAGCCCCTACCCCCAGAACCACCTCACCACGAGGAACCTGTTTCCCAGCAGACTTGGCCAGATGCTGTGTCCTCCTAGTAAAGGGACTCTCTTACTAGTAGTCTTACTTGTGCTGTCACCACCCACCCCCCCCCCCCACTACTTCACTTTTGTTAATGTGAAAACACGACACAGAAAAGTGTTTTCAATATAAGCGGACCGAAAGAAAGCCAATTACCAACCTTCTGTGCTAGATACTTGACAAGGAAGTAAATGAGTCTTTAGCAGCTGAAAACAGAAACGACAAAAGAGAAGAAAGGCAGGGCAGATGGGAGGCGGGGCATAGTGTACGGGGATTGGGGCAGAGTATATGGGGGACGGGGCAGAGTGTATGGGGCGGAGTTTAATGCACAGTCGCTGGCCCCCGCCTGCTGGTCCTCACTGAACTTTTGTGTCATCATTACTGAGAGAGTGGGACTGTGTGGCCCTTGCTGCCGCAGGTTCCCCTGCCGTGCCCCACCCTCTCCTGCCGATTACTCCACTGCGAAGCCGCACGTCTCCTCGATGGCCGTCAGCAGCTTGTCATACAGCCGGTCGTAGTGCTCATACGGCGGGATGTCGATCCGGTTAAAGCTAGGGGGGGACATACATGAATCAAAATGTGATTTCACTCAATCTGATTTCTCGTTTGTCCCCCAGAGCTCATGCTCTGGAAACGGCAGCCCACATACTGGCCTCTGAGGCAGGCCTCCTGCCCAGCGTGTCGCGGGGCTTGGCGGGACTCACCAGGTGTGGGCTTTCGGCAGGTTGTTAGTGCTGGCGTCGATCTGGTGAATGGTGAAAAGCCGCGGCCCTGCCGCTCCTATGAGCCAAAGGCAGACACTGAGTCAGCAGGACTACCCCCCAAAGGCAGCCTCAGGCTGGATGCATGTGCGACACATACACACACACACACACACACACACACACACACACAGTCCATGTATTCATATCATTGTGGGGACCTACCATGCATGTCTATGGGTAAAACCCTAATCCCAACAACGACGACCTTAACCCCTAACCAGCCCTAACCTTAACCATAAGTAACCAAACAAAATACAATACAGTTAGGTTTTTGACTACATTAACAGATTTACTTTAAGTTTACCTAAGTGAGGACCGAAAAAATGTCCCCACAAGGTAAAGTGTTACAGGTTTTTATCACATTGTAGGAAAATCTGGTCCCCACAATATGATAAATACAAAAAGGCACGCGCACACACAGCGCGTTACTGCGTCCAGCGGTGCTGCAGCGGGTATTTTTACAACTGCAGGCATTTTCAGCAAACGACTTTGTATGTTTTCGTTTCGCAGCCTTTGAGTGCGACTTTCAGCGGCTGCTGGTTCAGAGCCCCAGGAACCGCCTGGCAACGGCGTGCACTTCAGCTCAGGACATCCCGTCTGGCTGGAATCTACCCAAAAGCACCAAAGAGGCCGAAAGCCACGGGGCTTAGAGGGGATGGAGGCAGAGCCGGGCGACTTGCGGGTGATACCTTGCAAGGCCTTGAAGCCCTGCAGTGGGACGCGGGAGGAGCCGGTGACGAACTGCAGGAGCCGAGCCCGTCGCTCCTCGTCGTAGGACTCCACGGCGCGCCAGAACCACTTGACGATGTTACTGTCAGGGGTGCAGTGTTTCAGCCTGGTGTTGGCCTTCCAGTCGTTGATGTCGATCTTGCCCAGGCCGCAGATGATAAGCTGGAGGTGGGCAGGGGTCAGGTAAGAGAAGGCGGAGATGGTAAGGGTGATTTCCGTACGACGACACCCCCACGAACGGATTAACTACTGGGACGTGAATGCGCCAATACCTCCAGCTCTTTCTCGTCAAAAGACTTGAGTAGGTGCTGTGGGATGACCTCGTTGAAACCCTTCTGGAGGGCTAGGAACTGGGCCTCTATGCCATGCAGGAATCTCCAGTTGACGTACAGCCTGCACCAGGTCGTGTTCCGGTCAGTGACATCAAAGACCAGGTTACGGCAGGAAATGTAGTCGACCAAGTCAGGTCATGCACCAAGATCAAGCGTACGAGATCAGCAGTGCTCCCAAGAGAGGAAGGTCATCTAGCTGTTTGCAACATGATGTTAAAAATCTGTCCACCCTAAGAAAAGCCAGAACCATTTCCTGTGGGTGCCGCAGCTTAGGTCGGGTTCCACTCACCTGACGTACTCCCTCTTGGTGTCCTCGGTGACGGGGACACTCTTGCCATTTGGCTTCAGCTCATGCTGGATGATTTCCCCGTAGGCGTTGTGCTCCACGCAGAAGGTGTGGTCCAGTACACCAGTGATGTCATTATCCCTAAGGGGAAGGAAAGGGGGGGGGGGCTGTTAGAAAATCACACGTGTTGATGGGAAGCATGTAACAAGCGAGCAGGGAGAAAAATGAACCTCAGCACTACTTTAAGTGTACAAGACCTAAACATACACAGCCAATGGCCTTTGGAGGGCGGAGCTAGTGGCTCAGCATGCGGTTCTCCTTAGAGTTTCCAGGTTTCAAGCTTTTTATCATGTGGACATGATACAATAAACTTGGTCCTTCTGACCAAAGTGCCGAACATATAAATACAACAAGCACGGCAGCCAATGATAAATAAAGGAATAAGCAAAAAGAAACGGCAGTATAGACAGACACTCAGCATATACATGTGCAAGAGATACATAGGAGACAGAAACTCGTACAAAGTGATGGATGCTGTGCGATTAGCTTCTGCTGAGGAGCCTAACAACCTACATTGGCAGCCTATGCTCTGCTAACAGCCTACAATAACAGGTTATGCTATGCTAACATCCCAGACTTACAAGATCCAAACCAGGCTTTTGTGCAGGTCTGGGTCCACAGATTCCATGTCATCCAGGGTGATGGGCTTGCCCAACAGCTGTTTATAAAAGGGCAACGTGAAGCCCCCGTCAATGTAGTGGCCATGGAATACGGCCATTCCCATGATCCGGCCCACAAAGTGGAAATAAGACAAGTGTTCCTGTAAGGGCAGAGGTCAGATGTCAGCGTTGCTCAACTATGACAGTTCTAGGCACCAAACACCACGGATGTCAGACTCGATGTTGCAGCAGCCTTATGTCCTGACAGCAAATACTCATCAATAACCGAAGTCTATGTCAGACAGGAAAAGCCACATGAAACATCTGAAGTGGATCTCTGTGGCCTCAGGGACAGCCGCGGGCCAACGGCTCCTGTCCGGCTACACTCACCGGATTGACTGCAGAGTCGGGGTTGATCTGTAGCGTGTAGATGTCGTCACGAGAGTACTGGAAGAGCCCATAGTAAGGGTTCAGCATCTCGTGTGAGAGTAGGTACAGCCACTCCCTATAGACAGACAGACAGACTGAATCATTCCTACAGCAGCGACACGAGGGGAAAAAACATCTTCATTATGCTGGCCATAAACATCATTCACCCTTCCTTTGAAAAGGATCATTTTTAAAAGTCAGAAGGCTTTAGTAAAAATCCACACCTGACAAAATATATGGTATTCACCAACACTATTTTCCTATTAAGCCCAGAACTGACACTCTAGTCTAAATCAAACGTTTTCGCAGAAGTCAGTCTGTTGTAATACTACAGTGTGGCCACAAGGGGAACATTTTCGCTGTACTTTTGAAGTACCCCCTCCCCCCATTTTCTAGCCCATACCTGGCCACCCCGCCGTAATCAAGACCTTCCTCCCCTCTGAACTTCACCATCAGGCGCTTCCACAAATCCGGTGGCCTCATCTTCATCACCTGCCGGTATGACTCCTGTGGGAGGCATTGGGGGGGGGGGGGGTGTCAGCATTTCATAGCCACACATTGAAATGCATCTCTGAAATCATCCTTCCTGTCACAAGACGGATCCTGGGAAAAACTACTGGAATGTACCAGCATGATCTCAGCCCGAGCTAGCCATGTCTCTCTTCAGCATGGGAGGGGACACGGGTTGACTTTCCCGGTCGACTTCCAACAGGGAGTGATGTTCTGGGCTGCAGTCTCATTAAGGCACTAACAGCATCAGTGTGAAGGCTGTGCAGAAATGCCAGCAGGAGTCAAAGGAAAACCTGAACCAGCCTTAATACTTGCAAAAGTCGTCAAATCGGAGTGTTGAGACGCAGCAGCTACTGACCAAAACGCCTGTGTTTTTTGATACTGCCCCAGATGTGTGGCCTTGAGGTCTGTCTGTGCGTTACCTCTCATAAACAAAGCTTTAAAAAAAAAAAAACAACGTGCCCGCGTACACACACACAGACACACACACACAGACACACACTCGCCACTCCTCGAGCAGTCATAGGCTGGCGATGAAGTAATATTTTTTATAGTTGAGCTTGTCCTGTGAAGTTATGAAGTTACGTCTGGCCAGGACTCTCCACCTCCCCCCTTCCTCGCTGAAATCACTGGACAGGAATGTCTTCCCTCAGAAGAGCAGATGACTGGGAGCGAGCCCCCCCCGCCCCCTCCTGCTTTATTCACACGTTTAAACGCCACATTCCTGCTATTGTTGCCCTGCCATTGCCATCTGAATGGCCAGACGATGAACCCCAGCGCCCCAGCTAATAAACCACTTCCCCAAATTCCACCTTTTTAAAAAGCCTTACGCCCCCACCCAAACCAAAGTCAGACAGACTGCTTCGGCGCAAACACCAGCCACTTCTTGTCGAGGAGCCAGCAGCCAGAACAGCCTTGCATGCATGCAGGCCTGAGCGCGCGTGCGAGAGCGCTTGTGAGCGAGCACGTATATAAGCACTGCATTTATATGGTTAACATGTGCACTGGAGGGATTTGGGTCGAATGTCCCAATGGCGGTGAATGGAGAAGCTTGCAGTCGGTGGTGGAGAGGGGTGTGGCTGACCCCAGGCTCACCTCGAAGATCTCCTCGCGGGACACCTCGATGCGACAGTGGCCCGTCTGCGGCTGCTGCTGCGACAGCTCCTGCCTCAACACCTTCAGCTTCTGCACCAGGTCACGCTTGTACTTGGGCACCGTCAGGCACTCCGCCTCCTCGGGCAGCTGGCCGGGCGACACCAGCACTTGTGGGGGGGGCTGCGGCTCCTTCAGCTGGTTCTGTCGGCTGGACCGGGGGGGGGGGGGCAGATCGGGTGCGTCAGGGAGCATGTCTGGCAGAAACATCTGGACTTTTCTCCAAACTATTCCAGCATACTTCCAAAAGAACTCGGGTTCCAGCAGAAGAGCTGTGGGAGGAGGGGCTGGCGCCAAGAGAAAGGTGGGGGGGGTGCGTGATGCTGCCACAAGTGGGAGACAGACAAATTTCGACAGCCCTTTCCAGCCCCCCTCTCCCCTCCTCCCTACAGTTTGAAGCTGTAATGGCGTCGGTCTCTCCCAGCCCCTTCCTCAGGGTCTCAGAGGTCTGCTTTTAAAAAAAAGCGAACACCCCAAAAAGCTTGTGAAGCACAGGTTTTGGCAAGAGGAGAACAACCCCCCCCCCCCCCACACACACACACACACACACACACACACACACACACACACACACACATGCACAGGTTTGTAAGTATATCTTTGTGGGGACTCTCC
>JAODKC010000095.1:10499522-10513630 GCA_026777985.1 Mormyrops attenuatus | reverse complement strand
GTTGGTGTACTGGTAGCCTGTGGTTGTGGGGGTTGTGTTATGCTTGTTTTTGGTTTTTAATTTTTTTTGGCCCCCCCCCTCCGCCGTGGCTAACCCCCCCGCCCCCCCCCCCCCCGGAGCACTAGTGGGCAGCTTACTTGAGCACCAGGTGCAGGTTGGCAGAGAGCCGGGGATCGGTGAATTGCGTGGTGCGGTTGTTGTGGTCAACGAAGTAAACGCGGCCTGTGGCCGTGTTGCGGATCTCCCAGCCCTGGGGCAGCGGGCCCAGTTCCTCGCAGTTCACGTTGCTGAGGTCCCTGAGATGCGGAGGATGTGTTCAGATGTGCAAACAAATACACCAGCACCACATCGCTCACTCCCCAACCCCAGCGAGAATCCAACAGATTCAAGCCCTTCGCTCCCCCTCCCCCCCCCACCCCGCCCCGCCCAGTGACAGGATACAGATCCCAGCTGGGACCCTGTACCCAACTACTAGCTCTTTGACATGTTCATCCGGACACAGATATAGCAGCTGGAGAAGGTCTCTCACAGTTTCCCCACCAGCACAGGATGGAATGGCAGCCTTCGTGTTGGTGTCAGGCCTGCCCTTATATGAGGGCGGGGCCCTTACCTGGGCACGCGGGGGTCATGCCATGTGCTCACGCCCGTCTGCGTGTGCAGGAAGTACACCTGGCCCTGCTGCGTCGTTCTCTGCTCTGTTGGGCGACAAGACCATGCGTTTAGTGTGTCGGAAGGTCATGGCTGAAGGCTCTACCTCTGTGCGGCGGGGGGGGTGGGGAAACTCCCTTGAGGCCACCTCACTAACCAGGGGGTGCCATTTTATAGGCTGAAAGCCCAAAGAATCACCAATTGCCCCCCCGACGCAGGGCAACAATCTCCATGTCTGGCTTCCAAATCCTCAAAAAGACTGTTTAAGATGCATTTAGGCTTTTTGTGTGTGTTTGTGCCTCTCTTTCGTGTTTGCACCAGGTGCATCTCGTAGGAGACGAGCAGTGGGCTCCGGCTGGTCCTGCCCCTCGCCGCCGGGACGAGCTCTCAGCACCCCGCTTCGCTCCAGCAGTGTAAATGACAGGTCTCTACCTGTACGCCAGCAGGGGGCAACCCGCCAGGCTGTCGGTGGGCACGCTTGGTGACCGACACATTAAATCATAATTGCAAATCAGTCGCCCAAAAGTGCCCCCTCCCCCCATAGCAAATTCAGATCCTCTGGACCAGGACAGACTTTTATCATTTTTGCCTTCATTAGAGGACCCACCCCCCCCCGATGCAGAGCTGTACCACCCCCCAGAATCTGCTCACCATATCCCTCAGGCAGGTCCGGGGGGCTGTGCAGGTGCGTCCGGCTCATGTAATTGCGGTGCCTTTGGGATCGCACGCGGCGCTCCTGGGCCCGCTGGTCGCCGGCCTGCCCCGACGTGGCCCCGTTGGTGCCCCCTACAGGTGTGTTCTCATCCACCAGGCAGCTGTGAGGCCTGCCAGGGCTGGAGTACTCTGACGCAGGCCTGCAGGATTGGGGCGAGGAGGGTGAGGAGAAGGCAGAACACCCACAGTACCTCCTGGCAAATCACTGTGATTCAAACAGCACAGCGCCACCGTGTGGGGAAAAAACGCTAAATGGAAGTGAGTGATATTTGTTCAGCAGATTTGATCCAAACATAACAGAGAAAAAAAACACTCTTTGAAAACAAGTTGGCAAATGCGTGCAAAAGAGCACAGCCATGGGTGTGAGGCAAGCACAGACGAGGACTCAGAGAGTGTGTGTGTGTGTGTGTGTGTGTCTCCCCACCATGATAGTCTGACTTCCAGACCCCAGGCGACAGGAAAGCCACTGATAAGAACACGGGGGGAGGGAGGGGGTCATGGTCTGGCCCCCGCTACATCCCAGCCTCTGGGGGTGCTGACGCCGCCGTTATCTCCATCCCCCCCTCCCACCCCGTCCCGTCCTGATGATCTGCTTCCCTGTGCTCCCTGTAATCAGACGCGCCGATACGCCTCTTGGGGGGCCCCTCATTGCATGGGGCTGTCGATCATCATGGGAGGCAGAGAAAACTCAAGCAAGGTCGACCCGCATCTGAGAGACAGACCGAGCCGGGGTGGCGGGGGGCGAGGTTTGATCAGTAAACAGGCTGCGAGCTCATAGGGCTGCAGTGCAACTGAAGTCATCAAGGCCAGGGGTCATGTGACTGAAAGTCATTCTGTGCAGTCTGATGGGGGGTGAAACATGGCTTCTACATTTGTTTGGTACCACGGCAACGTGTGATGCAAGCGGGCTGAACACCGAGATGAGGGCTGCACCGCCTAGACGGGCCAGGGGGGGGAACGGCGGGGCCCCGAGGAACCCAGCCCATACTCACCGGGTGGGTCTCTCCCACTGCGTGGTCCGCGTGATGTGATTGAGGTACTGGCTGCGGCCGGAGGCGGTCCTGCGCTCCTCCCAGCTGTCGAGACCAGAAGGGAGATGGACACAGTCATCCCGGGGTCAAAGTGGTGAACGAGGGCCAGCTGCAGCGGGGCGCTCTTGGGATATGCCTGGATCCCGGCGTGACTGTGACTTCAGTTCCGTTACAGCGCCCCCTAAAGACCACCCCGTCCCACCTGCCACGCGGCCCATCTGGTGGTCAGCCCCTCCGCCCCATTTCCTCTGCGCGCATTCCTAGCCGGAGATGGCCTCAAGCGCGCACGTCTGACGCAGCAAGGGCCGGCCAGCGCATTCCAACGCCGTACAGACAACGGCCTTCCCGGGACGCCCCCCCCCCCCAACCATGTCAGCGAGGGGCTGTCGCTTGGCGACTACTGCCATGGAGACGGTGAAATGTAAGCATAAAAATGAACGCCCCCCCCTTCCCACACCCCTCGCCTCCCCCAACTGGGAAACTCACCCATCAGGTAAATCATTGTCAAACAGACGGCTACAGTCCACCACCGGACCCCCGGTGCCAATCCGATCTCGGGACTGCAGGCTCACTGGACCCAAAGACAAAAACAGCCCCAGTTAGTACCTGTGAGGTCATAGGCCTCATTCCACAAAACAGAGATGAAACACATCCGCGACCTCAGCGCAGCCCTGGTGGGTAAATCAGGGAAAGATGGGTGGCGACCTTTTCACACCTCGACTCGAAGGGGAAGCTTTTCATGACAAGGCTACCTGAGATTGGGGAGGCACCCCCCACTCCCCACAGCCCAAGCAGACGGGATGGAATTCCACACAGAACACTCACTGGACCCCGCACCCCCCCCCCCAAGCCCTATCAGAATAGGAGACTGTGAGACACACAGTGGCAACATTCCCAGAATCCCTCAGCGCTCCTGGGGGGGGGAGGGAGACGCAGTGGGGGTGGGCGAGAGCCGGAGTATTTGCAGTTTCTGTTTTCGACACTGAAGCCACTCTTCTTGGATTTCACCAGCTGGGGATGCGGGCAGTTTGTAAAACACCCACTCAGACACACACACACACACACACGTGCGCGCGCACACACACACACACACACACACACACACACACACACACACACACACACACACAACACAGACAACACAGACAACACAGACAAACACACACACACAGACCTGTACTTATATCTTGGTGGGGACCATCCATTCATTTCTATGGGAAAACAATAATCCCAACAATGACTACCTTAAGCCCTACGCAGCCCTAACCACAACCATAAGTAATCAAACAAAATAATAATCAAGTCTTTTAGGTTTTTGATTGCAATCACAGAATTTTATAAAAATGAATTTTCCTTTGTGGGGACAGAACAAATGGTCTTCGTAACATCAAAATAACAGGTTTTTACCGTGTTTTTGGGGAAATTTAGTTCCTACAATGTAATTTATATCTGGGCCACACAGAGAAACACAGACACACATAAACACATGCCAGGGGGCCGCGATGGCACTCACCCACGATCTGCCCCCGCACCGTGTCGTTGTCATTGGGGCCTAGCTTGTTGAGGTCGAGTCTCTGATCTGCCAACCAGAAAAGCGCCGTTACCACCTGGAGCGGCCACCGCAGGTGCCACGTTCCCCCCGCATCACTGCCGCCGCGCCGCCCGGCCCAGCTGGCACCCGGACGCTGAGACATTCGGCACGCAGGAAGCGAAGAAAGCCGCAGTTCGGTCTGCGTGGTGCGTGGGAGCCCGTGAAGAGCCAGCATGGCAGGATGGGCATTAGCGGGTGCTGCCCACATTTCTGTATATTCCCTATGGTGTCCCGCATCTCGGACGGCGGGCACATCCACTCGCCGTCCGGCCGTAACACAGATAAGCTAAGGATGTGCGTTTAGATTAACAGGGACGGCTTAATGATTACAAGGCTGGAATTGGGGTGGGGGGGCATAGAGACAGCCAGAAATGAGAGCAAGAATAAACCTAGAGTAAACCTATTCCTCAAATGTGCCACTTTTATATACAAGGCCTTGGTGTTTGTTTACCAGGGCTCAGAGGGTTAAGAGTAACTAAATAAATAAAAGCTTTAAAGACTGAATTCGAACCCGACTCTGTACCCTGTACAGAAAGGAAATAGTGATAGATTAACATCTGGGGAAAATCGGACACTTTCTAATCAGGGAGACAGTGCATCTCAGGCCCCAGCTGGGGGCCTCTTAGGGCCCCTCGTACCTCGGAGCCCCCATTGACGGTCGGGGGACAGCACAGCAGCCAAATCGCACGGAAGGAGGTAGGGGTGTGGTAATCAAAGACTGTTAACTGGGGAAATCTGGAATATGACTCCCTGACCCAGGGAAAGACACAGAGTAAAATTTCACAGGCGGGACACTGGACAGCAGAGAGCAGCCAATTATGCAGCTAGACGACATATTTTCTGAGTTTTGTGGTGGCCAGAGGAATTTCCTTGAGGGACTGAAGACGACCGGAGCCAGTACGCCAACACCGCCGCCATGTGACGGCCACCCGACCGGATCCAGCCAGCCAGCCAGGCAGGCACCCAAGAAGGGCTGCAGATAAAGACCAGACGGGCGGACAGCAGCCGATCAATACGGTGTAATGGCGGAAGGCCGCTTTCTCTTTAATGCAAACCATTAAGTCGATTACGGCAATGATCAAACATTTATGAACGCGTCCGACATCTCATCTCCAGTCATCACCCAGAAGAGGCTCCGCGATACGACAAGGAACGACAGGCGTTAGACCCTCCCCCATGTGGCCGAGATGCGGAGGTCAGGGGGAGGCCGTGGAACAGCAAGGACTCACAGCCAGTGTCTTTCAGGCGGTTGATAACGTTAGACAGGAGCCGCACGCAGCCCAGAAAGCCGGCGCCCTGCTTCTTGTGGATCTTCTTGTGGTTCCACACGCTGATGGTGATGGAGTCAGACTTTCCGATGTACCTGCAAGGGAGGTGATTGGCTTTAATGGGTCGCCCTACGCAAACACAGATTCAAACAGATTCCCAGTGGATGGGAGCTTAGGGTGGGGTGTGGGGGCGGACACCAGACAGTCAGGACCCTTTGGAATCCCCCGAGGAAACGGCGAGTGCCTGAGGACACGGGATGAAGGTCAAAGTGGAGGCTGACCAGCAGCTGCAGGTGCAGGTGGCCGTCACAGCCTCCAAAAACACATTACAACACACACCAGGTTACAAATTTAGCACTATGACGCTAGACGGAAACAGAACGATACAAGAAATGGTTTGTCCTACTAAAAACACAGCTTATGCGACGCACAGATTGGAAATATAAACCCATCAGAAACGGATCAGAACACGATCAGGTTCACAATTTGATTTCCCCAGTTTTCAGTTCGAACTTGTCAGGTTTAACATATAAATAGCCAAAATAAATAAATAAAGAGACATAAAATGTATATTTTCAAAAGTCTCATCTGAATATTTTACTGACGTGTTAAACATAACCTTTGATGAGTAACTAATGAATAAGTAAAACATGAATCTTAGCTGCCTTGCTATCAGGTGAAGACTCATTTGACCACTCAACACCTGGTCACCCCTACATTTAAGCCACAAGCCAATATTCCTGCTTACTTAAGACAGCTTTTACCAGGTACGTAATCATTTTTGAACGCAACACATCTGACCGACACCCACAGTCTTAGCATTCATTCCAGGCGTGGGCCGCTTTCAGCAAAGCCAGTAGGCTACTAATTTCTCCAAGACGAGTGACTAAAGTTCGCAGAGGAGTCTCGGCATCCTTCAGGGAAATCCCTCAACCTCAGACAAGCATGTTTCCCAACATCCACGAGGATGCTGGAATACACACACAGTGACTTATATGCCCGCTCATGGCTGAGGTTTGGAGGGCACTGTTTCCCGGCTCCTGAGGGACCCCTGGGCCTGTTCTCTGGGGTTTTTCCACATGTTTTAGGGAAAGTTGTCTGGCGTCTGTGGCGGGGTCCCTACGTAAACACTGGGCATGACTTTGCGTCGAGGAGCAAGGGCATCAGGTGGCTTCATATGAATCAGAGGAAAGCTGCCCCCTCCTCCCCCCCAGACAGTAGTTACAGTAAATGTACATCATGGCCATAATTAGTCTCTCTATAAACAACCAACTCCCCCCCTGCATTTTCCCAGTCACTCATATGGACAGAAATGTGTGACACCGAGATTCTGGTTAGCAGAAACGTGCATCTGCAGGGGAGATTGCTGCCTACCACAGAATTGCTTTCTCGATGGAATTGTTTCTTTCTCCTACTTCTGTTTCCGTTTTTGATACCATTTACTGGACGGGAAAATCCAGAACTTTCTGTCCCAGCCAGAAGAAGGTAAACAATATCTGCCAGGAATCATGGGTCTTAATTATTAACATCTTTGGGGAGATTTTTGAAGCTAATGAGATGTGTCCTTCAATTATTCACGCTAAAAATAAACACAGTGAGGAGAATGAACTCTCCGTGGAAAACACGCTTCAAATGGGGACCAAGAGCAACAGCGAGCACCTCTGCAGTGCCCCAGCGTGGGGCCGCACCAGCTGCGCGACTGCTGTAAATAAGGCGGTGACATGAGCTCCGTCACGGCCCTGATAATGCCTTCCTGTTAATGCGCTCGCCGTGTTTCGCAAACCCGCCAGAAGCAAGGAACAGACACGGACTGAATGCCTTCGGCTTACAAAGGGGCTCTTTCCACACTGGACGACAACTAGGTGTTATTCTTTAACTGCCAAATCTTACAGATGGCTTAAAAATAACCATAAACAGCCCAAGAAAAACTATAAAGAGCAGATCGGGAGGGAAAAGTTAAAGATTTATACATCACTGATAATGTCAGTATCTGGGCTCCATTAACAGGCACAGATCACATGCACGGCGGCCATGGTGTCACTGACCGTCGTGTCACAATCACGCTGTTACAGACCAAAAGAATGGTTCTGTACTGCTCAATACGGCTGCCGTCTGCTTCTGCAGACCAGCCCATGGTGCCGTAGCAATCCAGGAAAGCGTGCCAGTCAAAATGTACACAAGTTGGTGGCCATAGGGAAGGCACCACGGCATGGGGGCGTGATAAGCAGGTGCGGCCTATGAAAGCACACTCGTTAGCAGGACACGGGTTGGACAGGAGGAGCAGCAGGTCACTAGCAGGATTCCTTCTGCCATTCCATACATTCTGGTGGCCATAGACAGTCCCCAAGGCACACAGCATCACAGTGACAAACCCAAACCGCTCCTTTGTGACTCATAGGGCCAGAACTAATAGCGCCACAAAACCGGAACCACAATACCGTTCAAAAAACCCATTCAGGTCACTTGGCATTGTCATGGGACACGGACCTCATAGATCAGCTCAGATCCCTGTAGTTCAACAAGCAGAACACAGGTCAAAGGGTGTGGGTTCAAATCCTAGGGAAATGCATAAATCAGTCCCTACAGGATCTCGCAGTGTTTTTTTTCCCCTCAGAATTCAATCAACAGACCCTAGGGACCTGCTGGCAGCCAGATTGCCATGGATATGTGTCATGGTCAGTGTGGTCAAGGCCCAGACAAACAGCATAAACTCGCGCACACCCCAAAAAACCCAGGATGTGTGTGCAGAAGGAAGAAGCATTCAGCCATCAGCTGCCTCGAGCAGCGAGACAAGTGAGGAAAGATGGGTACAATAAAGGGGTCGAAAGACCCACCGGAAAAGTCCAAGGGAGCCAAAGCTGAGGCCCCCCCGGCTCTAACAGGGAACATATGCTGGGATTCCTGACCACGGTCTCAAATGACGCAGCCGTGCAGTTAACCAATGTACTGTGAACTCCCCAGGGTGCTGGGAAAGAGACGCTGTTATAGAGCACAACTGATGCTATGGGAGCCTCCGAGTAGATTCCCTAAGGGTACCAGAGCAGCGACACCCTTAATGTGAGCGATGTCAGGGGGGTCACCGAGTAGATTCCCTTGGGGTACCAGAGCAGTGACACCCTTACAGAACGCCACTGATGCTGGGGGTTCACCAAGTGGATTTCCTAGGGATGCTGAAGCAGTAATACTGTCAGAGTGAAACTGGGGAGTCACACCAAGTGACGGCGGTGCCCATGGGGACATATGACTCCCGCTATTTCTTCTGAAAGTACGTCACTAAAACTCAAATGGCGAGCAAATAAATGACAGGTTCAGTCCTGTAAGAGGCAGATCTACAGAAAGGACTCTCTCCATTATACAAAATCAGATAATGCTAGAGGTGAAATCTTCAACTAGACACTTCAGGACACAAAAAAGCTTTTAAATAATATAGTTGTATCACCCATCTTGGCTCACTCTGACTCCAGATGCCTTCTTCTGAGACGCTTCCTCATGGCGCCACTTTATGAGCAGAGTTACATACTTTGTTGGTGGACCTCTCACCCACTTAACAGATTTGCCAGCGCAGCCCTGAAATCCGTACACCAACCCGCTAGACCAGTAGAGCCTAAGACTGCACTCAATTACAAGGAATCATACATCACATACAAATCTCGGAATGCATCAGCACAGGCACTCAAAGAACACAGGGGTATGGCCGTTAGGGAAGCAATTCCTTACAAAAAAGCAAAGGTGAGGTGGAGGAAGCGCTTACAGGTCATAATGCTGGTTCCACTTGGGGTCCAGGGTGTTCCGCACCGTGTCCGTGGAGTGACATTGCCCAGAGCCATCCACCACCACCTTGGCAAAGGGGTCAGGGAGCCCTGGATGGACACGGGAACAAGGACAAGTCAAAGCCTGGCAAGAAGGCAGCAGATCAAAGCAGGACCAGCAAGGAGATGTTCCAAATGCAGGCGCTCCGTCTGGGCTTTACACCCACGACAACATGGGTTCCCGTAGGAGGAACCAGAAACCGCGAGGCGACGGAGATGATGCAGCCTCTGTCGCCGCGGGCAATGATAACTCGGGATTGGCCCTCATGTGGGCAGAACCTATTCACCTGCATTAGCATGTGGGCTAACATGTGATATCTCTGAGGGCGGAGGATGTCCCTGAGTGGGAGAGGGGACTCTGCACAAAGATGGCAAGAACGGGAGAGGAGGAGGAGGAGGAGTGGCAGACGAATGAGCTCAGTTCCTGCTGCTCGTTGCCATGGTTTCCGCTACATTTCATTAAGAACTAGATGATCTCTCGGTGTGCCTGTTATGGTCTTCATGGCCTTCAATGGTCATTATTCCTAGACTGTTTACATGTATTTCGAAAGCCAGAGACTATTAAAAGTGTTTTTCCACATGCATAAATTCTCCTACCGTTTAACCGAGCTCTGTGAGGTTTCATACGTCACAGGTCAGACAAAACAGTGGAACAGAGTGCACCATGGGAAAGGCCAGAGCAGGAGTCTCCAACTCCGGGCCTGGAGAGCTACTATCCAGGCGGTTTTCTATCCTACCTGGCTTTGGCTGGTTCGTCCGACATCCGGGAGGATCTTACAGTGCTCATTAAAGTGAACGTGGAAAGGAAAGCCTTTAAAAATGGGATACTCACGGAAGAAGTCTTTCTTCGACAGGTTTTTTGCACAGAGGACTGTAAGGGGGAAAAGAGGATGTTAGCATTTTAGTAAGACACTTCAAAGTCACGGCTGCAGTTACATAACTTACTTTATAAAACAGTACTAACCAAAAACATTTTCCTGAAAACACGACACGTAACATTTCTTTAAAAAAGAAAAAAAGAAAAAAAAAGACTCTGCAGATTAGAACTGCAGAAGGTCGCTGGCTTGAATCCCATGTTGGCAGAGTAACGTATCACTGCTGGGCCCTTAACCCTGAGAATCGCCGAGGGGTGAATGGCTGACCTCGCGCTCCAAAGCCAGGCTTTACTCTCACCTCTACATGTGTGTCCGTTTGTTCCACATAAGACCAACCAGATGAATTTCTGCATATTTGTATAAATGGCAAATGAAGGTCATAACCATTAAATCTTTCATCGTCATCATCATTAAGTCTGGAACGCATGCTGATGGACCTGCTGCCCTCCGAGGCTGGATGACCTCCAGTTCCAGAAGATCTGAGGGCCTCAGAGGTGGTCAGAGACTCACATCGACTGCGGCACCCCCTGGCCACCCGGCACAGCCTTGGAGATGCTCTTAGCTCTTTCCTACCCCCACCACTACCGAATCTGCAGACAGTTATCAAACCCCATGAGGATTCTGAACCCCACCCCCCCAGCTCCTGCCATGGTCCCCCCCAAGGCAGCTGGGATCAGCTGCGAGCCGCAAGCACCCACAGTAACCAGGAAGGCTGCCCTGGGAAACCTGAGCCCCCCCCCGCTGCGTGGGATGAACCCCCCCCCTCCCGCAGCACCCCACGCCCGTTATCACCGCCTTTATCGCTATGCTGGCCCGGCTTCTCGGATTACGTGGCTATCTTGGGCCGTGCTGCAGTGGGAGGTGCCTGTCCGTCTACATGCACACAAGCAGACGCAGACACAGACGCAACAGCAGCACAGGGACTAACCTTTGAAGTCTGAAGGCTGGATTGCACAGTTTGTCAGATGCTTTGTGAAGGGAGAAGTATGTCATCCCCCTGACCCCACCCCGGCAAACCTAGCACATTCCGAGAGAAGCTGGTGATGTGCCCAGCTTTTGTCGGGTGGGGGGGGGAGGGTTGCTAATGACCACTAGGGCCCACAGATAACCCCCCCACGCAGGATCCATCCAGGCCGGTGTGGAGATGGTGGGCAGGGTGGGGTGTTACCAGCCAATCCCCCCCAGATCCCCATCTTGACAGAGAAGCTTGCTGCGAGAGCCCTCCGCGTCCTATGGCTGCCCTGCCTCCACGGCAAGCCTGAAGAGAAGCTGCCCAATCAGCAAGGGACGTCCACTGGGGCCCCACTCAGGAGGGACCTTCAGAGCACAGAAGGCAGACATGGGAAACCAGGGAATAGGACGGAATGGGGCAGATCGCGGGGAACCAGGCTCCAGGAGAGTGGGCCAAGGACTCCCTAAGGGTAGGGATGCCGGGTGATGAAGTTACGGTCAAAGTGGGGGAGAAGAGAAGGGATTTTTAAACACTTTTGAAGTGGAACACTTTTGGAAACACTTTTCAGTAAAGGCACAGAAGACAGTAAGACAGTGAGCAGTATCTACACGCTACACACCAGTACATTCAGTGAGGAGGAAGAGAAGCTGCAGGTACAGTAGGTGCTCAGGGCCTCCAAGACACCTTAAGTCCAGGCCAGTGCCGATATAAAACTCACAGGGAGAGAAAGGGCCGTGGCACAGCCATGTTCAAAGAGACAGGAGGTGTGAGTGCGCATGTGCGTGTGTCTGAGGGGGGCTCTCTGAATGACAAGGATACTGTAAGTTCAGGAGTTCGCCAGGGCCAGATATGGCCCACCCCTTCCACTCCCAGGACCGATACCTGTAAGTGGGGGGGCAGAGCAGCCACCTGGCAACAGAGACAGTGGCTGGCAGGCACTGATGCAGGGACAATGATAGGTATTCAGCTTGTTTGGGGAGGGGGTGGCCGACTGTACTATACACACACATCACCACTGCCCCCTTCCACGCTGTCAGCGAGCTCCAGGGTCACAGATCTCGCATAAAATAAATTTTAAAAACGTCACAAAAGCCGGAGGGATTTTAACATCTGAAAAAATGTCAGAAGCCGTTAGAGTGAAGCGTGAGACAGGAAAAGCATGCCGGCTCTCTGGACAGCGGGGGGCTGAAGGGGACGCCGGGACGCCGGGGCACGGGGAATGGGTGAAGCAACCGCCAGGACATCCAGGAGATCATCGCTTGGCACGCACCCCGTCCCAGCACACGTCCACCGCAGCCTCTCTCTCATCCCAGACCGTTCAGATGCCACAGGGGTGGCCCGGGGCCAAATCAGTCTTGAGAGACGTGGGGGGGAAATGCGGTCGAGCCGCCTCCTAGGCAAGGGTCCCTCTTAGCAGGATGGGGGCAGACAGTGACAGATAAAGAGAGTGTCCCGGCCACACGCAGTGTTCCAGCGAAAGCCACCTCATTACTCAGGCGTTTGGAATGTGCTGGCCCCCCCCCCCCACCCCACATTTCTCACTATGTGCGACAAGCCCCAAGTGGCCTTTCGGCCCCGTCCCTTAATTATTTATGGGGACAAATGGGGGGGGTGAGGCCTTCACCAAACACCACAGCTTCCATGGTACTGCAGAAAGCTGCCAACTCCAGCCGTGAGGGGTGCACTTGCAAAAGCCACCCCCCCCCCCCCCAAGCACTGAGGTAGCCGGCCACGTGTCGCAGATGACGGCAGCGACACAAACACAACAAAAAAGTAATGAAACTGCACATGGGAAGGCAGTGTCGGCAAGAGGGGGACAGACAGACGAGCTACCAGAACAGAGACCAAAATTACAGAGCGAGCAGGCGGGCGCGGGGAGCCGGCAACAGGAATGACACGCGTGGAGCCGGCTGGCTGGCCGGGCGGAGGAAGCCAGCACGCTACACGCGATGGAATTACAGGAGCAGATTACACGCCGCGCCGGGCCGCACCGGGCCAGCGAGCCGTCGCCGCGTTTCAGGGACATTCCTGGACCCCAGAGCCTCTGCTGAAACGGGACACCGCTGCTTACCCCCCTCCCCCCCTCCCTGCCACCCCAATCGACTGCAGATGCGAGCTTCTGCAAACCACAGCCTCACAGGATATGGGGAAAAAATTTCATTGTTGTGCTCCACAGTGTGTCACCTGTGTCCTGTCCCAACCTGAGTGACGTGGCCAAATGACGTTGCTTCTGTGAAATCGATCACATCCCTCTGCTATTTGTAACACACTGGCTAGGGCGCCCTTTGCAAACAATCCTCCGCAATAATAAAAAGTATTCTGATTCCGGTGAAGCTCACATCCCAGTTTTACAAAACTTGCAGACTGCAGATTACAATGCGCCAACACACCCATTCATGATTTTCACCACAGGTGGTAGAGTATCGACTTTACGGGTAAATCACACAGGGGGAGGGGTCTCGCCTGATCATTCATTACCCCCACAGCTCTGCACCATGCAGGTACCTGATCAGGATCAACATGAAAAATGCTCTCTCCAACCCACGCTCACATTCCAGAGAAATTCCTAAGTGACTCGTTGCTGGTAAGGAGTCGGGCGGGGGGCATCACAGGGTGCCCATAGCAACAGTATGATTTATAAAAATGCAGTTCTGTAGAATGGAAGCTTCCAGGAGCCAGTAAAACGCACACAAGAGCCCAAACACCCCCAAACAAGGATCTACTTCCCTGCATCGATTGCAAATTGATCAGTTTTCTCCACGGCACCGTTAAGTGACTTTCCAGCAAGGATTTCTTAATTAAAACACTGGGAGAAGTGATGTGATAAACAAAAGGGTGGAATGATAAAGGTTTACTGCAGCTAGACATCACCGAGCTCTGAATGCGTTTCCAACACGTCCCTCAGAGTGGAACAGGCGTCAGCGACACCCGACTGCTGCCGGAGTCCATATGCTGGGATGGTCACAGTCAACGGTGAGCCTGACTGAGGCCCACAACACTGAGCACTTTTGCTGTCCCTTGGGGGCGCCCTCCAGGGGGCGCTCTCTGAGCACCAGGCAGAGCGAGGAGGCCACCCTGATTGGAAACTCTCCGTCAGACACCCCCTCCCACATCAGACTGGCTCCCTGGAAAAGGTTCATCTCGCTTCTGGAGATCAGAATCACGAGAAACACAGCAGCCTTGTTTATATTATAATATTAATATATATAATATATATAAT
>JAODKC010000095.1:10478132-10490061 GCA_026777985.1 Mormyrops attenuatus | reverse complement strand
CCCCACCCCCTCCCCACACAAGCTCCATAAACGTCCCTCTTCCCATCTCTTCACACACACACACACACACACCCGCTGAGCAGCCTAACTTAAGGTCAGTAAGAAACACTGAAGTTATCTGGACGAAAATATTACTGACAGAATAACACTGGACTGATTAATTCCTCCTAGTATCATTTCACTGATGAAGCAACTCCTGCACGAGAGAGAAGCTATAAACAACCACAAAGATACTGCCAAGTAATTCTGGCAATGTTACTCTGACAAATACTTTCTATTAGGAGGAGATATTTGTTGTGAGAGCTAAGACATCTATAAGCAAATTAGTGGACTGGTCACTACTCTACTATAGGGGCACCATGCAAATAAGGCAGACTTGAAACATCCCGCTTCTTCAGGCCAGACTCAAAATACTGGCAAAGCACATAACACAGTGTTTACGCAACCAGCACTAACTTATGCCGTTTTATTAGCCTGCTATGGCGCTAACAGATAGCACACTATCTCAATGCCACTGCAACAGTTGGCATGTGGATGTTTCTCTTTATTCAAGCCACTTGTTGGTTCCATGTGCACTTTGATACCTTTTTCCAGTATAAAAACAGTCCATTTTGCATCAATAAGGGTAAAGCTTTACAGGAAAATGTGACAGTAAGAGCTGCCCTGTTTTAGCAATTAGCCCCCCGCCGGTTGAACCTAAGCCACTGGTCTCCAAACAGCCTCCACATGCTAAAAAATGAGCTAAAACGGTTTTAAAACTCGCCTCCCCCACAGACTCAGTAAATGATTGTTAAAGGAGAAGGACATCGAGGTATTCGCACCATCACTAGGCCAGTAAGACAACACTGTGTCATAAGTTGCGTGCAACCTGCAGACACTTTCAGACATTTTCTACTGCTGCATCTAATCCCAAACAGGTCGCTTGTATGTCGTCGCAAGAAATACGAGGAGAAAAATGGATCTTTCGTCCATGCTGTCCGCTATCGTTTGGAAGCCATTATAATTCAAACAGAGGTTGGTTTGGTGTCTTGTGCTGTGATGTTCTTCAATATTCCATCTTGCTTTACCGACAGGAGCCTAATAATCAACCCTACTCCGCATATTTTATGTTGTCAGATAATATACTCTAAATACAGTCCCAAATGCTTTACTCAAATTCATACAGATAATCTGAACTCAAGAAAGTAAATAGTAGTCAGCTATTTATATTGTTCCTCTTTTAATGTGAACCAAACACCGCATCTTAATTTGTCACTGAACTATGGAGATATGCAGTGTAATATGCTGAGGTCCTGATGATCGCTTCACGGTCTCTGCGGCAGTAGCTTGACGACAGATGCTAGAGTCGTCTAAACTTCCTTCTGTCTAGTCAGTGCTGCTGGAATAGGTTTGTGAATTTTAAAAACATACCAGTACAAAAAAGAAAGCTGCAATGGTGGAAAGTTAAATTACCGATTTCCAGCACCAGCTATCAACAGTTAACTACTCAACTCGCCTCTAGTAGCTGTAACTGCCGGAGGAGATGCAGAGACTGAGTAAGGAGCTCATGCCGCAGGACTGGATTTACACCACAGGGATTCTTTGAGGGGAATAATTTGGGAGGCAATCATTTTGGTGCGGCATTCCGCTCCGACTGAGTTTCACCAGGCCGGAGAAAGGCGCCGTGATTCAACATGACAAATGGTTGCGAGTCGAGAGGAGTTACTCAAATATGGCATTCCTCATGATCCATCGTGACCGAGGTTAACCCTAATCAGACACGAGCGGGATTTGGTTGGGGGGGGGAGAAAGGAGGAAATGTCACTCTGCTCTCAGATGGCAGAATATTTTGCAGATGATGCCACTGAGCAACGAGCCACAATTTAATTACACGCAGTCAGCTGAGCCGACTGTGTAACGCCCCGACCTCTTGCCTGACAGGTACATCAGCTTCCTTCAACGGCAGAGTATGGAGTTTCCTGTTAAGATTCCTCAGCCCAGACTCCCACCCCCACCCCCCAGCTGCATACTTTCCAGCCCACAGCGCACTGCTTTGGCTCGACCCACAGGGGCTTATCGCGACTGCATCGTCTCCAGTTTCCCTGTGACTTAGTGGATTCATTTTTTTTTTTTTGGGGGGGGGGGTGGGTTCTGGGCAAGTGGCAGCTTCACTCCACCCGCATCCCGTGTCCCCTTCCCATCCTGCCGAGGTCTCCGCTAAATCCGAGCCACATGGCTGAGGGCCGCACAACACAATAATAATAAAATAATAATAATGATAAATAAAACGGCCACGTGAAAAGGCACTGAGCTTGTGGAGGAGAAGCTCTCCATCATGGTAGTGGCATTGGCCCCGTGTCAGAAACCCAAATGAAAAGCAGGGAAACCACAACGGAGGCGCGAGTCTGAGCAGACTGCGGCCGTACTCTTCTGTTTCCACGTCTGTCCATCGTCTGCCTGCTCAAAAAAAAAAAAAAAAAAACCACGACACAAGAATGATTCACAATCAGTAGCTCTTTAGCCCGGGTGCCAGACAGCCCAGCAGGAGTTGATCAACATTGCCGGCCTTACCCCTCACTGGCCCAAAGGAGGAATCACTTTGAAACGCGCAAATTACACAGGGCTATATTAAACAGAGCAGTCACCATTGTGAAAGGCCACATTGTCCCACAGGTCTCTTTGGGTGGCCAATCGCTTCATCATCTGCTGAACACATAATTATGAGACAGGGCTGCTGCAGCGATCCCTGACGCGGCATTAAAGATGGGCCAAGTCGACAAGGTCACCTGACAGCGACACACACACGGCATGAGGTCCGTACAGCCGGCTTACATTTTACGTACCGGATCACAAACCAATATCATATTATGTACATTTTTTTCCTAGGGTCAATTATGCTCATTCCTTTCCTCCCTACATTTAAAAGTACATAATCAGAGTGTCTTTAAAACATCTGATTGCAAGACCTGCTTGTACCGTCAACCTAATTAACGAGTCATTAAGTTTGCGCCCCCCTTCCCTACTAAATGGAAAATGAAGGTGCTCCGTTGTTTTTACAGCTTAGAGAGAAATATTTATAGCATGTCGTAAGAGCGCATTTGGGCTCCTTTAAAGAAATATCTGGAACATTCTCTACCCTAGACCTCATGTCTTAAACATCAGCATCAACATACTCTACTTTGGGTCCAAATTAAACCTCGAGGGCAGCAAAACAGATATAATGACCTTTGAGGCTCTTCAGTTAAGCGTTCCTCCGTGGCAAAGATGTCGGCTAAGAAAGAAAACCATAGTGAGTAAAGAGACACCGAAGGCTTCAGGTCACGGACACGCACGGAGCACTGCGCGCCAATACCTTAGTAAAACAATTTTGCATGAAAGACGTTTTACGCTTACATTTCACATACATTTGACATTTTCTTTGCATGCAGCAAAATAGATTGAGCGATAATTCTGAGATACGGTGAGGCGGCTCTAGCATTTAACAAAATCGAAATCGTAAATGACATTGTACACTTCGACGGCAAATTATACGTAGTTTTGCAAATTAATATTTGAGCGACATACATTCTGGGGTATAAGCGCACCTGAAACGGCTTTGGGAACATTTCTGGTTATCCGGAAACACTCACTCTGGCCCCAAAAACCCTCCCCTTCCTTCCCCCTCCCCTCTTTCCCTACCGCATTCCCTCAGAAACGGTGCTCGTTTAAATATTTAATTTGGCTCTTCCTGGAACACAGAAAGGCCTGGAATTTGCCTCGACCTGATCCTGGAGGCTGATCAAAAGCGGCAGCTGTCATCTCCCCCTTCCAGTCAAAACAATGTATCCCCGTGTAAACATTTTAAATGTTTGTTTTGCAAGAAAGTGCAAAACCAAGTGGGAGTCGGAGGACTTGAGAGGGGGTCTGTGTCGCTCTATGCCCCTTTGGGCACCCAGCCTCGCAGTACAGGCAGCTTTCCATGCCAGCGTGCCACATGCAACCATTCAACTCCATTTGCAATTATATATCAATGACAAAATAAACATAAAACGAACACAGTTCAACATCTCAACCATGTTGGGTTCAAAACCCAACAAAGAGGGCTACTTTAAAAGAGACTTGAACTAAAGCAGTTACAGGAGTTGTGCGCATGACAGCAAACACAGATGTCATTCGCCTGGTCCATTTCCTTTAACAACATCTGTTGACCAGGAAGATCTCACATTTAGCAACTGCAGAGATGGAGAGCAGCACAACGCAAAGAGGTGGAACTCCAGCATCCAGGAATCTGACACCAAACGATTCCACCATGATGTCCAAATATTTATGCCGGCTCGACGGGCCACAGGTAGTAGTTTTGAACTTCAGCGCATTTCAATGGCCTTCAGCACTGCCATGAAGAATAAAATAAAGACGTGTCCCCCCCGCCCCAAATTAACAGGGGTTCCCTATACATGATGGCACACTGCTGCTGGTTTACACACCCTGGAGTAACAGCCCCCCCCCCCCAAAAGCAAGCATTTCAACTTGAATACAGCAGTGTTGAAGGAACCCTTGACTTCCTAGTCAAAGTTTTCAATCGGCTAATCTCTCCAAGATGGACCCAAGGTTTAGTCACCACAGAGCCACTTCTGAATTTTTCTGACTTGACGCTGGCGCCAACTCATAAGCAGAAAAAATGCCACACCACAGACCATTGTGACGCTTTCTTTGGATTATGGGAAACAACAGGTCTGACAGCCGCACGGCGTTTCCATGCAAGATGGGTCATGAGCAGATGACGTGCCACAGAATTACATACAACTACCATCATTGTAAAGCTTTTTGTTGGCAAAAAAAAGTTGTGTGCGAGTTCATATGGGAGAATTTATTAGCAAGTCAAAAACCACTCTCCTAATAACCAGCATCAATTTTATCTTCTTACATCAGAGCTGAAGCATGCAATTTTTTTTCCCACTCTTTTTTTTTTTTTTTTTAACAAGTTCACAACCTTGTGCAATACCTTCACTGACATCAAACCTGAAGTCCTCGCTCTAATAACACATGCAAATTATGTGCCTTTGAAGCGTGGCATCAAAACAAAGTCAGACAAAACACAACGTTGTCAAGTGACAAAAACACAAATAAAGCCCAAGTTCCTTTTTTATTTCAGGCAGGGAAAAAAAAAAAGAATTCAACATCATGTCCAAAGCACCACTGTGGTTTGCAAAACATTTGCCATGCCGTGAATTATGAGAACAAACCCCTGAAGACAGACACCACAAGACAACAAATATTTGTAGCAATTGCACACATTCCACTAATTAGACAAAACATACCAGTATATTTCAAAAAACAGCACGTATCATTTTCTAGAATCCACGGGGGAGCGAGCGTGAACTTAAGTTTTCGGTAGCAGACAGATTTTCATTTTAGCTGCATGATAAAGGCCAAAATCTGACGTGTATCATTTCTTTCTAAAACCCGAAAGAAAAACTATGACTTCTGTATTTAACTTCACAGCATAAAAATACAAATCTGTTCCTGGTCCTTCAATAACATTTGACGATCTGGCAAATACAAGCACAACAATTTTAGGCTAACATGGGAATTTAATTTTATGAATTCATGTTTTTAATACTATATAAATCAATGAATGCATCAAAGTTAACTTGCACTTAAAACTGGAGGGTACAAGAAGACTACCCATTCTTTCCCATAATTGCTTATCCAGCGTATGATTGCGAAAAACCCGGAGCCGATCCCAGAACCGTAGCGCAAAGATGTCAGTCCATAGCAGGACATACGCAAATGTACACACTAAGGGCAACTCGGAGATACCGATATTACTACTAATAAGTTTGGTAGGCATCATTTACACAATTACCATCACACATACAAGACTACCGACTGATTAAACGAATATCTGGAAAACATGGCGTAAATATTCAAATACATGAAGAACATATTCTAATACGTTGCAGTGTTCTTGTGCATATTTCTTCAATAATTCAACAGCATCCAAAGGCTGGCAAAAAAAAAGTCGTCCAATTGTAATATCATTCCTTTCCAAATTCGCCTGATTTCTGCACGGGAAGCCATTTCTGGACCCTTCCCAACCACAAAGGTAATTTATCACACAGCCAGTTTTAACGAGCGGACTTCACGACTCAGCACTTCGCGGACAGAATGACGTGTTATCAACAGATCATCTACATTTAGTCATTGCAAAGGCATAGAATTAGTTTATTCATAAGGAGTTCTTTATTCGAAGGGAAAATTAATGAATTTGCGACCTCCTATTTAACTATTTATTTTTGACAATGAAGCATTTATGGGTCATTACGTTTACGACAGCACTACCTAATATGAAAGTATTCTTAGGAAATTCAATATTCCACGCAGAACGATAAACAAGCACTCAAAGCCGGTACTTTCGGGTCTTAAAATTAAAACAACATTCTGCGTCTTTTTCTCAGAAATAAGTGTTAAATCATTTAACGTTCCCCCGTCTTCTTCCGCAACATCAGACGAACAAAATCGTTTAACTTTATCTTAGAATAACCACTCATATAATGTAAAAACATCACTTATATTTTTATTAACGCCGTACATCTCTGAGTAAACAACGAATAAGCGATTATTATACTTCCGGTAATAATAATAGGCCTAATAATAATAATTATTATTTTATTATTAGGCCATTTGCGGCTCTCTACATTAGAACGAACTACTTTTTTATTGTAAATTACTTTATCACATATTACAAAAAACCTGAATGACGATCATGAGCCAAGAGGGGGTTATAACGGCGGACCGTGCCGACTTCCCCGGGTAATAGGCCTACACCGAAACCTGCCAGCTTTCAGCTATACGCTCCGAGAGCCAACTTTTTAAAACCCATAACAAGGCTGTGGACGGGACTTTTACCGTGCAGTATGCTGTGCGGCGTGTGGGCACGGCGCTGGTGGTGGATCCTTTACTTTCTGATTACAAGGACGGTTTGTAAAGCCTTGTCTATCCAGTTATCCTATTAATTCTCAAAAAAAAAAAGATATCCCCCTCCCAATTTTGAAATAAAAAATGTAATACTGACAGATACCAGTTTATTTCTATAAATTAAAAAGCCGCGATGTTTTTTTAAAAAAATAACTAATACATTGTTTTTTGACCAGTTATCCGTGGTTGACTATATTAAAATAGCTTGCCAGCTACCTCATGCCTGAAGTTAAATGCCATGTAAACAAGCAACCACAGAAAAACAAAGCTACGAGTTGGCTCAATGGATACTTTTAATGTATACCTATGTCCCCCTTCTTTCTGGAAAGCTGTAGTTGGCAAGATCATTTTCTTAAACGAAAACTAACGAACTTCTTTCACCAAATTATTTAGGTCCGATGAGAAACGACTGCTCACTAGACCGACTTCATATAAATAAAAAATAAGATCTGAATGAGTAAAACACTTCAGTTTGGCGTATTCGGTTCTCAGCCAGAGATACATTCATAAAAACAAGCCGACAAGCAGACAACATTATATTAATGTTTCAGGGCTTCCCTCAAATTACACAATTACTCTCGTTAGTTGAGTAAATGCCTGTCGATGTTGCATGACTGCAGCACAAATAGGTTTGGACGGCATTTAAACACATACTTTCAAGAAGTTAAACATTTTGGAGAGAAGCTGAATGAAAATGCAAGGCAATCGCTGGCAAACCACTTAGCGAAACGCTTTTGGGTTTTAAAATCTTACCTGTCAAACGCAGTTTCACTGGGCCGTTTCTCCTCACCCCTTGGTTAGACATGTCCTTTTACGGTCCAGCTTGACTTTTAATTACAGGAAATATGCGCAGGATTGTATTTATTTTATTTATATTTATAAAGATAAATATAAATAAAATAAATCCCTCCTTCTCCTCTCTCCAGTTCACAGTCAATGAACAATAATGGAGTCACGGCATTGTGGCCCGGATGTACACAACACTGCCATTACACCATACCGCGAACACGGGACAACAAAAAAGGATGTCTAATGCGAGGAAAACGTTAATCCTACACCGCAGGTCAATAAGGACGGGCGCCCGAAATCCAAGTCTGAAAAAGGCATTAAAAGAGGCAAGTTCCCGCACGTCTACCAGCGTTAAGGAGCGCAGGCTGACCGGAGCCTATTGCTGCGGCGGCGGCGGCATCGCAATGCGAGTCGGTGCGAAGTTGATGGGTGTTGAAGAGAGTCTCCCTCCCCGCAGATCCTCCACTAGGACTGGCTGCGGCCGCGGAGCTGCTCGCTGGTGACATCACCCGACTGAAAGCTACGAGGGAAAAAAAAAATCCTACTTACAAATACTGAAACGCATGTGCATATATATATATGCGATTTTACAATGCTATGCTTTTTAGAAATACATGCACGAAAAACTGAAGATGAAGTATTAGTTTAATATATGATGTCTCAACGCCCCTATTTCATGATATTTTGCAGATAGGTTCGTGTGCATTTGGTGCGACGAGAACAATCGGACTTTCATATATTTATGTCTTTAATAAAACGAGAGACTATATAGCCTATGAAAGAGATCCATAGTATAACCTAGTTTAATAATACAGTCGAATGCTTGTAGTCGTGTAGTCGTCTTACAGAATAATGCTTTGACAGATTGAGGAACTTTCTTTGAGGAAATGTTTGGGACCGATATATACTGTCCACAGAATAAATATGAAAAATGAGTAGTAAGAGCAGTCTTGCCCTTTTTCTGTTTAATTGCAACATAATATGTATAGAGGCAAACAATAATGTAAAACGTACTACTGTATACACGTGCTGAGCATTCAACATGCTTGATACATTTTAAGCTATTCTGGCTCCTCCTCAAAGAGTTACATTCCTGGGGAAATTGTTATAGTCTAACTTTTTTTAAATGAAAACTATGCCGTGCTCTGTCTGCAGTAGACAAATGTAGAATGGGGAATGACGTTCAGGGAAAGAGTTTACTTACAAGGAATCAAAACTGGGGAGAATGATAATTAAAACTGTTTTATTACTATTGCATATACGGAAAAATCCGAATGCAACTAAGTAATTAAATCTAAGTTGAAACCTTACTGATGTAAGTGCGCTTGTGTTTCTCATATAAAAAAACCTGTTCTTGAAATAATTCCGCTACACACGCCCCTGACGTTACAGAAATTGGACAGAACTAGACTTATTTGCATTTCACAATGTATTTCAGTATCGGCACCTAGTCAGATTCTCATACAGACCATAAATGTTGTTGTAGAAAAACGCCATTACATCCAGTGCAGCAGCCAGCATTTTTTATATACCGAGGTCAAATTGTTAACGCTTCTTCGGTGGGCCCTGTAATGGATTGTGGGCATTGGAGTTGCAAAAAAAATACTGAGGACTTGACCTCGGTGACGTCAACGGTAGGTACGGGCATGACTATCCACAGGAAGCCTTATAAATACATACTATAGTCCGTGACTGAGTTCATATGCAGACGTGTCTCAGTACCGACTGACCTTTTTAAATAATGGGAGGGCATTAACTTACTCATATCCCAAATCCTCTGAAGAGACATTTTGAAACACACCTCACTCTTAAACCCATACTTACAATCAGGGATAGAAATGATTCAAAGGTGAGAAGTACCTGACAAACTTGAAAACGTTCACAGGGATGACACCTTCTTGCGGTTATTCAACGTTAAAGGAATGCAATAAACACTTCCATACAGATTCCAGTGACAAAAAAAAATGGTCTTTGGATGTATGCAGGATGACACTCAACATGTGTTTTGACCCCACAAAGTAATTTTTAGTCCTTAGCTGCTAAACAGCATAAAATACAACTATTTATACAGCCACAGAAAAAAATAGCGACCGCAACAATTTTTTGTTTCACTAATCTCTCAACTAATGAGTGTGCGTTTATGATATATACTTTTTTTGCATAGCCTAGTTCTTGTGTTTCTCAGTAGTGAAGGGCTTCTTCCTTGTTTTATGGGACTTCAGTCCTGCTTCTAGGAGGCTGATACAAACTGTCCCAGCAGTGCACACTTCACACCACTTAATGTTTCCCATTCTGTTTGAAGGTCACTTGATATCATCCTCCGATTCATGAGAAATGGTCAGATAAATTGATGGTCATCTCTGGCATTAGAAAGTCGCTTCTGCCCTTTATCTGGCTGGTTCATGGTTGTTCCCAGTGTCTCCTGCTTCACCTTATTCTGGTGTACTTCTGTCCTAGAAATTTTAAAACCTGCAAGAAACCCGCTGCTCAGCCTAGCCTTCTACCAGCAGAATCACAATTAAACAGAGATTTAAAGATGCAGACTTGTTTAAAATCTAGAGTGGTCTCAGTTTTCCACAGTTGTATAAGACAATATTTATTCAATAAATGAACTGCCCACCAATGCAGAGTACCTTTGTACAGTCTTACGCAACTGTCGCGTGTCACGTTTATAATACCAACGTTGGCACAACTGGACATCGATCCTGTGCCATGTTAGAACATTCAGCTCAATAAAGTGCTTCAATGCAAGAGGCCAGTGAGAATCCAATCCAGACATACTTTATTTACAGTTCATAAAAAAGACCAAAAATTGTCAGACAGAAAGACAGGTATGTACACATAGAAAATGAGAAGCCACACAAATATATTAGGACTCAGAACTTGAAAGTGCTTTGGTTATCTGAGATCTGAAAGTCATATCCATCAGCTGTAGTGCCTGGTGCAACAGACTCATCTTCCACTTCCTGCATTGGAAGAAAACCCAACGATTTAAAACATTAAGCGCTCCTGCTGAGACCATTTGCCATACAGGCGAGACCAGTTCTATCTTAAGCTTGTAATACTGCTTACCTCGCCTGAGAAGTACTTCTCAATCAGGTTGAGTGATGCCTTATACACCATCTCATTCTCATGAGACTGCAGTGCCTCGATCTTATCCAGCCCCCCACATTCCTCAATCATCAAGCAGAGCTTCTCAGCTTCCCCAATCTTTTCTCCTGCCTGAAAGAAAAGAAATGACTGACACTGGGAAAAGTGCTAAAACATGGCTATACCACGGCATGTTTGAACTGCCTTTTCATTGGGGTAACATACCAGGAAAATGTTCGAGATGGCGTCCAGGATAACCAGAATGGTTTTGCTATCCTTGGAAGACAGCAGATCCAGAAGAGGTTCCAGCACATTGGCTTGGACGAGGTATATCACCTGCTGAACAGTGCCACCACTGGTGTAATTTGTTACAGCCCAAACTGCTTCCTTCTGAGCTTTGTAGTCACCCTAGGAACAAACAAAACAAATCTGCGATGACCAAAACTGCGTCTTAGCAGCATACCAGACAATTCCAGATTTCCTTCCAACAATAATGTGCCACGGTTCAGTTAGAGTTCCACAAAGCATAGGAGATCTTTCCATCCGGAGAGGGCTGTGCCTTACCAGCTGCAGCACCTCCACCAGTAAGGGCACCAGGCCCGCATTGATGACCTCCTGGATCTGCGTGTCTTTCCCCGCAGTGACATTGGACAGCGTCCATGCAGCTTCCTTCTGAATATTGTTCTTGTGATGACCAAGCAGATCAGGGAATATCGCCAGAGCACCGGCATCCAGCACTTTCTGAGTCTGTTCATCTGTGCCGGTAACTATATTTCCTATTGACCGCAGCGATGGAGTCTGGCAAGGAGAACAGGGTTTGAAGGGTGAGCAATCCTGGATGTAGCTTAGCTTAAAACATTGAGCCAAACCAACAGCACATGTTTACTGAAGAAACAAAAATGAAAATTGGCATTTCATTCATCTAACCATTTCAGTGGACAGATTTCACTATAAGCAACACTACACTGTCCTTTAGTGAAATGTGTACCTTCAGGTGTCAATTGCATCAATACTAATGTATCCAAGGAATTCACAAGAAAAAAAAAAAAAAAAAAAAAAAAAAAAAAATTTAGATTAAAATTTTAAATACAACGCCATTTTAATAATTCAAAAG
>JAODKC010000095.1:10460278-10470437 GCA_026777985.1 Mormyrops attenuatus | reverse complement strand
GCTGGTCACTGACCCCCCTATCCTGTACTCCCCCTTACCCAGCCATCAATGGGATAGTGCATGACATCGAGGTGATTCGGCGAGGAATCCGACTCATCGTACTGCTGGTCAACAGTGACGGCTTCTACAAAATGAGCCGCCTCTATGTCACCCCTGACAGTTACTTCTTCAAAGTGCGGATCTTGGTGCTGGACACATACAAGTGTGCCAAGCCCTGTCCGGACCTGAAGCTCGGTAAGCATCGAGGTCACATGTGCTCATCTGTTCACGGGACAATGAACCTGCCAAAAGGCCCACCCTCTCTTTATCAGTCAGCAGGGGCTGGGTCAGTCTATGCCTGATGTAAAAAATGACAAAACATCTTGTATTCCAATAGGGATTTTAATGATTAAAGGTTTAAAGTTAAAACGTGTAAAGATGATTTTAAAAACACGTAAATTTTCGTGTAAATATTTTTTTCCATTCATCTTCCGTGACCATTTTTCCATTACTTAGTCACTGCGGTTTGTGTATTTGACGCTAAACTGAAATTCATTCAGAATCAAACCCATATCTAAAGTCTAAGACACACCAGTAAGGGAAATGATTCCTCAGCTCTGTGCTGGGTCGTCTGTTGTAAGGTGAATGGATTGATGGATGGAAGGAAGGAAAGAAGGACGAACATTAGAGAAAAGATAACAGTCGTTATTGTCATACTGTACATTGATTATCTGAAGCAAAAGTACTTTGATAGTTTTCTTCACATTGAGTCTGTTGACAGAAATATGATGTGGACTTTTGCAGGCAGCAGATACATTGTAATGGGTCAGATTTACTACCGGAGGCGTCACATGACCAACGACCTGCTGACCCTTCTTGGAGGGAAGCTGAAGCCGGGCGACGGCATCATTCGCAGCAACAACTACGTCAAAAGGTTCAATAAGAGGAGGCATCAGAAGGCACAGGAAGCTTCGCGCTTAAGGTGCCGGTGAGCCAGCGTGGCAAGTCTGCCCCCTGCTACACAGGCAGAGACACTGCAGCTGCTGCCAGAACTATCCAATAACCATCCAACATACTCAGAAGACGAGATGGCGAAGGACACTTTGCCCTGGCCCATTTGCATCCATAACATAAGTCAGATTGTAATTTAGAAATGCTATTTATCAGAGTTAACTTTGTCTCCAGTATTTGACAGACTACAAATGAACAGCCCAGGTTTTATACAGCATGTTTGTTTAGATGATGACCTTTCAGCTTAATATGCGGCACTGAAGCTGCAAGGCTTCAGGACGTCAGTGCCTTTCCCTTGTAAATTTACAGCTTGGCATTCAGCATGACCAAAGCCAAATTTGGTGTGGGTTGGTGTCTCCCTGTTTCTCTAAATTCTCATCCTCATGCACCCTGGGAAACATTCCAGATCATTCCAGCACAACACTACTATAGACTTTTACTGATATTTGAGAGGATAAAGTTTTATTAGTTATTTTGATCTGCCAGCAAGGATAGGGATCAAGGGAATCCCGCGATGCATAAGCACATTCAGCCAGTGTGACAAATATGCCATGAATTATAAGCCAGCCTCCTCAGAGCGACATTATAGCCGGGAGTGGAGTCCTCTGCAGGAGACAGGTTCTCCTATCATCACAGTGCTTTCAGCAGCAAAATATGCACTCGTCCAATTACATCGCTTCCTTGAGGGAACCACAGTACAACAGAGTGTCTGTTTGGATGGAAACTTGCAGGGAACCCAGGGAGTCTCTGACTCATAGACCAGCCAGCAGAACAGAAAGCGCTTCTATGCTCGACTATACACACTGTTGCTTCTGCGCTCGCTCACTTTCTTGCCCCTTATCAGAATTCAGGAAATGCACTGTTACGGTAAAAGAAAGAGTGTATATGGGGGGGGATAGGGGGGAGAGATGGAAAAACACAACTCCCAAAGAGAAAGTGATGCTTATAAGGACCAAAAGGTTACAGTTATGTGCTTGTACCTTTCCTGATATTAATTACCTGTGCGAGATGAAAAGCTTACCCACAAAGTTGACTTAAGAGGCGGCACCCACCCGCATTTGATCGTGTTTGTGTGGTTAAATCTCATTGGTAGAACGGGATCCCTGTTACACCTGGCCACCTAGCCGGCATCCAGGCTATTTAGGGTCCAAAGGGAATTCGAGGGTGGAGTTCCATCAGGTCACAGACCTGGAGGTCTGCCATGCCAATGTGGCCACGGTGGACGGAGGTGGGAAAGCACAGTGTAAGAAGGAAGAGGGTGATGCAAACCAGGGGGAAATTCTGTTTTTCCTCCTCTAGGGGAAAGCCTTTAATCAAGGGGCACCCCAAGCTGGAACAGCCAGCTGGGCAGCCCCCGTACCTGGGTCACAGAGGCGTGGAACGGCACTGAAAAGCTTGGCACTTCTCATATCCGAGAATGACGTAATAAAACTCTACTTGCCTTTTCTAAATGAAAATATCTGGTGTGGTTCATTTCCTGGGGAAAGATTTTATTAAAGCAAAGCCCACATAACGAAGCTCGACGGCCGACACCTTTGGCCATGAGATACAGCAGCAAGGGCAGCTACTATATCCAGCAGCGCGTTGCCAGGCTGCCAATGTGTCGGCCAGGGCAGCAGGAAACAGGAGCTCCCAAGTATCTGTACTTCAATGGGGGCTGGAACGACAAAGACATTCCTCATGGCGGGGGCTGTCACGGCAGATGGGATTTTACAGGCCAAAGTATGGGGACTTAAGCCATGTGATCATCTGCTAGAGATCTGGCCCGTGCATTCATTCCCGATTTGGTTAAAAGCGTGCCAAGCAGGCAGGTATGATGTCTGTCCACCACTGAGCCCCCTTTGGGGCGACAGACAGCTTGTGCATTGGGCACGAAGATGCTCACTTAGGACCCAGCACAGGAATCCTTTGGAGCTCATGTTAAAGTGTCTTAAACATATAAAAACGCAAAATTTCAGAATCTTTAAAAACTGCATCCATTTCATCCAGTACCTACAGTAAATACGTGATAACACTTTAGATAGGGCATAGATGACCCCATTTGCATTTGGGGGGGGGGGGTGTTCCAGGTACTGAAAACTAGAGCCTTCATCCATGACCCACCCAAGCGGATGAACTCACCCCTATGAATAAATGCAGATGTCCCATCTCTTCCGGAAGTTCCAGGAGTCTCCCGCGAATGACGCACGGTGTCCCGGAAATCTGTTATTCCACTATTCAGCGGTGGTAAAAACTGGCTGACGAGAAGTTTTACTGCTGCAACTTCACCCCAAGTTTTACCATCACTCCCTAGCGCCTGTCACCTGCCCAGGTGGCTATATATATATATATATATATATATATATGGTTTTACCCTTAATACCAGCCATGCATTGGCCAGGACCCCCACCCTCCCAGATACCCCTCGTCTGCCTCCCTGAAATCAATATCCCTAAGATAGGATAACTCTGAATGGATAGACAGATGGATAGGCCCACAGACAGATGGACAGATAGGGAGAGAGATAGATGACTAGTGCTGACAATCCATTAAATGGTTTATATAAAGGATAAATAAATCAGGAAAAGGGACACTTAAAGACTGCACTGCAGAGGTGATGTCAAAAACATTACTTTATTATCTAGGATGAAATGTCCTATCAGGTACAAAAAAGAATCTCTTTTGAGTTGCCACAATCTGTTAAAAACATAGATAGCATCTATTCCCTACTGGTAGGAAAGGGTTCTTCCTCCAATTATTTTTTTTCTAAACATTTGTCAAAATGAATTAAATTCCATAGATATGAATAAATAATACAGATATTGCGATGTTATGAGGAGATGTGCAGTTTGTTTTCCTTTACATAACTCATTAAAGAATCTATACAGCCCCCTGCCCCCCCCCAAATCACTATGCATACAATATGCAGCATCTTTGACATAAAGAGCAATTTCACCTAAATGCAAATCTCATTTGAGTTAAACAGCTCCAACGGGTGAACCTGTGCCCCACCCCCATTGGAAATCAATTAAGAGTCACTAATAACAATTGGAACAAAATTGCAACAAATGGTAACAAAGGGGGACACCCATTGTGACAATGCTTAACACCATCAAAATGGTGTGCCAGCCAGTTTCAACTGGACTATAACAACTGTACCTGCTCACTGCATAAAACATGGGAACTGGAGCGAAATGCTTAATTACCACCACACCCTAAAACGCATAAGCTTAATGTTGATAAAACTGACATGTTCAACATGTGTGTAAAAAAAAATTATAAAAATAATAATAATACTACACTTTGCATTAAAAGCCGTCATAAGAGCCGGCTGTACGACGTCACCAAACGCTTCAGTGGGGGAGGTTCAGCATTGTGCCGTGTCTGAAATGACACTGCATTTAGATCTAAAGTGCCCTTTATGATTTTAATCCTTTCCAATAGTCCTTGTTTCTTTGGGAAAAGACCTGGAGAAGGTTTCATGAATTTGTTGCCTTCAATTAAGAACACATGGAGACGCCTTGGTCTTCTCCACTTAACTTTCATATACATCAATGTTTTGCAAGTTGGAATACAAAAAATAAAAATAAAAAAAGAAAATCTGACAAAAGTTTTACAAACAGGATAGCTTCAAATACACACAACTCCTCCTCCTCAAGTCCGTCAGTCCTACATGGTGATTTTATAGAAATGTATATATATATTTTTTTAATGCTGCTGTCTGTTATAAAACATTCTGCTCCAAGGGACCGAAGAACCAGGAAACTTTGGGAGGATGGGAAAAAAAAAGGAGGTTGTGAAATGTTACTCAATCCTTCAAATACAAGAGTTGTTGAAAAAAAAGTGGACAGGGAGGGGCTTAAAAAAAACAGTAAAAAGTGTCCAGTGAAGTTTGATTTAACACAAAACACCTTGGTCGTGACAAAAGGCTCAATATGTGAATGAAAACCAGCTGTTCTCAGGCTGCTCCCCAGTAAGCATGACAACCGGCTATCCTGGACTCTTCTTCATGAGGGGAAAAAACACAATAAAGGAAAAAGCCCACCCCCCCCCTGAAAAATGACAGGCTGGGAAGCCACACTGAAGCCCCCCTGGCTGTCCACGGCTGATCCGCTCTCTTGCTCCGGGTTTTGCAGCACAGCTCGATGCAGTGCGGACCCTGCAAGGGCCTGGGGGGCACTTCTGGAGGGTATGCTGGTTTAAAAGGGAGAGGCCTCCTTTTGCTGGGCTGCAGGAGGGGGGGGGGTCTCTGGGCCAGAGATGTGGACAGTTCCAAAGCTGGAGGAGGAGCCTGGATCCGCCGTGGTTATTACGTTCAGAGACAACAGATTCTCGCCGTTTGTGAGCTTAGGGCAAAGAGGTGTGTACTCTAAGAGGCTGAAGACTGCAGTTTGTTGTTATGAGACCTACAGAATATGGAAAGAGGGAACAGTTGAGTACCCTTGAGTTTCTTTTTTTTTTTTATTAAATGTTTTCACAAAAGACAGACAAATACAACAGGGATTGCCAAAAACAAAACAAAACAAAAAAACAAAACACAACATATACACAGGATGCCAGGGGGTCTGATACGAGACATAAAAAAAATGAATAGCAGCCATGTTGGTATAACACAAGCTCTTCATATAACAATGGCCAACACAGTGCTGGTGAGTGTGCTGAGGGAGGGAAACCCAGGGCCTTCCTGTCAGCATCACGGCTAAGGGGGAATCACTCCCTCACATAAAACAACCCTTCACAAAAGGATTTTAAAAGCGTACAGTTCCACGTTCATTTAAAATCTCAGCTAAGAACTACAACTTCACTTGGCTGAGCAGTGATGAGCTACTATACTTGCTTCAGTGCTTCACAATAAAAACAGGTCAATTACGCTTTACCGGTAGGCCGTTTAGCATCAAACCACCGGCTACTAATGTCCATAAGTACCGAAGCGGCATAGTTTACGACACTGTACAACTCGCCAGGCTGTTGTTGAACTTGTAACAAATTCTGCAAACACTGTACAAAAATACATTATACAATTTCCTAATATCCAGCTACCCTATTTTAGCACTTTGTCTGTGAATAACCATCATATTCAAAAAGTAAAAACTCAGCTTTTTATATACCATTCCCGTTATTTTAGAAATGTCACAACAGTACAAATGAGAAATGCAGTATCATTTTACTTAATTTTTTTTTCCATTCTTTTTTCAACATGGCTGCCATCGCGTGATCATCACTGGAGATCTCTCTGAAGTTTTGCTTTTTAAAACTTTCATTAAAACTACCTATAGGTCATGGTTTGGATACATGGGCCTTTTCTCTTTTTGCTTACGCAGTCATACAGAATTGACGCTGTTTCGTGACAGCGCAATGTCCCATGATTTTTAATATTAAAGAGTGACCCCAGCATCCAGTTCAGACTCCAGCTTACTACGTCAGACTTATGACATCACAATCTGCAAGAAAGAGAGAGAATGGATGGGATAAGTAAGTGCATGCAGGGCAAATGGACAACACGATGCAAAGCAGATGCTGGGAAGCCAAACTATGCTGAAGGAAACCAGTGCTGTCAGTCAGTATGAGCATGGCGGCTGCGATGCACACAGGTCTAAAGGGATGGCAGAGGCATACAGAAGTTCACACTACACGATTTTAGTCTCGATTTTCCGCTTGCCGACAGTTTTTGGAGATCGCCGACAAAACCTCCAGATTGGAGGCAAATCGGTGTTGGATCGGCGCTGGCAAATCGGTGTTGGATCATTATGCGTGAACTGTTCAAAGATGCCACCCGACAGTCGCCGACGCATCGTAGACGCTCGAAAGATATCCAGCGTACTAAATATCGGAACGGGCCGACGACTCCAAATCCTGTAGGTATGGGAAGTGTTGCCACTGGAGATGAGTGCGGCAACTACCTACAGCCAATGAGAGCGCAAGACACTGGGTGAGGTGAAACCTGAGGGAGGAATTTAAAATGGCGTACAAGTTCAATATTGAACTTTAGAATTTAGAAACTGTTCTTAGTGTTCAGAGAGATATACAATTCATTTTATATGCCGGTTCACTAAAGACCGAAGGTATGTGATACAGTTTCCAGAAAGTTCTATGTAAGCAAGAGTTAATTTGCAGTGCATATGTGTTGTCATTTGATTAAAGTGTTTTAACGATTTGTAGCGTGGTGACACTAAAATTGTGATTTCTCAGTGTCATTCACATGTGCGATTTCTTGACAAAGCATACTTTAGGGACCAGACACTCATCAGCGAGTCCTCTTGGTGACAGATCTTGCAGTGTGTGACCCCATGGCTGATCAGATGTAGTGTGTAAACCACAATGACTTCAAGACCCCTGATTACAAGACAATAAGTCATGTAGTGTGAACGGTAAACGATCAGAGGAAAGTTGTGCAGTGTGAACTTAGCCTCGGCTGAAAATCAAACTGGTCTTACACTGATGCACCATCATGTAAAAACCACAGACTAAATTCAGCTTTTTCAGGAAAGCATGGTCCCATGGGACATATATGTGTAAATATATGAAGTTAAGGCAAGGACAGATTGCAGGGGGAGGAGCCAAGCTAAAAAATGATGATACAAAAAAAGAAAGAAAAAAAAACACATGACTACATGGTGAAGGAAGGCAAAGAAGAAAGTAGAAAACAGGAGAGGGTAGAGCTCTTCTCAAAACGGGGCCCACATCTGGAGAGAGGCACCTAGCCGACCCAAAGCCAGTCCTACCTGCTTGCTTTGAAAGCTTTCAGCTTCTGTACAAAGAAGGACTCGAGAACTTCTGCACACTGGTAGAAGGGTGAGTCACTGGGGTTGTAGTAGCGGCAGTTGTCGAAGATTTTGGTCATATCCGCCACAAACTCTGTTAGCTTGACATAAAACCGTCTCTGCAACCGGTCCTCCATTGTAGCTAGGTCTAGAAAGTGGGGAATGGATGGTCACTGACAGCAAAAACACTGGGGGCTATATAATAATATAAAAACTACTGAAGTAAATGTTTTAGTAGTCTATGTACAGGGACAAGAGAAAACAACAGAACCTAATAAAGAGAAAGGTCATCCTGCGGCTTCACAACGACTTTGGCCCTTCCTGTAATGCTGTCACGTACATCGTGAACTATGCATAGTGGGATACTGGACATTCCTCAAGAAAAAAAGCCCCAAGGTCTTGGAGTGATGGAGGAGACGGAAACCTGCTTCACACACCGCACTCCAGGGCTTCCCATAAAGGATCAAAAAGGACAACACGACCATTGGTCGGCTGTTGCACGACCGTGCACCTAACGACTCCCATGAAATGATCGCCGTTATGGACGCCCTGCCAAGTTGTTTATCTCTATATAACCCAACCGGGTAGAAGGGTTAAGGAAGGAAAAGGGTGAAAGATGACTCATACTACATTTTTTCCATTGCTCAGGGGCCCGGTTCCTTACACCATGTATCTACATGCATTGACCAGCTCTAGGAAGCACACATTAGAGACTTTACTGAGACACAGAGCCACTGATTCAGATCTGTATTAATTTTTTTAAGCTATGATTTTGTGGGCTTCTGTAGAGCCTATCCTGCAAAGTGTCCATCTATCCATGTCCGTAAGCTTCCACTCATAAGCCCTGTTCCTCACTGTTGATGCAGTTAGCCCGCGTGCGGCACATGCCGTCATGATTTTTGAGAAAAGCTAACTAACCTAGTTAGTGCCTTGATTTTTTATTTTTTAAACCAATTTTCAACAAACACTGCAAAGCATCAAAACTGAATAAAATCGCATGGCTACTGAAGTATCACTGAGCTTACGGGAGTTTTCTTTATCCAACCGTGGTTTTATCCCAGGGTGACCACGCAAGGGCCGGAAGAATGGAGGAGCCAGCAAAAATCTAATTAAAACGAGCGACTGGGCCATAAGCCACATGCAGCTTCTCAGATCACGCAAGAGCAGCTTCCACGCACAGCTAACATCTCGCATGAGTGCATCCTACCCAACTAAGAAAATTAAATTTGTATCTTCTCTTTGAGAATGCATGCATAAAGAAAGAAATCTGAAGAAGATTTCTTCATACTATCCTATATGAAATTTTATTTAAATAATAAACCCTCATCTTGGCTATGGCTAAATGAAGGGGCTCTGAGTGGTTATAGAAAAAAACCCAACAGACTGACTTTCAAAAGTATAAATCTCTATTCACTACCTGCTTAAACGCTCCCCTTTTAAGATACATCAACAGGGCACGCAACCAGCTCCACTTCTCTAACCCCCTTCCTGCCCCCAATGATAACAGCAGAAAGTATTATGGTTTGACGCTTTTTTCTTCAAGCATCTGACCGCACGCCTCGGACTGCCCGATATTTTCAGTCCGGCGAAGGGGGGGGGGGGGGGCTGCCGTCTCCTGCCTTTCCGCAACTCATTACTCACTTGTTTGTTTGCCTGGCGGTTCAAAAAGACCCCTGACGTAAGTAGCCGTTTAGGTGGGCAGTTTGATCCGAGCTGGAGGCCTGCCTCTTCATGCCCATTCATCCGCTAACTAGGCCTGAAGCCAGCACCAACTTTTAGCAGTCACATTAAAAAAAAAAACATACACGAGTCCTCCGGCGCATGCGCGGAACTTTTCATATCGGGTCAAATCGGCCACACTGAGGCATGGCAAACGAGGCTGCTCGTAATCCCAGAAGGGGTTGTGACACTGCGTGGTGGCAGCGCACGCTTACCCATGGGCTCTTTAATGACACCGTAGTAATCGGGGGCGTCGTTCGGATCCACTGGCTCGAGGAAGGGCCATGCCATTTTGTGGGCCTGTTAAATACACAAGCAAACGGGTAAAACTCTAAAAAATGAGGAAGAACGAAGCAAAAATAATGCACTGGAGTCATCAGGTCAAAATAAACAACACAGCACGATTAGAAGCAGCTGGTTCAACACAGATGTCCTCTCGCGGCACATCTTCAGTGAGTAAAAAAGGAGGATGGAGACACAAAAGAAAAACAAAAAACACAATACTCCCAGGCCGAGATCCAGCAGCAGCAGCCCCAGGGACGGCGCAGGATCAGATAAAGCGCACATGAGGAACAGGGCCTCCTTTGTCTGTCTGGCAGGCATGGGGGGTGGGGAGGTGGAAGGGAAGAGGGGGTGATATTAACAGCTTAGTGTCTTGGTTTATTTGAAACTGCATGGCTCAAAGATGGTAAATTGGTGGACTTATGGAA
>JAODKC010000095.1:10436097-10460178 GCA_026777985.1 Mormyrops attenuatus | reverse complement strand
TGCGGTGTGGGTTGTTGTGGGGGGGGGGGGGGGGGGGGGGGGGGGGGGGGTGGGGGGTGGGGGGGGGGGGGGGGGCGCCCCCAACCTGCAAGGAGCGGAGGATTCTCCTTAACCCCTCGTAGTCCTTGTCGGTGAGCGGCGTCAGGACGGTCATGGCGTCCTCTGTGGACTGGCACTGTGGGCACACGTACTCGTCGATGTGCGTCGCCTCGCTCTGCAGGATGCCCACGCAGCGGCCGTGGTACCAGTTCTGGCAGCGGTCGCAACCAATGTAGAACCTTCGCAGGGAGTGGAGTGCAGAGATGAGACGGTACCAGTAAGAAATGGAGCTTGGAGTCAAACACCCGAAGTGTGTCTAGACTGTGTCAATGAAAGAGTGAATGGAAGGATGGATCGATGGATGGACAGGTTCAGAAGCAAGCCCCACAGTTGGGATGCTTGGACAGTCCTGTGTTGCCGTTCTCAGGAATCAGGCCTTCCACTTTGATTTACAGCGGTAACGTGCCAATATCCTTACTGTGCTTCGTCGTACGGCGTCCGGCAGATGCAGTAGAGCTCCTCTGTGCTGCCCTCCTGTGCCCGCTTACACTCGTTGCAAATGTAGTCATCCATCTTCTTAGCCTCCTTTTCCGTGATACCCACACACTCCCCATGATACCAGTTTGTGCACAGGTCACAGCCGATGTAGAACCTGATGACCAGGTGGGAGACACAAAACAAAACCGGTCTGACCAAACATCACCGTCGATTCACCGCATTGAGACACACGGCAGGAACGATACAGTGACCAGTGCATTAGAAAACTTGGTCCACTTACTTTGACTCATCATAGGGTGTCTTGCAGATGCAGTAGAGTTTGGTGTCCTTCTTGGCATCCTTTGAGGTAGTCGAGATCATCTTTTTCTTCTTGGCCTTGGTCGAGGTGGCGTCCTTGTCATCATCGCGCTTACGCTTGTGTGTGGGCGGCGAGGAGACTGTGGAGGAGAGGGCAGCCGCGGCCTGGGCGGCAGCCTGAGCAGCGGCCGCAGCGGCCTGGGAGGCGGCCGCCTGTGCCTTCTCCTTCTCCCTCCTCAGCTTGCTCAGGTCCTTCTTCAGCTCCTCCTAGAAGATGGTGGAGGAAGAGGTTTAGAGAGGCTACAGTGACACGGGAGAGAAAACCATCGCAAGCTCCACCAACGTCAGAGGTTCTCTAGATCCTCAGGGCAAATTCCAGGAACGAACATAGATTCCATAAGAGGACAGGCATGTCTTAAAAATTAACCAAAACCTTAGAGGCTTTGCTTCCTCATGGCAAAACCTGGAGCAGTGCATCTTGACCTAATGTCTTATGAAGAATCATACGACGGTGTGTGTGTACTCAGGAAGGCGGCAGTGTTGAGTGCACCCTGACCTGGACCTCCAGCTGCAGCTCCTTGTCCAGCAGGGCCCTCTTCTTGAGGATCTCTGCCTTCAGCTGCTCCTTGTGCTTGAAGAGCAGCGCAGAGAGGCGTGTGGCGTTCTGCTTGCTGCGCTTCTGCTCCACGGACTCCTCCCGCTTCCGCTTCTTGGCGGCCTGCTTCTCATCTTTGTCGATCTTATCCAGGATGAACTTCATCACCTGGTTGCACACGATCATTCTGCAGCAGGGTTGGGTTGGGGGTTGGAGGAGAGCACAAAAGTCACGTAGGAACGTGGGATAGATACTGCACCCAGTCGTGGGAATTCTTGGCAAGTGAGAAGCTTAGAACAATTTCTCCCTGACAAAAATACAGAAAATCTTACACAAACTGGTTATTATAGGCTATTTTAATAAGCTAGGTTATCCTTCCCATTTTAATGCAACCGTGACCTCAGTAACATGTCAGAGACATAAAGCAACGGCTTGTGTATATATTTCTCCAATTTATATGAGGGTCCCAGACAGGCCAGCAGCAGACATGAATGACGGGAATCTCCTGTGTGTGGGAAACAGCTGGAAGGGAGATCCATGTGTTTCTCCGCTAGCTGAGAGGTCAGGGTGAGCTTTGGTTCCCAGACTGAACACATGGTTAGAAGTGACCATGGTGGATGGGAGATGAGGTGGGATCAAGGGGGAAGTGCAGTAAGGGGCAGAAGGTGGCAGCTTCCACAGTTCGTTGACTATGTGTGCCACAGGTTTGGCTTATGGCGTGCATCCCCTTTCCAGGAGTTGGCCGGAGATGGAAACGGTGACTCATGGCGGGGGGAAAGTGTGACCGACGGAGCAGGCAAACTGCAGCTCCAGACTCCAAGGTCAACAGCAGGTACAGTCACAGGAGAGAGGGAGGGGGCGTACCTCTGGTTCTCCTCACGCTCAGCTGGAGACAGCGTCTTCTTCTGCTTCAGGTGCTCAATGACAGCATTCTGCTTCATCACCACCTGAGGGACAGAAGGGTATCCAGCATCTGCCACACATACGGAGGCAAACAAAAACTGAGGCGTCCTCTGTCCTAACCTCTGACACCACCAGCTATGACAACAAACCTTTACAGAAACCTTCAGACTCTGAGGGAGCAAAAGAGGTGATGTAATATTATGTTTGCCCGAGAGTGTTCACCATGGCGACGAGCAACCGGGAGCCCACCTGTTTCTGGATGATGTCACTCTGGCTGATGGCCTGCAGGTTCTGCTCGCGCTTGGCATCCTGCTGCTGCTTTTTCTTCTGCTGCTGCTGCTCCCGGAGCTGCTGGATCCTCTGCAGCTGCTCCTGCACGCTGGCTGTCTGGATGGTGACCACGTTCTGGATCTGGTGCGCCTGCACCTGCCCCCCCTGCTGGATCTGGATGGGCAGCTGCAGCTTGATCTGCTGCGGCATGCTGCCCGGCTGGGCCTGGATCTGGGCCGCCACGTGCGACTGGATCTGGGAGAGCACCTGTGGCTGCAGCTGGGGTACCGCGATCAGCTGGGGCTGGTGGAGCTGCAGTTGGGCGCGGGCAGGTGCCGGGGCCGCCACCTGCTTCACGGATGCCTGACTAGTGGCAGGCAGTGGCTTGACTGCCACTGGAGTGGGGGCCTGAGTCTGCGGGGAGAGGTGGGCATGTGGTATAGTGGGGGCGGGGATTCCCGGGGCCACGGGACTGGCCTGGATGGGGGCGGCAGCTTGCAGGGCCGGCTGCAGTGGGGCCTGCGACTGGGGCTGTGTGGAGGCTGGAGCCTGGGCCTGGATCTGGGGCTGCGCTGTTATGGGAAGCTGAGCCTGTATGGCTCTCTGCTCTGCTGGTCCTGCTGCAAACGGAGGAGAGACCAGCACATAATGAGTATCGCGTTACCTACCTACCGCTGAAATTAAGCATTTCTTCATTTTCGCGACTGATCACAGGTAGTTAAATCAGGGTGGGGCCGCCATGGGATGCTCACCCAGCACGGAGGGCGTGGTGCTGGTGGCCGTGACGGCAGTGACCACAGCGTTGCCTGAGGACACTGGTGGGGGCAGGGGGGTGAAGAGGAAGCGCTGTAGTTGCCCATTGGGTAGGGCGGCCTGCATGAGCTGCTGCCCGGGGCCTGGGATGACCGTCACACCCTGGGGGATGACCTGGAGCTGGCCGGTGGTCTGTCCCTGGCCCTGGATGACCACGGTGAGGCCCTGGGTGCCTCCCTAACACACACACACAGACACGGGGGTTTAACCATGGACCGCAAGGAATCCAGGGACCCAAGAGAGCATGTGACCGTTTCCCCAGGACACACGGAGGTGCTGACCTGCTGCCTCTCCACAGCTGCTCCCTGCTGCTTCTGAAACACGGGAATATATCATAAAGGTGCGTTAAAACTTAACACATCGCATAGAGTACAGAGAAACAACAAACATTATGTCATACACACGATGATTCAAGGCTCCGGCAAACGGGACTGAACTAAATATCCCGAGGCGCCTCTCACCTGCGCCCCTTGTGTGAGCTGCGTGAGCTGGGCCAGGGTGAGCTTGACCTGGCCCTGCTGCGGTCGGGGGCCTGGAGGCGTCTGCGGAGTGGAGGGAGCAGGGCTGGTGGTGCTTATGAGGCGCTGGCCGGCACTTGTCTGCACGGCGCTGGGGCTGGAGATAGCCGTCGACGCAGGCTGACCGCGGATGATCTGCGTCACCACCTGCTGCGTCTGGCCTGCAGTGAGGCACGAACGATGTTGGCGGGGGACACAGGGAGAGCGTGTTGCTACACAATTATGATGAATCAGGACACGTTCTAACACACTCAGCATATATTCATAAAAAGCCAAGAGAATCTTATTCAACTGACACACTTTCCATCAAGGTGAAAAATATATGGATGGATATGAAAACAGTCTATTTCATAGAAAGATCAATCAGTTTAAGTCCAGCTTTCTCCAGCCTTCACTGGACAACATGCCTAGGGTTCTACAGCTGCACGCTGGGGAAGGGGGAAACTCAGTGGCACCTACTGGCTTGGATGATACCTTGCTGCACCACCAGTGGTGTCCTGAGGATGGTCTTGCCCAAAGTGCCGGCCTGCTGCAAGGGCGCGCGGACCACTGTCATCCCGGGCCGGAGTGGAGTTCCGGTAGTGATCACCTAACCCGGCAAGATAGCTCGTAAGGACACGGTTACCAAAACACGTACACGAAAACTCTATCCCCAACATCATTTAAGAAATTACTTGTTTACCCTGGAGAATCCAGTGTTACTTAGAGTTTATTTTCATCTCTTAAAGGGACCATTTTCACCTCTCAAGAACGCATCCGGTGGACATTGCTGGAACATACCTGCTGTGGAGGGGGAGAACCTCCAACAGAGGCCGGCGTGTTGGGCCGGATGTTGATGGTAGTAGTCCGGGGCTGGAGCGAAGTGAAGGTTTGTTGGTTCCCTGCTGCAGTGCTGGATGGAATGATACCCAGAACCTTTTGCTGGACCTGCACAACACCTGGGGGGAGAAGGAAAAATGGCAAAACACACATTAAGCCCATGTATAAAGGAGCTGCTGGTTTGGCCAATAACAGAGATTGCTTTATAGCCAGAATTGACTTTGGTTTATTTTCTTGCCGGTTCATTTCTTTTTGCAGGATGCTGGCTACTTTAGGGGCACCAAGGCTCTAACATGACCTGTTGAGCGGGCCAGTTATGAGTGACTCTCACTGCATTATTTGTGATTCCCTAACTTTAAACCATTACTTAATTACAGGCATGGTAAATACTGGGATTCTCACTGAGCCATCATAAGCACACGTTTCTTCTTACCACAACATGTCAGATAGTGTTTTTTTTTTTAATCCTTTTTAGATAAAAACATGGTTCTGCCCCACTATTGCATTACTGGCTGGACCCTTCAAAAATTGGTCACCGGGATGGTAATGAAAATCCCCATCTAGCAGGGCTGGGCGGTACCATATCGATATTACATCACGCATGTGCAATAATCACCAGAGCTTCAGATGACGGGCGAAACATTTGGCTGGTCCCCAGTTTTTTTTTTTTTTTTTTAACATACGTTTATTTATGCCCACAATTTGGTAAGCAGATTAGTAGCACAGCTAAAATACACTCAGTGACAAAAAAAAATTAAGCACCCAGACAGAGTGAAAATGAATCTGCGCATGGTGAAAGGTCATGTGATTATCGCAATCATTATATCATCAGATCAAACAGTATGGGCACACTGCTGGGTGTGGTCTGCCTTGGGCAACCAGAACCTTCACGATGTTTGTGGGTGCCCTCACATGCCCATTGGTTCCAACATTGGGCGACTGACAACCGCATGTCCCGCATGGCAATTGCACGATACGACCACCCGGCCTTATGCGAACTCACAATGGTGACCCCTATCAAAAGTCAAGTGTTGCTAATGCGTTGAGGGGGCATCCTCTGTCTGGTGATATCTCATTAATATTTTAGGCATACTAAAGGCATTTAGGCAAAAAAAACTGCATAGCATGGTACCTGTCTGAGTAAGATAAATTTGTTTTTTATATTCACTTCCCTCACCATTTCCAAAACAAACAACGTTTAAGAGTCATACTGGAAAAATATATGGTGTTGATACAGTCTTTCTAGTGCAAAATCGTCACTGAATGAGAGCCATAATTGTTTGTGGAGTAACTCAACCTTCCCTGTAAATGTTAATATTTCTTTCCTGTCATGGTTTATGGAATTAACTGGCCCGGTGTTTTCTGGGGCCTTTACACTAAAGGACAAGCTGCAAACATCATTGTCAATGATTATTAATGATTAAAAGTTTGCATTTTGTATGAACCATCTGCTGGCAGTGCGGGCGAGGGGCGGGAACCTCCCCGCAGGGACCAAGGTAACAAGGAGCCCAGCAGAGAGCACCAGAAGATCCAAGATTTCTCAGGCGAACGGATGTTGCCATTCTGGACAACAGATCATGACAGTGAGAAACAGGAAGCCACGGAGAGGCCATGATGGTGGTTTGAAGGATCTAAGACATTATAAACCTAGTGAGTTGCAGAACTCACACTCCTACTGTTTCTTAACTGAGCCTGGATTTTCAAACATGAAGGCGGACAAACAGGGGTGACAGACTACGGGAACAGCCAAAACCAATTGGGGCACTAATGACTTCACGATCGGCAGACCTTAGTCACACTAAATGTATCATCACTGTATTGGAATAAATACTTCAATGTTTTTGAAGTACTCTCTCCCCACCACTAGGCATCAGAAAAATACAGCTTAAAACATCCTCTTCCAAGCAATTTAAGCAATTATCGTAATCATTTACTCAAGGCCAAAACCAAAAACGCACTAGTTATACATGCAGAACTCCCGGCCTAATGTTTTGGAGAGGAGTACGTGTGATACGGTATGGTTCTTTTCTTTATTTAAAGGAACAAGACGATAATGCACAGGAGGGAGGCGGAGTGACTTACTGACACCTCCAAGGTTGGGGGTTGAAATCCCACACATGTGTTCGGTTGTTCCCATGTTTCACAGGGTTCCATTAGGTACCCTGGTTTCCTTACGTGGTTTGCTAGCCTAATAGGAATCTTTAAATTGCCCGTAGCGTGTGAATGTGTGTGTACCTGCTCTGTGACGGACTGGCATGCAGCACTGCCTTGTGACACATGCTGCCTGGGACTGACCCGAGATCTGCTCGTGACTCTGTTACTGGGTAAGTGGTTAGAAGATGGATGAGCGATAACGCCACTTTACAATCAGCGTTTTGGGGTTAACCTTTTTCCACACAGCTACAGCCAATATCATGAAGTGTACTCGTACGACGCCAAGGACCAGCTGTTGAGGTTTGGAAAGATGGGGGTTGAAAGGATCGAAGCACTTTGTTGGACCCACTAAGAGATTCAAATTTATATTGATGAATACTTGGGAGTTTTCATGGCAATTTTAAACATTTGTCTGTTTTGGAAATGTGCATAAAAGCTACTAATAATGCAGAGCCTTACCATTCACATATTCCTATAAACATGTTACACTAAAGCAAAGTAACCTATGAGGATACCAGCGTTCCCCCAATTCTGGCAGAATAAATTTCCATGACTCTTCCAAAACTTTCCCAGGACCATAAGAAAATTTTCCAAAAGTTTGCTTTGATTTGATGATCATGCAGTTTCAGATAGTAATACTACAATTTTTGGTACAATAATAGCCTATCTGCTTACCAAATAAACACAGACGGCGGACAACTTTGGCCAATGTGCAAATAGCATTCAATTATTAAGAAAACTAATCCCAATATTAAAATAATTATATGTACCTTATGATTGGTAGAGGCAAACAGAGTCAAAAACGGGAAAAACTGTGATCAATAAAATTCAAATTTGTGCAAAAAATAAAAAACAAAGCAAAAAAAACTGGAAAAAGCAGCGATCTCAAATACGCGAAATCTGCATGGTACAAGTGGCGGAAACGGATGTTAACTATTGACTTCCGCTCGAAACAAAAACGAACAAGGCTAGTTTCTAACACTTTTCCAAAACTTTTCCTCTCTATCGAAGAATTCCAAAACTTATCCAAGGCCTGGAGAAATTATTTCAAAATTCCAAAACTTTTCCAGGTTTTCCACCACTGTAAGAATGTACATCACGACCATACTGCCTTCCTTACACAATTTGCCTGCCAGCCTTGCTGCTGATCTACAGAGTGTGGTTCTTGAGCATGATATCCTGTTTTGTTTGGGCCAGGATTTACTACTGCAAAACTTACTACTAGTGCAGCAAATGACATGTTTGAAGTTTCAGGAAGGGTGTCAGATGGAGATCTTTAGTCGCCCCCCCTCCTCCTCCACGTCGCATACCTCCTTGTGTGGCTGGCACGTTGACGGTGACGATCTTGCTGTTGACGGGCAGCGGCAGCTTAGCGGTGATGACTTTGCCAGCCACTGTCACCGGGCTCCCCGTGAGCTGGAAGGTCTGCCCGGACGTGGTCGTACAGGTAGCCACCGAGGCCACGGGGCTGGTGGAGGCTGTGAAAACATGTGGTTTAAAAAGCAGCTGTGTAAATGACATATTCCAAAGCCAGAGAAATATGCACCTTGCTGTCCATTATGCAAGTTCACGAGGCCACGCAGCAGGTAGCAGAGCAAATAAGCAAACAACGTGGCTCTAGATCTGTGCTCCTGTCAATAAACTTCAGAAGGAATTGCTCCATTTGCGCTTTTCATGTAATATACTATTCTGAACAAAATGGTAAGCAATGTCAATTGCAATGCAAGTGCTTACAACACTTTCCTCAGCAGTCACCTACCTGGGTTGCCCTGACCCTGTTTGACCCAGGAAGCAAATGTTTGCTGGAAGTTTTTGTTCTGCTGGAATGTCACTGCAGGAGAACCCATCTTGGTAGCCAGCACCACTTTAGTTCCGCTAGGCGTGATTTGGCTTGTGAAGGAGCCCCCCAACACTTTCTGAGGGGTGCTGGCAGGAGTGCTGGGGCTGCTGGTTGGGGTGGATGCGATGGTTGCACTGGTTCCCAGCTTCTGCTGCTCCAGACGTTTCTATGATGCATGGTTCAGAAATTTATCCCTCTGGTCAAAAGAAACTATATAATGCAAAATAATGCAAAGTTCCACAACAAGAGATAAACCCAGATATATCAGAGGTGTTTTTCCTCATTTTGGTCACTAAGGGATAAAGATTTTTCTGGGCTACTGCTCCTCATGGTACCAGGGTTTCCATGAGCCAGTATAATACTATTTTTGAGCAAGAAAAGAATAGAATATATTGTAGAATGTTTTGTATTCAGGCTGGTACAGACAGCCCTCATAACTTCCACTACTATTCTTGTGCGAGACGTGTCACCCGTATGTGTCAAAAACCCGATGATAGCCACCAGAGGGTAAAAGCAGACTGCTCAAAATGAAAATGTTGATGAAGCCACAGCAAAAAAAAGCCCAAATTGACATTAAAAACCAGCACAAAAAAAACACAAGAAACCACATCTCTTCACAATGAGTTGCCATATAAACCAAAGATTTCATATTATTTTAACTATGTGGTGGAAACAGCCTTGTCTCTCCACCTACTGGGCAGCCAAACCCAGGGGCTTGAGGAGACCCTCCATTTTTCCACTACACTCTTTTGCTAACTAACCTTTGCCTGTTCTGCAGCCTGGACTTTTTCCTTCTCGACCCTGTGAATGCAAGGGAACAATCATTAGCGCAGAGGGTTTCCAGTAACTGCCAATATTTTACAAGCTGGGTATTCAATACCTCAAGAGCTTCAGCTAGCTTCACAGAGCTCTCTGATCCAAAAGAATGCATCACCTTTCAGAAAAGGCCCTGATCTCCCAAAGGTCCAGCTCCTCCTCAGGCACCCAGGTCTCAATCACTATGGGCCCCGTCTGCTTTGGAGTCTCTGGCTTCTTAGGCCTCAGGGCGCTTGACCGCAGGCCTTTTCTCTGGGGTGTCGGTGTTTCTGTATGAAAGATAAGCCAGATGCTCCAAGTCCTCTGCCATGACAGTCTATACATTTGGTGACATATCAGAAGACAAAGAGGAGACACTGGGAACGCTGGGAATGATTTAAGGCAGGGGTGTCAAACTGCTGTCCTGGAGGGCTGAAGCCCTGCACATTTTTGAGTTTCCCCTCATTTAACACAGCTGATTCAACTCCTTGTGCTAATTACCACACAGCTCTTGAGCTGAATCATTTGTGGTGGATCTGGGAAAGACCTAAGCTACACAGGGCTCCGGCCCTCCAGGACTGCAGTTTGACACCCTTGATTTAAGGTATTCAAATGCTCTTTGATTTCATGTTTCAATGAGTTAGCATCTGCGAAAATCCTTTAGAGGAAGATTAATAATGCCACAACCTTGAATGGCCCCTGAGAAAAGCTGGCAGAGATGCTCATCACAGGAACAAACTCAAAGCAGAAAGGTGAGAGAGCTACCTTTAGGTGTTTCAGGAACACCGATGGGGCAGATGATTTTCCTGATGCAGTACTCTGACCGGATGCCATATGGTCCCACGTCTCGGCGCTTGATGATTTCCGTCGTGGTAATCTCAGTGTCTGAAGTTTCTATGGAGACACATATGGACAGGCTTTCGTGTAACAGCAAAGAAACAGAATTACAAAACGCTGAATGATCAAACAGACAATCATGGTCCTCTAATAAACAGGTCACAAAAGTTAGAGTTAAAAAATACCAATTTCATCTCTAGTCTTTTAAATCCATATTCCTTCAAGTGCAGGAAATAAGTGTTTTAATTGCATTAAAAATCAGAGGTGGAAATGACAGGCCCAGAGGGTACAAATCCAGACCAAGATTTTGTTTCAACCAACCAGTTAAGTACTCTGTGACTGTGACTCTTTCTACTCCACCGGTTGGCTGAAACAAAATCTTGGTCTGGATTTGTACCCTCTGGGCCTGAAATCTCCACCTCTGTTAAAAATTCAAGGTTTTTCTTTGGCAGGATGAGAAAAGGCATATGCAGACACTCACCCGTGCGGGTGGTACCACCCGCAGATGATGGCTTCACCGCCATGTCATCCCACCTCAGACAAGCCCACAGCAATCGAAGCATCAGACTGACCCCAGCCAGGGACTTCACCGTCTGCAGTCGGTACCTAGGAGCACCACCAATCTCTGTCAGTGTGCTCAGCATTTCAAAATAAGGACTGAAATTTTCTAGAGCACTGCCACTGCAGTTGTGCGTGTGAGCCGGATTAGTTTGAGCGCCTCAATCATCTGGAGTTATGCAAAGGGTTGAATGAATATTTAAAAACAAAAAACCACTTCAGACGTTCCCCATCCAGGGTAAGTGGTGATTGAAAAACACTGTCAGTGTGAAATCGGTACCTTAAATTCACACCATAGATCTTGAGAGAGAGTCATTTTAGGCAACAACAAACAGAACGAGAGTGAAATAAAGTATGAGAACAAGCGGCTTGAGCAAAAAACATGAAGTAAACAGAGGTGAAATAATGAAGCCTTCCTACCTCCACGTAATGCCAAATGTAGGGCGGGGAGAAGGATAGGGCCAGATATCCAAGGCAGGCTTGGCATTGTAACTGAAGACGGGCACTTCCCGGATTCCCCCTCGCCTCGCCAGCTTCCTCAGGTCATCATTAGGGAGAACAAAAATGCTCTTTCTGCTACTTTTGGTGACAAACTTGCGGTATGAGGGGAGAGCCGTGCCTGAACGTGTCTTCTTAGTGCGGGAGAACTTAAGCAGCTTAACTCTGTCCCTGGTAGAGTACTCTGTGCTAACGGTCATGGTGCTGACTGAGGACCCAGCAGGACCAGAGGAGGAGTCTGTCACAGTAGTGGTGACCCTGGTCTTGCTCTCCTCCATCACAGACACCATGTCAGCCTGACTGGCTCGTGTAGGAGAGCAGACTTTGGTCACTGTGGTTTTGGTCATGGTGGTGAGGGTGGAAACTGCCGAGCTTTCTGCCATTGACACTGCAGTGGGTTTGCCATTGTGTGTACTGGAGACCTCTGCGATCTGCACCGTTTTAGACTCGGTGGACACAGTGGTGGTGGTGGTGGTGGTCACCTGCGTGATTATGGTCTTGCTGGTGTCCGGCTTGGCTTCAGAGGAGGCTCCATCCTCTGCAAAGTCACTGCTAAGGCTGGACTCCTCTGCAGACAGGACTGGGGAAGGGATTATTTTCTTGGGTACAGTAGGCTCAGCTTCCATGGGCTCTGCCTCAGCACTATTGTGCTCATCTGTCCTTTGTGGGTCTCCAGAAGGGGCAGAGCCTAAAATGGAAGGTGGTGACGTTACTGTGGAGTCAACAGTCTCAATGTTGTTGTCTAGCCTAGGTACCTTTTGAGGTGGAAGGTATTCGGGCTCTGCCACAGTGACCTTCTCTCCGTCAAGCACAGCAGACGGGCTGGATGGCAAGGAAGTTAAAGATGTGCTGTTATCTTTCACCTCTGAGCCATCAGTGGCAAAGTCACCATTCAGGAGAGGCTTCAAGGCATCCTTCAAGGGCAGAACTTTGATGTCCCCTTCAGCACTCACCTTTGCGAGACTGTTTACCTTTGCCTCAACATTGTTAGCCAAACCCAGATCAGAGCTATCTTGGGAATCCAGCATAATCTTACTCTCTGTTGTGTCCTTCCCATTGACATGGGCTGGTGAGAAGTTATTTTTTTTTTCTTCAGGAATCTTGGTATCTTTTCTATTAGCAGCTATACTATCCTTGTCCATCTGCTCTTTTGACTCATGACCCTCCTTTTTAGAGTCTTCATTTAATTTTATTTCTGAAATATTGTCTTGGGGACTTTTTCCCTTTTCCTCTTCCTGTTTGAATAATTCAGTGTGACAAAGCTGCTCTATGAATTCTGTGTCATCTTCTGCAGAATTAGAATTCAATTTATTTGAGTCTAGTGTGACTGAGGGTTTCTCCTCCTGTGATTCACTTTCCTTAGACTGGGTCAGAGAACTACTGTCAGATAGAGGTTCCGATAAATCGGATGACGTGACCTTGTTCCCAACGTTTTGCTGCTCACTTGCCTCCTGACTAGAGGAGACTGCATTGGTGCCCTCAGGTTCTATCACAGTGTGCTCCTTGACTACATGAGCCTCATGTGTGCCCTGTATACCTGTAGCCTGGTCCTTGCAAGTTGAGTCCAATGTTTCATCCGGGTTACCAGTCTCCCCCGATCCCTGAACCTGGTTAACAGGCTGCTCTAGCCCAAGATAAGGTCCATGTGTTACAGCAACAACTGTGGAATGTTGATCACCATCCTGTTTCAAAATGGCCTCTGTCGGCAGAACCGTTGAGGGTTTTTCAACTTCCTTCTGTCTGCGTGCTTGGTTTTCCAGACTGGCCGTTGCAGAACTTTGAGTTCTGGTACCTTCTGGGTCTTTGGGTGTGTTGTCCAAGGGAGCAGAACCCCCCTTGGTGGTGGAAACCTCCGTTTTGTCAGGTCCTTTGCTCTGTATAGGAGACGGAGTAAGTACCGTTGTGGCTATAGCAGGTCTGTCCTCAACTTTCAGCTTTAGCACCGAATGGGGAGTGACACCCTTCCCAGCTGGTTTGGCGAGGGACGGCTGTTTCAGCCTCTCTACCCTTTGCTTCTCCTCCAAGGCAAATTGCTTAACTCTCCGCTCTAGCAACCCATCCAGTTTGGAGGCCTTAACCTTCTTCTTATATGCTGTGCGCAGCAGGAAACCCTCACTAACGTTCACAACGTCATAATTGAAGGGCCTCTGTAAGGGTTCTGCCTGTGTGTCCTTCTTCCCTTCTTCACCTTGCTTACTTTCCTCTTTCAACTCATCAAGGTTCCCAGGTTCAGGACTCTCTATTTTCCCTATTAAAGAAAACACATCATAAATGAGAATCAATGCACAAAAGGCCTTTTAGAAACGCAAGGCTAGACAGCAATACAGTCAGCCCTCCAGATTCGCCAATTTAACATTTGCGGTTTGTTATTTGCGAGTTGGCCGCGGACAATTAAATGGGAATATTTTTGGACTTTGCAAGTTTCTGAGGTTTTTTTTTTCTTTCTCAGCAGACACGTGAGCCAAACAAAGCTACATAAACAATACTGAAAATGATTTGGATCACATAAAAGCATATAGCCTAATATAGAAATGATAGTGTTATTCATTATTTGTCAGTGTAAGTACAGACTATATCTTTTTAATATTAAAAGTTATTTTTGGTAAGAAGAAAAAAAAACAAAAAAAAAACCTTTGGGATCTACAGATCTTGGCTTGGATAGGCTGAGCATCTTTGTCTTGGCAACCAGCCTCACACATCAGCTGCCTTTGTGACCGTGGAATCTCCCGTTTCTCTCAGTAACATTTTAGAGTGCTGTTAATTTTGCATTTTTAATAAATAGTATTATTCGCAAATTCTCACATTCACGGGGACCCTCCACCCCTAAGTTTCATGAACATGAAGGGATGACTTAATTGAATGTGTACCTTTCTCATTATTGTGGTCTGACACTGGCAGGCTGGTTTCCATAACCATTTCTTCAGTATTCTGTTCCTTTTCCATCCCAACTGGTTTGCCATTTATCTCTTTCTGTGTCTCAATGTCAGTTATCGCCATTTTATCCTCCACCATACTGTCCATCTTCTCCACCATACTGTCCATCTTCTCCTCCTGCTGTATTTCTTTTACAGTAGGTGAACTGTCTGTAGAAGACAAATCTGCCACAAGGTCCTGATTTTTCTCTTGCTTTAAAGACTCTACAGTACCCCGTTCCTCTTGTGCTTCAGTCACCATACTTTTTTTTTCTGAGATTTTCTTTTTGTCCAAGTCCAATGACACGGTTCTCTTTGCGCTTCTGGTGGCTGGCAAAAAAAATAAGCAAAAATAAATAAGCTTGACATTAAAGTTTCAGATGGCATCTGAAGAACATAGGCAACAAAAATAAACAGCAGAAAAACAAGACATATCTAACCCTCGAGGTCTTTTCGATAGTTGACGTTGGTGTTTCCGGGCAGTCTTGGGACAAAGCGCTGTATGTAGGTTTTACTGACCCAACTCCATCCACCATAACCAGTCACTCTATACTCTTCTCCCTTTTGCTTCCACACCTTCGTACGAAAGGAAAAACAGATAATCTCTCTGCTTGAACCAGCAGCAGGTAGTGTAGCTATCAGAAGTGACAACAGTGGAGGAATCTGGGCCAGACTGACCTGGTGTTTAATGGGAATGGGGTACTTCACCCAGGTGGCCTGCTGCATGGTTTCTTCCTCCTCCAGCTTTCGTTCCCTCTTTTTCACCTTTTCCTTTTCCTCTCGCTCAATAGAGGTCATTCGATGTAATCTGAACGGGTAGAAGAGGGGGGAATTTTTTTAAATTGGGGGGGGCGATTAGGAGGGTGCCAGCAAGCCCCTTCAGAAAGCCACAGCTGAAAAGGCTAACAGAGATCAAAGAGGCATGGTAACTCCCTGGCTTTCTCTGGAGCAGAGCCACAGATAACAAACCCCAGCCTCCCCATGCATCCTGGAGTGGCGGGGGCTCCCATGCAGTCCCCTGCCCAATCCAGCCCAGAGCAGGAAGGCCCCCACTCCCCATATATAAAGCACACACTACTCTTTAAGTGGCAAGACCTGTGGTTGGCTCCAGGAACAGCAGGGCAGGTAGTGGTCCTGCATAAATATTTTCTTACACACAATATTGCATTTGATCCACTGCAGATCACCTCCCTGCAAACCTGACTCTGTAAACATCCTCTGTACGGCGTGCTAAAGAGAGTAGTTGTTAGCACCGCATTTGTCTTTAGATGCGATTGCGTTTCAAAACATGGAGACAGAGATGTGAGAACGGGGCCCTTCTGCGTCATCCGTGACCTCACTTGCCTCGTGTGCCCAAGTGCATCCTTCCACACGGGCAGCATAGCGACAGGCTTGATGGCACACTCCAGGATGGCCAGAGCCAGGGCAAACTCCCGTGCCTTGCTGCACATCTGGACAGCTTTGATCCAGTTTGACCTGCCATCAATACAACATTTGACCAAGTTCACTGTGCACACAGAACACCACCAGATTGTGATCATCTATTAAAGTAGCCATTATCATTGTAATACTCTAGCATTTCATTTATGGTGCACCACAGACTTTGTGTGAAAGGGCCACTGCTTATCACACTGCACACAAGCCAACAGCCCAGACTTCTGGGTCCAAGCAGAGACAAACTCTTACCTGTGAGAGGCCCAGTTGGGGTGCAAAAACGGGGCAGGAATGTTATTTTCCAACTGGATGATGGTCAGCCTCAGTGTGGAGACGGTCAGCACCTTGGAGCCGTGAACAGAACCGTTCCACTTGAATTCCCCTGCAGGGGTCATGCAGAACTTGTGGGAGAGGTGCCGACGCTTGTCGTGGTCCTCCCTGTGCTGGTGCTTGTTGAGTGCCAGGGTGTTGGTGCTGTACTGGTTGAGGTAGACGCGATATTTGCCCTCCTGGCCCAGTTTGAAGTAATTGTTGAGGTTTCCCTTCATCACCACCTCCTTCTTGGTGCTCAGACGAGAAATGTCTCCCTGGGTGTTCACTACCAGGACCTGGGTGGAGGATTCGAGATGACCAGCTGAACCCAACAATACAGAGCTGAACAGTACTGTCACATTGGCTACAGAACATAATGACTTAGCTATATCATAACCAGATTAGCAGCACATAACCGCAAAGGTCAAAACAAGAATGGCCGTTTGCCATTAACAGAAAAGCTAGCTAGCTCTTCAACAGCATGGTTGGCAGACTTTGCGTTCGTACGAGTGAGTGGCAGCTGCCCAGACTGGCGGGCCCGGCTCACCTCCTTGCCCTCCCTGAATCCCTTGTTGGCCTCGTGCACGGCGGCAGCCACCTGCTGGCTCTTGAGCTGGCTCAGCTTGCTGTCAGGGTTGCGTAGGCGTGTCACCATGCGTGTGGCAGCGGACGCGCCCCGGGCCACGCCCACTCCATCACCGCTGGCCTTTTCTTTTCCCTCACCTGTTAAATGACAAACCACCAGTAAGATTCTTCTGAAAACTGACAGGTGCAAACAGCAGCCTACTGACTCAAGGCAGATTTATTAAAATAGGTTAATCCAACAAGGAGCTTTTGTATCACAGTTACCATGTGGTTTGTACTCTTGATAAAGAATTATTCCCATCCTAAAAACACTGCTTCCATATGCATGGATCCTGATTATACCCCTGCCTGTATTTTCATAAACCAAATCACAAAGTGAAGACTAACCCATATCATCCTGGCTGGTGACAAACAACTGGGAAGATTTGTCTGATACGTCTGGCTCCTCAGGGACCTTGGAGGCCTCAGAGGCAGACGTCTGACTGCTGCTGCTCTCCTCTCCAGCTTGTGGGGGCTGGCTTAGCGTTGGGACCCCTTCTTCGCTGTGGGACCCAGGCTCTGAGTTCTGATCTGAGGATGAATCAAATGACATGAGAGAGGATCCTACTCATCCTGCTTCAGAAGAAACACTGCACAAATGATACAATATTGTTTGGGGTTGGTATTATCTTGAAATACACAACAGCTCAAATCATTATATACAAATAGAACATTAGAATAACGATATAATGGGGAACTGGGGCAAAAGGGATGAAATTCACATTGAGCAGAAGCATTCTCATGAAGCTCTTTTGGAAAAGCTGAATGAAAGTGCATTTAGATGGACAACAGCTCCCTCTAGTGCACAGGTGTGACATCAGCATCCAGCCAGTATTCACAGTTGTCACATACGCATATATGCACGATGAAAACACACTCTTTCTGTCTCACTCTCTCACACACACACAAACACACACACACATATATATATATATACACACACACACACACGCACACGCACACGCACAATATCGTGCGCAATCAGCAGACTGCACAGAAGGTATGACAGATCTGTAGCTGAGAAATGAACGTGCACATCGGCAAGCAGACAGCCAATAATCCCCGGGCCTTAGGAGGGTGGTGGGAGGAGACAGCCCGATGGAACAAAACAATACCCCACTGATTTGTCAGCCACACAACAAAAGACCAGCGGCAGTTCAACATATTTAAAGCAAAAAGAAAAAAAAAAAAAAAGCTTGGAAACCACTAGCTGTATGAGCTGTGTTCTTTAAGTAGAGGATTATATAAATGCCCTCATGCAAATAGGCATAAGAAAACATACGACAGGAAAACCCTTTTGTCATGCATGCAGAATAAAAATATACAAATATAAAACATGCCCACAAGTGAATAAAACAAGTAAAAGAAAAAGATCTGCAGAATAAAATAACGATCATATGTGCTTGAAAACAAGAATAAGTGGGTCATTGAAAAGGAGGGTGGTGGTTCCGGCTTTTACATAAAGGAGAGATGCCACGAGAATGTGAATTATTTGCAGGCAGATTTAAACAGAGATGAATGCAGCCTGTGCCAGATTAGAGGCAGTCTCTTGTTCTTGGATGGAGGGACGTTTGGCCATGAAAAGTCACTCTGTCCTGCAGCTGTAAGGCAGGCATCCAGCAGAGTGCTGCAGTGACTGACCGGGCCCACAGCCATGCCCCTGGGCACACAGGAGTGACAGGTGTTTGTATTCCACACTTGGAACACAAGCATCAGTCCATATTCAAGTCAGATTTGGTTGTGCATGTGACATGTGAGCCTTTGGCTTTCGGAACTGCGAAAGGTTTTTGCTTTTATAACCTCCATGGTAGCTTGCCACTAATTCTGGCAAAAAGAAAAAAGAAAAGCACTCTGCGGACAATTTCTAAAACAGATTCTTGATTAACGGTGGTGCTGTTCCCACCCGAGAAATGGACAGAGGACTCTTGAGTCATGGACCAGGATGGAGAAGCACACGGGCACGGCACAGCACAGCGAAAGGGCCCCCACCCCGTGAGAAGAGTGGGGGAGGGGAGACAGAAGCGCTGGGGGGGGAGAGGGTGGCAGATGGGATGCCGGGGAGCACATCCTCTGTACCTGCCGGCTCCTGCACAAGCTCTCGCGCGGCTGGCCCCTCCTTGGCCATCTCGGTGCACACGGTGGGACCAGCCTGGGCCCCTTCAGTGGGAATAGTGTGCTCAGCAGCTGAAAGGAGGACGCTGTCTGGGGACGGCGACTGGGGCTTCAGCCCTACTGAGCTGTTGCTTCCCTCGCCAGTAGGGGGTGCTTCTGCTACAGTGGAATGCACAATATAAAGACTCCAGTTTTTTCCCCTCCATTCTTTTAAGTACCCTTCCATAGCTTCCTATATGACAATTAGCAGTATTTAAAAAAAAATAAAAAATGGATGCTGATGGGACGGAAATATAAAAACCAAACTGGAGTCCTTCAGCAAGTCCATCCCCGAATGAGTGACAGTTAAACACAAATAAATGTGTCCAAAAGAAAGATTAAAAAGGTGAAATATCCAAATGTGCTTTTAAAAGCCATCTCTGCAGCATGAATCTCAATGCAACTGATTTGTTTTTATTTAGAACGGTCTAATAACATGCAAGTTCATCTACATTCAAAACAAAGTTAACAACATGTTAAGAAGAGTGAAAACAAATTAGCGAATACAATACCACTGTGCCAACCTGCACAATAAATATTTAGTCAATTTGCTGGAATCATAATTGACTATTTTAAGTTGTTTCTAAAACGAAAAGACAAAGTGAAACAAACTCCCACGTTCTGCTTCCTTTATTTAAATCAATGTACTGGGGGGGGGGCAGGAGGTGACCCATGTATTGAGAAGGAAAGGTACATTTTGCTCCCCAGCATGAGACAGAAGGAGCAGATGGAATAGATCTCTGAAGACAAACACCCAATCTCATTGCCTTACCTGGTGTGGGCACCTCCTCCTTAGCTGCCTGGTACTTTGCGGGCTTCTGCTCGTCATCCCGCTCGAGGGATTTGTCCGTGACATGCGTCTCCTCAGTCTTCTCTGACTGGGCCGGTCCAGTGGGCCCCGACTCCCGTCTCGTCTTCTCCGCTTCCTCCGCTGCCTTGCGCTTCACCTCCTCCAGCTCTGCCTCCTGTTTGGCCTTCAGCCGCTCCAGGATCTCCTCTGTGGGGAGATGATTAGGGGGCCGCTCAGGGGTAGCATCCAGGGAGGGTACTCATACACAGAGCTGTCCACTGAATGCCACGGCCTCTCACACCTTTTATATCATGAAAGGGCCATGCAACTGCAGAACACTGCAAGAAATCTCTACAAGGAAATAGTTTCTACGGGGAAAAGAAAATGTTTTTAAAAAAAAAAACTAATAAGAGATTGAAATCTGCACTGAGTAACTAGACTTTTGGGGGATTCTGCAATCATTAATCTTCTGAAAGTTATATAGATTCAAAGACAGGAGGGGAATCAAGACTAATACCCAAAAAGTCATTGACAAAGGATATTTAGGAAGCAAGAACTTTAAAAAAAAAAAAAAACAAGCAGCTAAGCCATTCACCTACTTAACAGTCAGCAATGACCAGCAGGTGTCAGCAAATAATTACCTCAAATGATTTCATCATGGTCAGTGCTACTAATTCCACCCTAGAAGCACTAAACTGAGCTGATGTACATGTAATGTATTTCACCACTCAAACCTCCACCATCCGAGTTGATATAAATCAAGACAAACCTTTGATCACAGGCACTTTTGGCAAAGAAGCTGCTCTGATTTTTCTGGGTTAGGCCTCCCAGTTCTGGGAGAACCATGCCATCCAAGACCAGAGTTCAAAGAAGGCACAGCTGAAAATCCAAATGCAGGTCTGGCCTGATCAGGAGTCCCCAGCATAAGGAACCACAGACCTTCAGGACTGAAATCTTAAGCGATTTCCTTAAGACAGTCACCTTTTATGCACGTAAAATTTCCTCTACAATTAGCCATAAATTAAAGATGACCCACATTTGGTATTTAAAATTGACAGGATTGCCTGCGGCCCACCTGACATGGAATCAGCAGGTTTATCTCCTAAGAGCTATGTGAATTAATGCCAATGTGCCAAATCCCTGAAAGAACAGTTCTGGTAATATGACAGGGCTGCCATTTAATAGAAACCAAGGCAGGCTTGATAACGGCTCCACACAAACATCAGCACTTCTCTCATTCTCTGAGGAGTGGCATATTTTTCAATAAGAGACAGGGGGAGGAACTGGGAAGCTAAGAGTCTGGAAAGAAATTGCACAGGTTTAGTAACCCTGCACCCCATGCATTCAAACACTGACCAAGAAAGCAGAGGTCAAAGGCAGCGTGCTTCCGTCCTTCCATTCAACCAAGTGGAACAAACAGCTGGAAACAGTTAGCAGAGCAGTTCGTTCTATCCCTCAACCATAAAGCTGCAGAAAACAATCTACAGCAGCTTATCCTCAAATATACGCGGTGTTTCTCAAACCACTGAGGATAAATACCTCATTGGTGGGTATGACATCATGGACACACCACCAGCAAGCTTTAGGCCAAAAAATCTAATCCTTAAAAGACCAGATCACAGTCCAAGTCACACATAGTGCAACACGCTCTAATAACAGAAATCTTCACTTCACAACATAATGCGTCATAATCTCATGGAAGAAACCTGATTCATTTCACTACTCCTTCCTGGGAAACCCCAAACTGGCTAACGAAAGAGTGTGGGTGGCAGGACCTGGATGACTCAGTAATGGCCTGTTACGTTAAACAAATGCCTTTTTTCCCCCTCTTCGTTTTTAATTTAACACAGTCGTGCAGAACTATTTTACTGGAGCAACTTCTGTGAGGCAGCTTGCTGAAGAGTGCCGATGCTGGACCCCTACTGGGGTTCAAACCCACAACCTTCAGTCCCAAGGTTCTGTATTGTATTATACTGTTTCTTACCATAAAGAGGGATTTTGTGTTTTTTTTTATTTAATAAAACAACACAGGAGGAGGGGGGCCCATGGAGGCACGTGCTTGAAACGCAGGGCTGCATGAATGACTGCATCTGAATGTGAGTGTGTACCCCCTCGCGCCCACACAGGGGGAGCAGCCAGGTACACAGCACCAGTCAACAGCAGGCGATTTGGGAAAAGCGAGAAAATGGCAAGGGGGCATTAACCGCCTGGTGACCCCTCCCCCACTGTACAGACAGTACTGTCACCAAATCCTATTTAAACTACACAGTGGCAGCACTCTCCCCCCAGTCACCAAACACCACATAACTGTAACAATGATTAATGCCCAAATCTTTATCAAACATGCTCATGATGTTCTCAAAATGATTTTTTTATTCAAGAAACATTTTCTTCCCAAAAAGGAGGGCAGTCACTTGGTTTTTCTAAGAATGGTGCATAAACGGAACCTAAAAGAGCATGCTGAAATGTTCGTCTCGGACCCAGCCCTCTCCATATAACCATCGCTGCTAGATAATTCCTTAAATTCCTGTGCCAGCATCACCCATCAACCGTACATCATACAGCCACATACTACAAGCCTAACTAATGCCAGCCCATTTCATCAGCTTCCCTAAGGGCGCTTTTCCAACACACCAAGTGGGGTACTTTTGCTTTTCCATTGACTTTCAGTCGAGTACCAGTACCAAAAGTTCCAGTATCGAACGTGCCAAACCAACTGGGGTACTTCTTTGGTACTTTGGGGGAGGAGGGGGGACTTGAAACTCGGTCGATTGATTATGCAAATAGCCTGCCTCTGAAAAGCAATACAAATGCAGCCTTGAAAACAGTTTCAAACTCAGAAAATAATGATAAAAGAAAAAAAAAAAAAAAAGTGTCATTGTAAAAGTGTCTTGTACCAGTTCATTGTAAGAACATGTACAAGAAAAAGATCCTGCTGGCATGACAAGAAAAAAAAAAAAGGATGTGAAAAGTATTTTGTTGAATATACTACTACAGCACACGTATAGTGGGCTATTCTAGCGATGTGATTTTATTGTAATAACTATTGGGGTTTTTATAAAACAAAAAACGAGTTCATAAATTTCTCTCAAACCCATCTTTGAGTGATTTAAATTTTGAGGATGAAAATGATTACGACTGTCTCGGAGAACGCACGCAGGTAAAACTCTAAACTGATTTGAAAACTTGTAAGAATCTATAAAACGAATAATAATTGAAATTGTAAAGCTTGCTAAGCTTTTTCCTATGACAGAGTAAGAGGGTAAAAATATTTTAGCGAAACATTAACCCCCCTGTGCTATAATGTCTGTACAGCATTGAAAGTAAGAAAAAGCCTTATGTAATATAGCTGACTAGCAATGTAAGAATTGCATGTGCATAACATGCAACATTGGTATTAATATTATACATCACTTAGCCGTATAATAAACTACAGCAATTTTTCGAATTCAGTACAAAATACCCTGCCAGTGGAGGTTTTACGCCAGTGGAGGTTTTACGCCAGTGGAGAACCAAATCCTTGAAGTACCTGGTGCAGTGGAAAAACACCCTAAGAGGGAGACCTACGGATCAAAGGACTGAGGACCAGCTCTGGCACGGCTGTCACTCCTGCTCCACTGCAGATGTGCGTTCACTATGTGAAACCCAGGGTGGTGCATAGGAGCTGGTAGCTAAGCTGCATGTTTTTGATATGCCCCCCCCACCCCCACCCAGTAGGGGGCTAATTAGTGCACAGGTGCCATGGAGCCCAACAATAGAACGGCCCACTGAGGCATAGCTTGGGCACTGGGAATCATCACTGGGGGGCCGCAGCAGCACTGGGAGGCCCTCCTGCAGTCCCTCCCTTCTATTTTCTGCTATCTTGCTGCCATCCCCTCACCAAACCTTTCCTTGGAGCCCTCCTGGATGGTAGCCCAGTAGCTGAAATGTCATGGCATATGACCAGTGACTGTACACAGGGTTGGAGGGGTAAAAAAAAAATTAAAAATCCCTATAAATCCTCTACAATCAATTTGAGGGGAAGAACATACGTAAAAACATCATTAAAAAGTTACAAGAACATCATGATTAAATAACCTGCATTAACAATTCTGGCGAAGGATGTACATCTAAGCAAAGTACCGCAGAGTCCAAAGTGAGAGATGGCAGCACAGGTATGCAGCTGGGGGTGGCTGCAAACGGCAAATGCAACTGGATGAGTATGCAGCAACAGCAACCATAAAGCCATGAGAGAGTGACCAGCCTGCCCCAAATTGGTGCAAGAGGGGCACAGAGAGAGAGAGGCAGAGGGGTAACTGACACCATTTTCCTTTCTGTTAAACCACCAGCACCACCATACATTCCACTACCTGTCACAGAGAGAGACACTTTATTTATTTTTATTTTTTTAGGTAAAAGGACACAGATACAGTACTACGTAAAAG
>JAODKC010000095.1:10419171-10435997 GCA_026777985.1 Mormyrops attenuatus | reverse complement strand
CCCCCCCCCCCCCCCCCCCCCCCCCCCCCCCCCCCCCCCCCCCCCCCCCCCCCCCCCCCCCCCCCCCCCCCTGAAGTCACTCCCAGCATCTGTTCCAGCAACTTGGGGGGTGGCTCTCGTCACAGATCAAATGGCGCATGTCACCAGCAGCGTAAAATGCTTGTTGTGAGACAGTGTATAAGTGAGCTCAACCGCGGAGGATCGCTGAGCCTTTTCCCACGTGGCTCTGTCTGTTTTTCAAGCTAATTCAGGAAGCTTCATATCTGATCTTATTTTGAAACAAGCATCGGCAGACAGGTGAAATCGGAGGCGGCCATGCCATCCTCTGCTGACAGGCAACATGAAATGCTCTCATCCTGTAACATAGTATTCCACCGCAAGATTTAAAAATGGATGCAAGTCCCATTCATAAAAATACAAACAGAATATAGTTCTTACAAATATGAGGAGGCTTTGCTTGAATATTCAATACACAGAAACTGGCAGAATTTTACCTAGGGCAGAGTTTACCTGACTTCAACACAAAGACTGCCCCACTACACTACTAGGAAACCAACTGAAAATCCATTAATCTTAGCACATAACACAGCTTTCTGTGTTCTCAACTGGGTTACCCACCTATTTTCCCATTTCAGCTTTCATGTTTTTGATTAAATACCAACGGTAATGTAGTCATGCGGCTTGAATGTCCCCCCCAAGTTACCTTTGGTTTTAGAGTACAGAGATTTACCGCTTCTAACCTATCCTTCCACGTGACCCAGTAACAGTAGAAGACCTTTCTCGTTAACAGAGAGAAAGAAAGACTGCACAGCTGACTGAGAACGATTCATGTTCCCCATACCAGCATCCACACACACCATGCCGTGAAGCCTCCCACAGGGAATTTTCTAGATGGTAGCATAGAGCTCAGCTTACCGTTAGCTGCCGCCAGAAAGCACTTATTGCTACCCCGTGCTTTGTTGGTGAGATCTTCTGTGATGTCCATGTGGGTATGGACCTCCTCTCTTATCTCCTCTAGGGTCTCATACAGGTCCGTCTCCCAGTACTCTTTGTCCAAGCAGTCCATGAGCTCAGCTAGTTGGACCTTGGTGCTGTAGTACCATATGGCCTTATGCTCATGCTCCCCATCTTCCTCACTAGATGAAGAGGAGAATATAGTTAGAACATGTGGGAACACATTCATCCACACACACATGCCTCTCCTCAAAAGGATCAGTAGTCTTCCAGCATTACAGTGAACTACAGAAGGACCATGTGTAGTCTGGTCCTCCTCAATGCCCGTCACAACAAACAATTTTCATTTGTGTTTTTCTACAACCCATTTATATTAACAGGGATTGACATAACTGGTACGCAAGTATGCATTCACCTTTAAAAGCGATACGTGTGGCAATCGATTATTGCAACAGCGTGAACGCGTACATATTTTATGTGCATTGGCGCCGATATGACAAGAAATTATTGTGCATTTTAACCTCAATTCCAATATATGTATTAAGACATTCCCAAAATATGTGGCAAAAAAACAAAGCAATTATACTTTGCAAATGTTTTAGTTCTGCTAATTACAGAATTTCAGAAATCAAAGAAAAAAAATACTGGAGTGGAAAACAGCTACAATGTTACATGCTCAAGAGGTTACAGGGGTTGGAGGAATGCTGGTCACAAACTACTTCCTTTCTGAACACATCTCATCACTGACTGAAAAGATTTTATTCAATATGCTGCCTGATTCAGCTGTTCTGACTCACCAATGGAGTTTCTCAGGATGAGCCTGCGGCTGCCAGTAAACAAATCACTGAGAGTCAATGAACAATTATGACTAAACTGTCTCTACTCTCCAACTTTATGGGAGCCAAACAAACAGTATGACAGCAGAAAGACAAACCACCAGCCAATTAAAAACTAGCCAAGTTATCATTGTCCCACCCACTTCTCTTAATTTAACCAATACGATTGTCTGGTTCAATGAATGAAATCCAATAAGTTAAATCTGATACGAATTTCATGTGGAAGAAAAAGATGAATTAACCATTTGAAAAATACAGTTTATGCCAATCTTGCAAAAGACACTAAGGCTGTCAAACATTTACTGGCTATACAAACCCAGTTAACGATCATATCTAATGAAAATACCTTGCCTTGTTTAAACTGATCAGCTTCACAGATGAACTGCAGCTTTAAAAGAATTAAATATAAATGTATAGCAGGAACAACAGAAATAACAATGGGGTAGCAGAGAAAGAGGAACTTGGGGACTGATCTGCCAAGGTGCTTTTTACATGGGGAAAAATCATGGCAAAAAATAACACAGGCTGCATACGGTCATATAACTGAGTGATCCGTCCACACAAACTCTGCTTCACACCAGACACAAAGCAACACAAAAGATGTCATACTGGCCCCTCATCATGACAATAGGGTTCAGTTCCTGCCACTTTAAAGATGCATATGCAGCTGTCCATTTCACTGTTCTAAAGTGGCCTTCAATAAAAACCAGTCTTCTCCTTTGAGGGAATGAATCCAAACTAGCAAATGGAGCACATATGAACTGGATTAAAAACAATTGCAAAATGGCAAAATAAGCCAATCATTACTTCTCCAAAATCCGTCCATCCATTTACCAAACCGCTTATCCCATTGGGTCGTGGGGAGTCCGGAGTCTATCCCGGAAACTATGGGCATGAGGCGGGGACTTCTCCAAAATAAAATAAATAAATCATTTCAAAATGATAAATGAGTTTTTAAATAATAGTTTTGGTCTTATGTTCAAAGTTACAACAGAAAGTTCCAGGTTTTCATGATCTCTTTAAACCCGTAGCATCACACTGTATTTGGCCCCAACATTTAACACAACTGCCGCAAAACAAACCTCGGTTAACTGTAGCTGTTTGCACTGTACAGATGGTGAGTGAATCCTCCTCTCAAGCAGTGGGTGTTAAAATGTATGCAGGCAGAAAGGCACACACGTGCAGCATGGTGGTGTTTGACTGGTGCACACAATACCTAGATCTAACTGCAACAATGAAGCACTTCTCAAAGATGAAGGCGTGGTAATAAGGTAGCCATGAAACATTTTGTAATTGTGACGCATCAGTTAAAAAAAAAAAAGAAAAATAAAAAGAAAACACACTGTCATCAGGTTAACAAGCAACTCTAAGTAAATAAATCTCAGCACAATGCCGAATGTGAACACTCTGGGCTTTTAAAACACACCCCTGCTTTGAGCATGTGGAAGAGATGAGGTATGAACGATCGACCTGACAGCTCCTTGCGCTGCCATGCAGGGGTGCAAATCAGACTAAATGACTACATTACACAGCATTACACCTAATTACACCTGTGAAATTGCAACACTTAGATATGAAACAATGAGATTTCTGCTTAGACATAACCAGACCAAAAGGCCAACTTTAAACCCAATGTGATTATTTAAAAACTTGTTATACCGTACAGATGCAGTTTCTTCACCCATGTAAATAACAATGATATGCCATTATATCAAGGCCTAATGTTACATAATCTGTTGACATTAACATTCAGCAGCTTTAGCTGAAACAAATACCTGCTTATTGAAGCCAACAACTTTCTTAAACAAGCAAATAACTGCTAAATTATGAGCAATAAAGTGCATCTTAAAAACCCAAATAATTTCCGTAAGCCAGTTTTACCCTAATCAAAATTTACATAAGCTATGTGATGTTATTAGTCACTGTTAATGAGCACTGAGGGACCAACACTGGAATCAGCCTCTAGCTGCAAGAATTCACCGCAAATTTCATGTCATGCCTGCTTAGGACTTATGAGCTTAGGAGGTGTTATAAGAAAGGATAAATTCAGCACCCCCCTGCCCCCCCCCAAAAAACACCCTCTTCATCAAAGCAAGTTAGAGCCAGAGAAGGTGCTGCCAGAAATTTAAGGCCATCCCAGTTAAAATGACACCATGTTCCATGTCTGAAACAGCCATCTCCAGCATCAAAAGGACTCAATCCCTGGTCCTGGTGGACCACCAACTGTTTCAGCACAGGGAGAGGCAGTCAAAGTAGGTCCAATAAGCCTAATTATTTTAAATCAAACACTTAAATACCAGGGAGAATCCATGCATTGCTGCCCACCAAAACCAGTGACAAACCTGATTTCCTATATTAACCTAACGTAACTGAGAATAAGTCCTTAAGCAGCTCTACCTCAAAATGACATAAAAGGTGCTTTACTTACACTATGATTCTCCTGTTTAGGAACCAGTATTTCCGCCGATGCCGGTCATAGCCAATGGGCTCTTGTCGAATGTAAGGCCTGCTTTTTTGGCTCTCGGTCACAGAGTCCATGACGCCCGGCACCTTGTGAGCTACACAAATCTCACACTGCCACTCGTCCTCTGGCACCTCCTCCAGCGGCGGCTTCACACATTCCAGGTGGTAGACGGCAGAGCAGGTCTCGCAGCACAGCAGGTCACCCAGCTTGTGGCACACGCGACAGTGGTCATCATACTGCACCACACCCTCAGACATCAGTTCCTCACGGGCGATGTTGGTGGTGAGGAACTGGTCCACCAGGAACTGGAGAACCTTGATCTTGCTTTCCAGGGGCCCAAACGGATAGTCCTCACCCTCCTGGAATGGCAGAACGTGGTGGTACTCGCTATCGCTCTCGCAGTAGGCACGCACCACCTCTGGCCAAGTCATGCCATCGATGAAGTACAGTGTGGAGTTGACGCTGTCCTTCAAGTCAGCCGGGCCGAAAGTGGTGTTAGAAGTGTCCTCCTCACGAAGAATGGCCTTCAAGAGGGAGATGTGAGTCTCTGCCAGCAGCGTACACTGCTCCTGGCAAGCCAGCGCGGCACAGAAGTCCTCAAAGCGGAAGGGCGACAGACGCAGCACGGTGCCAAAGTTGCGCAGCACCTCGTAGATGGCGGCCACGTTGAGCAGCTGTTCACTGGGCACCATGAGGTCCTCAGAGCTTTTGGGAAGCTCCAGTGGAGGGATCTCCTTCTCCTCAAAAATCGGTGAACGTGGACGATGTACTCGTGTCCTCCGCCGGCCTGCCCACAAAGAAGGGGACAGAAGGGCAGTCATGGGGTAAGTAAGTACTCCAATGTCATAGAGAAATTACACCGATTAAAGAAAGAGCAATTAAAAGAATATGCTCATATACATCACCAAATGTGCAGAATAAGAGAAACACCAAAATTTTACCTATTTGGCCACATCTGTTCTCCTCTCAAGCGGTTTTACACAAAATAAAACTTGTCTTTATATTCTTACCGTGATCAGTCAAAAATTCTCTGCAAGTAAAATTGAACTATACACCAATTACCACTTGGCTGAGGTTTGAACTCAGTCCTTTATCTGATATGCCACCCAGCTGAATGAGTTACATGTCAATCACTTAATTAATACATTCCTGTGAAAGTCACTATTGAACCTCAATGAGACATTTCATTACCAAGAGAGAGAGAAAAAATAACTGCACTGAGTAACTAAATCCCTGTCAGACAAAACAAAAACAACATGAATGACCGAACTGTAAAAGGGTTTCAAACAGAAGAAAAGGTTTATTAGTTTCACAAAGAAAAAACAAGAAAAAGAACAAAATCATAAGAAAATTTTGGCTCAACACAAATACACAATGATGGCATAAAGTCAAAGCAACAGATACGAAAACTCATTAAAACTGAAACACAAATTCAACTGATTCACGCAGAATGCTTGATATATATACAGTTTTCTACAACAATGCACAAGATATCTACTGGATTTTCAATGGTATAGTCTGCTTAATATGCAAATTAAATTTTACTTCAAAAATTGCATGGTACCCTAAAACTACCATCACGTACTGGCTACACTGGATTGCCATTCTCGCTATGGGCAACCAGGGTTATCAAGCAACATTAGAATTTTTCAGTGTCATCCATCTTTAGCCTTTGACGAGGCAATGAAAATCTAATTGACTCCCACTGAGGGCACAGATTTTAATTCAATTCTCCAGCGACATCAAGCCATCCAAAAAGGCAAAAACTGAACAAACAAAACTTAACAGCATAACTGTTATGCAAGTCCATGTCTTACAGAAGTACGTACTGACAAAGCAAAGGCTCACATTCACAACAGCAGAGCAATATATTTTTTCCACCATGCCGTAAAAAAAAAAACTACTGTCACAAATAACTGCATACCACCTGGTTTTACAGTGAAGTGCTAAGAAGTGAAGGACTTTTCAAGAATGTTCCCATATCCACGAACATCTGAAAACCCCTGGGAGAGTCCCTTCCCTGTCTTACCATTGCATTCCCATAATGCCCCTGGCTGCAGTCAGAGGCCCAAACTCCGTTAACTGAAATTGTTGACATCTTCATTATTTTTTGCCCCCTACATCCCAGTTAATCTTCTACAAACAATGACTGTCACTGCTGCCAAGAACCACAATGTTTAATTAAACAATCAAGTACTGCCACTATGGAGCCCCTCCACTGCACAGGGCACAGTCAGCTCATAAACAGTATCTACCAACTGAGGGAAAGGGGAAAAAGAAAATCAAACACTTACAGAAAACAAATAGAAAAAGCACAAATGTCACAAACCCCACAAATTTCACATTTCTGCATAACATTTCTTTCACCAATAGGAAAGCACAACAGAACCGCAGTCTTCAGCAAAAGCCACTAATTCTGCCTATTGTTCAAAATAGTCATAATTAGACTTAATTGAGATGTTACAATTGACTTAGCTGAATAAAATGAGTTCTCAATCCCCTTAAAAGATTTACAAATATAAATGTATACATGTGTAGACAGGTTTGTTCAAAAAAATTCAAGCAGTTATAACATATACCAAATAATTATTTAAGGAAAATAAACAGATAAATGGATGGATGGATATTTTACAACAAGATACATACTACCCAGCCAAGGTTCACAAACCTTTTCAGGTAATCCTTGAAAGATTTACAAAAACATATTTACACACAACTGCCAAACTTTTGCAAGGAGTTACTGTGAATTGGGGAAAGTTAATAGTAAGTTCAGTGGATCCCCAGTACTGACAATATCGTCATTACAGAATCCCTAATTTCAATTGAACCAAATACAAAATGTATAAAAAATGATTATATATGCCTGTCTGTTATGTAAAAGCCGTTCTGACTGTACGTTTTTATGTAAAATACCACATGCGATTATGATTTACAGCTGCCGGTCAATGATCCATTATTTACAAAAGAGAAAATAAGAAACAGAAATACGCATGACGCATGGATTTGGAATTTTTGTAAATCTCTACTGTGTTTTTAAAATTAATTTACCTAAAAACTTAAATGCAGCTTTATACCCACAGGTTGCTAATTATAAATTAGAAAAAGCAGTAACATAATGCACACATGTAAATTATGTAATTTCGAATAGAGACGTTGACCACGATTTTTCGACTATTACGCGGATTTGACACTTAAAGTGACAGAATAAGCCAATCAGCATACCGTACGCGCCACTTACAATGTCCCCCTGGCCGATATTAAAGCACGGTTGATTTCGTGGGGATCCTTTCGGCCTGTGACGTGGACTCTCCTCTGCAACAGGTGAAGCAGAAGCGCCTATTTTCAAAACAAAAGGACGCGTGGCCGTCCTGTCACTGGGAAGTAGCTAATCAAAGTTAATCAGCGCCGGATCTGCCACTGTACGCCAAAAGACACGTCTTCTCAATAACAGTACGAGTTATTAAATCTACATGTATAAGTCATACACACCTGCAGTAGATTTTGAGGATAATAGCAGGTTCATCGCTAATACACCAACAGACACATTTATGAACGACAGTCGCCACGCGTCATATTGCGCTCACAAACTGACCTAAAAGATAAAAAATATCCTTAGGAGGGCCAACCGAGCTAAGATCTCCATTCGTTAAGTTCGGGGAGAAAAAAAAAAAGTTTGTCAGAAAAGAGCGCTTACCGAGCAACTATGTAGATTAAGAATCTCTAAATTCCGAAAATCCATTATCTTTTCATCGATATCCTGCACAGAAAAAAAGCTCATCACGTTTATTTTGAAAAGCAAAAATAAAAAATAAATAAAAAAACCGCGGAGAGGGATGTTAAAAGGCACCATAATGCGAGAGATTAGGAGTAACAGTGCGGCCGCCGTGGCACGCGAGTGAGCGCGACAGCGGGCACGGCGCGAGCTCAGTCCCTCCACTGGCAACTGGATGCCGATAAGCAGAGGCCTGCTTTATGAGTGCATTCTCCATTTTGAACAATACAGCTGCCTGCACAACTCTCTGTTTACACCGTAAAAAAAAATTATAAATCGCCTGGACAATATGCGATTAGATCATGCGCCATTGTCCCGCCCTCACCCCCCTTTCCAAGTTGCCCGGGTTAATTAAGCCCTCTATTTACCTGGAGTGCTGCCGTACGTACTATGGCTCCGAAAACTGCTCTCCGTACAGTAGCTGGCATCATCATCGTCGGGTATTTCCTCCAGGTAATCGGACTCATCTTCTAAGGCCTCTTCGTCTTCATCCGACAATGGATCATCGCGGACAAACTCGTCTTCCTCCGATCGCAAACTCACGGCATCCTCGTCTTCATCGCTCTCATGGTCATCGTAAACCACCTTGTTACTCGTCCGTCTCCCTCTACCTCTGCTACCAATCCTGCCTCTTCCTCTACCTCCTGATGCCGTAGTTGATCCCATTTTTCTCCTGCCTCTAGATGAATGGTAATTTCCCCTCCTGGGAGTCAGAATTTCGACCTCTACTGCACCTCTCCCTCTTGCGCGTAGTCCTCGCCGGGGTCTCAAACCGCGAACTAGCCCGGGAGAAGGCTCCTGCATCAGCGCCTGTTTGGGCGGCCTGCCTCTTCTCCCCCTCATTATATAGATACAAATGTATTATTTCCAATTTCAGTTTTCGCGCGGAATTCACCCACGAAAACCCGGGAAAACGGGCACCGCCTAAAAGCCGAAAGTCGGTAGATATATGAGAAGTAGTTCCACTCAGCCCCAGACTTAGCAAGCGAGAGAAAGCTTAATGCGAACGGCCGGCGTCCCGCTCCGGGTCGCCTCTAGTCGCCATTTTTCTTCCTCTCTCTCCCTCTACTGAAAACAGACAGCAGGCCTTCTACGGCGGTCACGTGACCGCCACTCTACAATAAAAGCTAAACGGCTTAGCATTTTCGCCGACGATATGCTCGTGTTTGCGTAGAAAAAATCGTGTTTGCACGGTTGCTTACTTGCGGCCATGCGTTGTTTCCAGTACGCTTGTGCAGAAGGACAGCGTTTCATTTTACTATGTCGGATATTTTAATTGCGAATGGAAACAACGCTGCTCGCTAGCACCATGCATTATGCAACTACGAGAAAGGGGTTTCTGTCTTGCTTAATGTTATGAAAACAAAACATGCACTAAAACCATGTCATTTATTTGGTCATCACACGTCAAAATTATATCCAATCAAATAAGAGATGTAGGAAAAAATTCCATGCGCGCCTTGAACTGGGATCAATCAAGCAGTAATTGCGTAGAAAAAAAATACAATTTAAAATCTTTCAAAGTTTCACTATAAAATATTACTACCTTTCAATGTTTACAGTAGCCATTGCAATTTAAATACTACATCTTTAAGACAAACATTAAACATGTAAATGGGTTCTGAGTTAAGAATGAGTTCAAATCAATTAAGCCCTTGCATTTACTTTTATAATTTATATGTGCAATAAAATAGTCTGGCACACAGGTCACACTGACAGTATTTGCCTTCATGTGTGCACATAACTGTCATAAACAGCCAGTATTCTAAACCGAATCTCTAATGGAATTAAATAAAAATGGAAAAAAACATGTTGATGGATGTAGGCCTCCTGAAGAGTGGACATCTTTCAGATTTGGGAATATTTACACACCCCCTTTTCTCATTGTTTTGCTCCCAGCTCTCTTGTACCACAGAGCAGTGTTCTGCTACCTAATCTAGGTTCTTGTAGACAAAGTACATGAGCTGTGCCCCATGACGTCTGGCCTTCAGCAGCTCAGTATCTCCCAAACACTTGTGCACTGCAATATTGCTGCGAGCTACATGCAGTGTTGCCGTTCTATCATAACCAGCAGCACAAATGCAGCTTGCTGATTGGAATGCAACATCAGTTCAGCTCCACCAATCACTGCACATATGGGCCTGCATTAAAAGAAATCAGGCTCTTGTAAAAACAAAACAATAAAAATGAACAATTACCAGGTATGTCCTTGCATACACTACAAAACTTAATACTTAACTGTACATTCATCTTTCACACGCTTTTCTAAGTGAGGGTTGTGGGAAATCTGGTGTCTATCAGAGATGTACTATATAAATTAAATGTCTACCTCAAAGGCACAACAAATTTAACCTTTTGTGTTTTTTTAGCTTTCAAATTTTAGGTTAGGGTCAACTGCTCTACTCCACCAACAGTGTATAAATATGTTCCTGGTGTTCATCCAACAGCACATATCCCATAGCAACTTTTCACTCTTAAGCTATAAAGGCTTCTACAATAAATTTGTTCTTTCCATAATTTTTTAAATAGTCTCAAATATTGTCTTAAGAAAATCAAGTCTTAAGTACAAAATAACGATCATAAACGTAACATGAAGCTGAAACAGAGATTTTAATTACTTTTTGGTTGTGATATTCAGAACATATAAATGCGTTGTCAATCGCATGACAATTTAGCATCCGTTTCGTGGCTCAAGTTTGTGGCTCATCAATATTTCACCGTACTTTATTTTATTTGCATTGAAAACTTACAAAACCTGAAGCGAAAATTTGAAAATCACGGTAGATAGCTATTCTTTTCTAAGTGTGTGAGAAAGGAATAATCTGTATATACGGAAGCTTCAGCTCAGTTCATCAGCTTCTAAGAAATGTACTTTTCTTCTAATTTGCATTATATTGTACTTTACATCACATAAATCAATGAATGATTTTCGCTCCATCCTCTTCTTTTAAAATACATTATTCTTTATTTTACAAGGAAACATAGGAAGACTTATATTTGTATTGTAGTCGTGGCCGAGTGGTTAAGGCGATGGACTAGAAATCCATTGGGGTCTCCCCGCGCAGGTTCGAATCCTGCCGACTACGATGCATTTTTGAAAGCAGTGGACATATCACCGATGAAAGCATCCGAATTAATAACCATGTTAACCAGGAAACCGAAATTTCATAGTTACGTATAATTCACGGCATTTTGCCGTTGTACGAAGTAGGCCGTACTTAAATAGAGGTTGCACAGCACGTGACATGTTACGGCGTGGTTTGTGAGAAAAGAGCACCTCCACGTGGTACGAAAAAAGCTGGTCAGATCGATCGCTGAAACCCCAAATTTACTGGGTCGGTTTCCGAATCACCTGTACAATATCATGGCCTCTTGGACCACAGTTATAAATAACTAACCATAATTTGGCGAAAAAATGTCGCATGTACCTGACGTTTAACTCATAAAGAAATATTTAATCAGCCATTCACAAATGTAGTCCGTGCACAGTCGTCGGAAATGTTTAATCGGGGTATTTCAAATAGAAGGACAAATGGGAATCAGTCACACTTTGCAGAAAATATGTTAGAGCTCCAGTCTTCCATTGATATGAAGCAGAATTTTTATCCCTGTATAATGGTTATACACATGCATAGAATTAAATGACAATTTGCTCAGTAAATCATATTTAAGGAAATCAGTATTACTCATTTGGTAATAGGAATGAATAATTAAAGTTTATGAATAAGTGAACCATAAGCTACACAGATTTTCAAAATTCGTACAGGGAAATCTTGAAATTATTTTAATATTATTTAAATACACCTACTGCTGTTACAACATAACAGAAACAGCACCACCTTACTCTGGTGGGAGCGTTTGTGACACATATAAATAAACAAAATGGATGACATACCTACTCTGAAATCATGACAGCCAGACATGTAGGGTGCACAAATGCTTTTAATAAAATATTGTCAACTACTTAGAGACCATCTTCATTTGTAATACAAGCTGGAAGGAGTTAGCTGTCCCACACTTAGGAACATAAGATTAGCAAACTTAAGATTCTTCTTTATGTTGCCCTGCACACATTTATTATGTTGACTTTCTATAGAAACAACGATAAACAAACCCTTTGTTCCACACACTGCACTTTTAAAAACTGAAGCTCTCCAAAACTAATTCACAAATGTCACACTTTTGTATGTACATATACAAAAGATAAAAAGGAAAGGCTTGGAAAAATAAAGATGAATAAAATGGCATTAAAAAAAAAGTTAAAAGCGTAAGTGTATGGAGCATCTGAGGCTAAGGGAAGATGACCTTCTACAGCAATAAAGAGAATGTCCATTTATGCACAATTTCAGCGTTTGATTGTACATACTTTACAATAAGTTCTGCAGGAAACAATTCACTTATATAAATCCACATTAAAACATGGGCAAACTCCTGGACTGTTTCGTAGAAGTTGCAACAAAATTCTAAAACACAGTTTTTTTGTGTGTTTATAGTGAGGAACAACAGCAAGTTAATAAAATGAATGTGTTCTCTAAAACAGCTCGATGATTTCAATCGAATACAGGCCGACTTCCTCAGACGGTTTCAGTTTGTGAAGGTCTTGAAGGCTTCCCTGGATCTTCCCAAGTTCAGAGATTAATCTCACCTAAAACGGAAAACAATTTACCGTAAATGGAATTTTAAGCAAGACAGGTTTCTGCAGTGAGGAAAGTGCTTTGAATAGACAGTTTACCTGGGATCTTACAAACTTGTTGAGATGTGAAAGCACGTCTTTGGCTTCAGGAACCATTACCAAAACAGTGAAATGGGCATCAAGCACCAAGCAAACCCAGTCTATGATCTACAAGAAGAAGTGAGGGGCAAGTAATTAAAATTTAAATTCATCTGACAATTTAATAATTTTCATACCGTGGAGAGTAATAATTATTAATATCATAACTTAAGACCAAAACACTGAAATTCTTTAGATGAGTAAGGAGAATGAATTTAAGTGCAAAACATGAACTTTGAACATACAGGTCATGTAGGTACATTCTCCATTTCATTTTAACCCACTCAGTAAAGGGATTGCATCACTTATGGTTGCTGTAAATGTGTTGTGTAGCACAAGTACTGCAGACAGAAAATCACACCCATATGGAGAAGTGGACAGCAAATTACAAACCTGTATTGTAGTTGGTGATCTCAAACCAGACGCGCGTACATTGACATCTTGGGAAAACTTCAAATACAGGAACCAGAGATACCGAAGAAAGAGCTGCAGATTGAGAAGAGGGCAGAGAGAAACATTAGCATGTGATGCATACAGAGTTGGACATCTGGTGGCAGTGAAGATGCAGGCACTTACCAAGACCTGCTGGACCGAGAGGCCTTTCAGATGCGGAAGCAGAAAGCTCTCCGTGTGGGCTGTCTGTAGGATTTCATTACTGCAGGTCCAGTTAAGGAGGAGAGCTCGGCCAGAACACGGAGCTAGTCCTCCTTATTACTGATATTACTTTATTACAGACTTCATGCACCATATCTTTACGGGTCTAGATGGAAAGCTGAAATATCGGCTACATCAGTAAAGGATACAGTAATACAGCCTTTTTTAACCCAACTGGGCAAGAGACGTCTAGGTCAAGCAGTCCTGCTCCGCCTCCCGACTTGGGTGGAGGGATCCGAGTCTCATAGCCGTCATCCTCCAGCAGCACAGGACTGAAGCCATTCTCCAGGGTGCCGTCCTTCCTCCACCCTGCGCTAATATCCTCCATGAAGGACATGCTGTCTGGTTCCATGTCCACTGCCTCCAGGACACCGTCGGAGACGCTGTGAGCCGGGGGGGGGGGGGCACGAAAGGTTCAAAGACTCCTCGAAATGCAGCCGAAGCTGGTGAGCTGCACAGGTGTAAGACAACTCCAGAGCAACCTTCTCCACCACTGCAGACACCTGCTGCCAACTGGGAGCACCGTTTTCTGAACGAATCAACTCATTCTCATCTTGTTTCATCATATATCGCTGCATTCTGTCAGCTCTTCATCCTTTCCAATTCCCCCATCTTAAACCCAATGTGGGAGGCCTCTTCTGGATTATTACTTATTGGCTGCCTTTCTTTCTACAAAGGTCAGTGTATGACGTGTTAGCACAAAATCAAAACATTTTAACAGGAGACACTCCTTACGTCTCATCTATAAAGATTATATGTGGCATAATGACTGTTCAAAACAGCAGTTAGGAATGACTCAAAATCAGTACATATGGATTCCGACCATCCCTTAGGCTTGCAGATAAAAATCATCATAACTATGCCTTGTCTTTGTAGTTTATGATCAAGTATTTGGAAGTAAATGGAATTTCTGTGAGAATAATAACAGAAGTGTCTTCAACACCACCTAGTCTCTCTGACTGGGGACGAAGTTCAGGACAATGCAGCTTGATGCTTTGAACCTCCACGATTACGCATTACCTGACACGACTGATGTCCAGTACTAGATCACGCCATTTGTAGAAGATCTCAGATGATTCGACAGACTATATAAGGCTAGTGGAGAACTTTGTCCAGAGGTGCATGGAAACCCATCTTCAGGTCAACTTCAACAAGACAAAGGATTTGGCAGAGGCCTTCTGGCTTGCCAAGGAGCCTCTGAGAACAGTCACCATCCAGTGGGAGGTAACAGAGGAAGGGGCTGTCTAACCAATACCTGGATGTGTATTTGAGCAGCACCCTTGACTACACAGTCTATACACAGTCTTGACTACAGGTGTCTATACTGTAGAATTTCCCCTGGGGGTCAAGAAAGCCCACCCGCCCATCCATCCATCCATCGATAGACCAGCTACTCAAAATATTGATCTAGTTGGCTGCCCCCCTTCAGTGTTTCTATAATTCCAACACCACAGGACTGACCGTAATCCTGGGAAATGAAAGGGATGGTACTCACTCGATAAAGGCCTTAAGGCAGGCGCAGGTCACCTCCTCTGGGATGTCTGGGAAGTGCTGCAGACAGAGCTGAACGAGAGAGTAGTCCTTCTTCTCCAGGACAAGCGGTAGGAGACCAGGGCACACACTGCAATGACATCACCACTGACAGGTCAAAGGCGGTTTTCAGCAAGACCGGACTATCCTCCAAGACTAAGCATTACACTCCTATTTCCGGTCAGTTGCTGCCTGAATATAGCAAACCATTCCAAAATTACGGCACATACAAATCTATATAACTAAAAATAATTGAACTTCTGTTCAACTATCCTTACAACCAAACAATTCATTATATGGCATTTTTGCACATTACGCTTCTGGTAAATAGATTTTTGTTGTAACTTTTATCTATTCATTGTGTGTCTAGATCAGTGTATTTCAACCTTTTTTGAGCCATGGCACATTTTTTACATTGAAGAAATCTTGCGGCCCACCGCCAACCAAACACGTTACAGAATGACACTCTGTAGCCTAGTAATGAGAAAATTGTCTCTCAATTTATTTATACTCACTCAGTATGAAACCTGAGCCTGTCTGGATGAACACAAAGCTGATATCCTGGCAGGAATTGAAGACAGACACACAACAAGCTCTTCCTCAACAGCTCTCAGTCTCTCTGTTTTTAGTTTTTATATGAATCAGGCTTGAAAAGCTCAGTTCACACAGATATGTTGTGGGAAATGGGAGAATATATCACTATTACAGCACAGACACTCGACAATGGCATATTATTTGGATTAATTATGGATTAATTTTCCAAAAAGTTTTCTAGACCAATTAAGTGAAACTGGATAAATTCTCACGGTATGCCTTACAATCTCTCTCTAGTGTGCCGCGGCACAGTGGTTGAAAATCACTGGTCTAGATGTATACATTTACTGCTGTAGCGCTTTCAATATCGTTCGAGATCTATAAAGTTTCTGTCCATCGTAGGAAGCGTGAGATGTGTGTTAAAACGTAAGACCGAAGAGATGGTAGAGACTGGACGGGTCATAACTAGGAAGCTGAGGAGTGACTCTGAGGCACACCAAGACAACAGAATAAGGGCCAGTGTGGCTCAGTCCCAGCAACGCAGGGGATCATGTATCAATCAGCTAAAAAAAAGGTGAAGTCATGCTGCATGAATCTCAGATGAATATCAGCACCACACAGACCGGCCAAACAAACATCTGCCTTCCTGGCTTCTAGCACTAATGGGAAACTAAATTTGATATTGAACACAGAAGCTGATGAGTGGTTACACGACCCGCCCCCCCACACCTGTGACAGAGGCAGTGCGTGTGCACCAGCCGGGCCAGGGAGTCGCGGGTGTAGAAGGAGGGGTCAGACAGGCAGCGGGCCACCAGCTGAGAGGCCACCTGGCCCACGGCCAGCTGCAGGTCTGGGCCGGCGGCCGCCACGAGAAAGCTCTCCACCTCCCTCTGGACGTCTTCGCCCGGAGCCGTCTGAACATGGGATGGAGGAGCAGGGTAAACGGTGTGCTAGCGTGCCGCTACATGCTAACTGCCGAGGAGGACAAGGGGCGGGGGGGTCTTTTCACACAGGCTGGATGCAGAACGAGGTGTCGTAATACCTTAATGCCTTCTAGCATTTGGTCGACTGTGATGGCGGCCGCTTGACTCTTCCGAAGTTTCTATACAGACAGAGAGCTGTTTCAGAACAACAACAAACAGGAATACCAGCTCTGCGACTGCACTGCTCTGAGGCTGAACCACTAAAGGCACTAATGAGAGTACATATCTCCGGGCACTACATCTGACTCGGGGGGGGCGGCGCGCCGCGGCGGGCGCCCGGACGCCCCAGGAGCCCAACAGGCCCAGGCGCAGCCCCACGGCGCTCGGA
>JAODKC010000095.1:10408273-10419071 GCA_026777985.1 Mormyrops attenuatus | reverse complement strand
CCATGCCGCTTCCAGACCCCCGGGCCCCACACCTCACCCCCCCCCCCCCCCCCGGCCGCACTACTACCCCCATGCCTTACACTCCTCCTTGTGTCTACGCCTCTGGTGCTTCTCTGTGGCTGGGCTGCAGCTTCGTGTAGCACGGAGTTCCATGACCGGATAGGAGGGGGCGGACACGAGCCTGTACGGAAATACCGGCAGAGTCAGGACCGGGTTCGACCCCGTTCGGAGGGTGGATTGAGCTGGCGGGTCGAGCGGCTCACCCTCCCCGTGCCCCTGCTTCAGCCTCCCCAGCGCCGCTGCCAGGGAGGAACTCTGGCAGTCAAAGGGTACGGCGGTGAGAACCCTCCCGTGAGGAACGTACAGCTTCCCGGAAAAACACCAGAGCTGAGGAAGAGGAGGACCAGCGAGGACTGTTCAGTGACTGAGAGGGAGGGCATACGGTAATACTCCGGTAATACTCCGGTCCTAGAGCATACACACTGCTGACCTGCCCGTAAGACTGCCCCAGCAGCTCTCTGGATGCCTGCAGCGTCTGAAAGTGCATGTTCCAAATGCACAGGAACTCTGTCGGAGGGAAGGGAAGGGTGTTAACTGCACAGTTTTCCATTCAGTTTGGGACACATGAAAGGTGATTAAAAACATCACAAAAGACTAAAAACTCTATGGCTACTCTGGGGATAAAGCAAGAAATATCATGCAATAATATGACACCTTTGAAATGATAAAGTCAGAGAAATGCAGCTACACATTACCAGAACCATCTCTATATCAGGCTGCAGTATTTTTAATTGCTATTTTTTGTTCTGAAACCTTCACAGCCTGGTTGAAGGAACCGCGTTCATGCAGCCATTATTTGGGATTCCGACACACCTTTCCGGGAGCCCTCGGAGGGCTGCGGGACCCCCACCACAGCCACGCTGGCCTCATCCAATGAGAGCGCGGCCGCTGAAGACAGCTGCCCATCGCCAGTGGGCAGATTCAGCAGCAGGGTCCGGGGTAGGGGCTGCACCCCCTCCGCAGCACCCCCAGACACCGGAACCTCACTCTGGTACAGACAGCCTCTCGAACCTGTGTGAGGAACAATCACACAGACAAACACTGTGACCACATATGAATATGCAAAGCAGGCGTGACCGGATATGGACACAGTTACATTTTATATGGAATAGTAAATAATACAAGTGTTTTATATCTTAAAAATTAAAGGATTATATTAAATAAGATCAGATGAAGCCTTATAGTAAGTAAGACAGTGGCCTGATACTGCTTCAGGAGGACTTTGCTAATAAACCACCATTAAGCACCCAGCATCCACCCCCCCTCCCCCCCCCCACCCCACTTACACAGATACAAGATGCTTATGTTTTTATTTCGGACAGCAGCAGACACACTCAGCAGACTGCCTGCGTCTTCCATCTCCAGCTTGAACTTCAGCAAGGAGTTCGGGTTGAATCGGTGCAGGTACACAAAGTGCTCCCCCTTCTGTCGGGGTACACGAAGAACACGCGATGGTTAGGGAAGCAGTCCAATTGCACTACTCATCCTACTAGAAGCCTCCCAATATAATGAAAACAAAGAATGATCAAAGAAAATGCCCAATAATAAGGGCTGCAATAGTAGCTCGGTGCAGAAGTGCAGTGTTTTAAGTTACGACAGAATTACCATATAGCCTTTTCGTATATATACACAAGAAATAAATGCTGTACTTTTTCCATAGATTGTTAAGATTAAGATTAAGCTGACCTTTATTTAGTTTGAGTTTCTTGTTTTGTTTGTGCGTTCTTAGAGCGAACGCCTAGTCAAATTCCTTTTAAATGTGACCTTACTTGGCCAATAAAGCTTCTGGTTAGCTTTACAGATAGCAAGGGGAAGTTGTGGTGCAAGACATGTGGTACAAAGTAGCATATTTGTAAAGAAAGAGGAGCACAGATTTAGTGAACTTCGCCTTGAAAGAGAGGCAGTCCTGTGCTTGTTTACCTGCTCTGTTGTAAAAATAACGACTTTCTGCTTCCCCTTGACAAGGCTCTCGCTCCACCTGCATGACAAGTATTTAGTTTAAGCCAGTAAGAAATATACCACTCAGCTTATTTAGAGAAAAAAATTCCGTAAAGACTGATTACAAACTCGGGTGAAGAGAGAAGTATAGACTAAATTTGACCAAAGCAAAGTGACTACTGAGCAGTTTTGGCAGCTGACGAGACAGATCATAGCACTTGAAATACTGTTTTCATGGCCCGTGAGTGATAGATACCGGATGACCTCCCCCTCTGGGAGCAGCTCCTCAATGGACTGCCGAGGAGCAGCCAGGAGGGTGTCGAGTATTCGGACAGCCCCCCTGGCAAACAGCACCACCGGCTCGCTGTCAGGGAGGGCATGGACCCTCGTGACATCAGCAGACACCTGCGTGGGCCAGAACGCAGGAAAACACCAAGAAACAGAGCTGGAATGGTAGCCAATACGCTTTGCGGATCGCTCTGCACTATCACAAAATTACAACAAATACTGATAAGATGGATAAACAAGAATATTTCCTGTATTTTTTCACTTATTAGTGAAATTTCTAATGCATTATATTATGCCTGAACAACATATCCTTCAAATTAAATTTATGCACTTTCTGGAGGTAACAGAGGTACACATTTATAACTGTAAACTGAGATACACTTACAGTTGCTTTAAATGCTTTGTCAAAACGGTCTTCATCTTTCCAAACTCTTATGACCTGAAAAGAAAAACACAAAACACACCCATTTTCAGCACAAAGCCATTTTATCATCTCAATACAAACATCAGAAGTAGTACCTAACCTAATAGTGACAGAAAGTCATTAAACATCAGTGGTAGTGGAAAACAACCCACTCACAACCATTCACCCATCTGTTTTCCAATTGTTTACCCAATACTGGGTCATGCTGAGCATAGGACTTCTGAATAGCATGTCAGTCCAGAGGGCACACACAATCACACACTAAAGACAGGAGAACTGGCATCAATGAATTGTATGTGTTTTGACTGAGCTACTAAACCAGTGTACCCAGGGAAACCACACAAAAGAGAGAAAGTCTGCCCCGAGCAGGGGTGCGAGTTGAACTCCCATCTCCGATGGTGTGAGACCAGAATGCTACCTACTGAGCCACTAACATTCAAAACAGTGTTACAGATTTAGTTTCAAAGCAGAATAAACAGTTTAGCTGTTCCCTATTTGACACGACCGATCTTTTGTTAAGTTTTTGGAGTTATCAGATGAATATCGATGGACTACAGCAGTGATTTCTCTGGCACTGGTGCCACCCTGGGGGTTCTTACCTTGTTGTCAGTGACCACCACATATTCTCCGGTCTGTGTGTTGTACACTGCGGGGCTGGTGATCGTTTGCCCCTGTTTAACCGTCCAGCTTCCCAGCGGCTTTTGGTCTGAGACCTGGTGTAAGAAGTGTTGGAAAAAAGGCGTTATGAAATTAATGATTTTTACATAGTTGATCAATATGGTGAAACGCGAGAATGACAGTGACACGACTGTCTAGTAATTATTTAAGAATGTGTCAGCGACTAGTTTACTTTTCATCGGAGTTCAGGTAAAATACAATTACGATTGCGTTTTGTGCGATGGGTGCGTGTGCGGTGAGAGCATGTTTTGGAGAACTAGCATCTCAGTTATGATGTGCTAGGCTCCGTGAAGGCAGATGCTCCCGTCTTCTTTCATTAGTATTACCTTATACACAGTTATGGATTTCCTGGCATCGGTAACGATAACATGATCGGCTTCCCTGCCCAGTTCAATGCCCAGGATTCTCGCTTCAGCACTGCTTGGTCCCGATGCGAGCCCGCACAACGTGAACCCATCACACAGCGCAGCCATTGCAAAAGAAGAAAATGCAAAACTGCGCAACCGCGAAAACTACGCACTGAAACCATAGACCCTTCTATCGGAAAAACGAGGAACATAGAGGTATAGATTACGAGATGCTGCCACTCAGCGGCCTGGAGGTCGTACTCCAACTTCACTGTAGACTTTTTTTTCTTTTTTTCGTTATGACCGTGGGTAGTAAAACGCTGGAGCGAGTCAATGCATCGTTTATAATAAAATGCAGTCTGGTGATGCGTCTTCTAATCTAGATTTTTTTCGACATATGGATATAAACACTGGGACTACAAATGTTAAAAAAACATGAAACATAATATCACCCATATAAGAGAGCGAGAAGAAATAAAATGAGTGAACGAATAAGCCAGTAGATCGTGTAATTGCAACTAAACTTTATTAAGTACAATATTTAAGAAAATATGTCGTAGTTATACAAGAACAAGGTAAAATGAAAGCACGACTACAATAATAAAAAACACACAGACAAAATGAAAGAACTTAGAGCGGCTTCCGGCAGCCGAATGAGGATGGCACTTAACACTTCGAAACCCACAGCAGCCTGGCTAACGCTCAGACCTTGGTCATTTTCCTGTATTAATATAGTTAAAACGGCAACATAACAAAACCATAGTGAATACCATACAAGGTGAAATTAATATCAGGTTGACCCTGTTTGCTTGCAAGGTTGTCAAATTCACTGACAAAATAATAATAGTATAATCATAATAATAATAATAAAAATATTGTAACAGTAAATGAAAATCAATTACTAGGCATACATGTTATTTTGATCATGAAATCTATATAAAGTTTACATCAAAGTCGTTATCAACATGTCACGTTAAAAAAGCGTTGTCAACAAAATACACTTTAAAATACATTTCTGAACTTATAAAAGCAAAGAAAAAATCAGTACATATATACTGGAAAAGTGAAACAGTTTTGTGGGCAATCTGTTCCTCATGTACTGGGGGATATATGTTAAAATGTACTTAAACAACTTTAAAAACAAGTGGTTAATTATGCAAATTTATAGGCCTAATCTATTATCCTGATAATGTAAAATCCTCTTTAAAATGTGGCACATTTTTTAGGAATAGCTCTTGAAAACTACCCTTATGTTTGTTCTAAAAATCAACACGGAGACACTTAACACCTGCTAACAATAAATTCTTAAAGTTATACAATAACAACAATTAAAATGATTGTGAGATATTGTGTTTATTCACCATGTGAGAAATTGACATGGTAATATCAGAAATAAAAAGGCCTGTAATAATACACAAATTCACAAATAAACTTTATATTTAAATGCCACAATAAGAACTTATAAGTTTTTGTTTCACCTCTAAGTACAGTTTCCATGAGACATTTCAAAATATATTTGAATCTATACACAATGATAGCCTTGTGGTGTGTGCACAAGTGATATTTTAGCCTAATAACCACGTAAGACTAACTTTACAAGATTAAACTGTAACCAAGTAAATTTCTTAGACCTATGAATAGTCCTATAAAATGCATCAGTAATGTATTTAACCATATGAGACATTAAAATAGAAACCCAGACCCGTATAAGTACAATATCTCTGAAATACACAAGTGATAACAATTATTTGACATACCAAATGTATATCAAGCAGTCTTCCCTCAAGGGGGTGATATTTGATAAATATTTGGTATGTTCCAAATGAAATTTCTCCCTGGATAAAAAATTCTGTTCATAGGTCCACCTATGGTTCTATTATAATCTTAATGCTTAAAGTAAACATACTTGGCCTCACGGAGTAATATGCTATTAAGAAGCAGATCGATGCATGACAAAGCATTTTTACTGCACTAAATGTGCCGTTCCGTGCAAATCTGTTCATACTCAATGCAGCTCAATACACTTTGACAGGTGGTTGTGAGACAGGAAAGGTTCACTACCACTTTCCGCTTTCTGAGAAGCAACATGCAGCCCGGTGTAAAAAAGGACAGGACTTTTCGTGGCTATACAGGTAGGGTACAGATTTGGTATAGAGGTCAGAGAACAGATCCACATGCAGAGGCACGGTGTGGAAAACAGTCTCCTCAGAGCATGCTTGGTTTCTGAAGAAACTCCGCATTACCAGAGCATACGGCCTTTTATACTGGCATTCAGACCAACAAACCCTCCATATTAGATACATGTACACACTATACATATATATATATATATCTATAAATATATGCACAAAGATTTCATGCGGCAGAAAAAACCACCATTGACTAAAAAGTTTTTATTCAGAAGTCAGTCCATGAATGCTTGCGTCTATCGGTTCTGTCTCCCCCGTAAAAGTACCCAACAATTCTCAAAATTAAACAAATGGGTATAAACTGAGCAACTCAATGTGAATTAAATGTCTTTATTAAACATTATTATTACCCATAATGCTCTTACACCAGCAAGCGTGACGCATTCCAAGGACAGTAAGGAATAAAAATGGACTTTATACAGCCTACCTATCTATCTATGGTACTTGTATGATTAGTAAATCACTAGGCTTTATTTGTTTCTGCCCCTTTTTCCTACTTCTGTTTCAGCTTTTGTTCTGATCGAGACGATACAAATAAAAAGCCCTGAACAGTCGCTATGTTCCAGAATGTTCACAAAATGTATCTGATGGAGATAATGGAAGAACAGTCATGTTCATTTTGAATTCTAGAGACACTGAACTCCAAGGCAACACAAAAGAAAACTGCTGTACACAATAGTTCACATGTAATATACCTGAACTCTGTTTACCGTTGCAGCTCCAGAGATGAGCTAAGAGGAAAAACATTAAGGTTCAAAGTGACCCTTCTTCAGCAGTTCAAAGAATTTAGCCATTATTAATGTGATCTGCAGGCCATTTGAGTTCAGCTTCTGCACTCCGTGCGTAACCATTCTGAGCTTTGTTGATGAAAGCAAATATTTATATTTCTGTACACATATAAAAGTACAACTACAATAAACCTCTTTTGAACAGCAACTGGACGTCATGGCTTGTATATTAACAGCACTGGGTAGGCAGCAGAGCGGCAGAGACCTGAGACACGGAGTCCTGTTCAGAGATTGTACCTGGCTGTAATTTTCATGCCTTTACGTTTGGGTGGGAGTCTTGCTCAAAGACAAAAGGATACAGATATATACACAGTTTGGTATGTATTTGTCCAGCAATTAAGGGGGGTAATACCACTTTAGGAGTCGCAAATAATATACTATTATGCTCTGAATTAACCATGAACCAACCCTCACTTAACATATTAACCAAAAACTTTAGTTAACCATTACTTTATAATGTACATAATCATTATCTACCCACTAGATACTGGTAATAATGATTCTAATGGACCAACAAGAAGGTTTGTTCAAGTAAAAACAACTTGATGACGTATCACTACTTATCCATTAGTTTTATTAATTAATGTATTTATGTAATGTACTTAATCGTTAAAAGGAGATAAATGTAGCGCTAGATAAGTAACATTAAGTTCTATTACAGTACGCCTAATTGAAACCATAATTATCAGTGAATTGAACTGTATGCAGTTGTCTATTAACAGTAGTTGAAGGCGGTGTTCATTTCTAATTGCTGTGTATTTGTAAGAAGCTCTAAGGTGTAAGTGTTACGTTATGCATGAGTGGTTCCCACTGTTATGGTTGGAGAAGACCGGGTCATGGTCTGGGTCTGCTTTGGTGGTGCCAGTACTGATGGTCTTTACATAATCCACAGCAATCGAAAACAACCTGGGGCGATGTGGCGCAGGAGGTAGTGCAACCGGAGGGTTGCAGGTTCGAGCTCTGGCTCCTCCTGACCTCATCGAAGTGTCCTTGAGCAAGACACTGAACCCCAAATTGCTCCCGGTAAGCAGGTTGGTGCCTTGCGTGGCAGCCTCCGCCACCGGTGTATGAGTGTGAATGGGTGAATGTGAGGCATAATTGTAAAAGCACTTTGGAAAAAAGCGCTATATAAATGTAGCCCATTTACAACCTACCTTAGTCCAACATTCCGTCAGAGTTACAGCTGATTGAGCAGGAAAGTCCTTCGTAGTTTAGCCAGATAATGACCCACCACTTTGATCCTCATGTTTCATTGAGTATATAATGTGTTTTTTGTTTTGTTTTCAAATATTTACAGACAAATATGACATAAAATAATATAAAAAACCTATTTTTGACTCATATGGTATATATGTTGTTATATAAGATAACAATTAGTCATGATAGTCTGCAATACGATAGCAGTGAGTATTTACATGCACTTGTGATTTCATGAAGAATTACTGGACAATTACAAAACAAACCATGAAAGATCAACAGTGATCGCATTCTGGTCCTCTTGTGTTTCAGGATATGGCTGGAACAGAACACTGGCACATCTCAGACAGGCTGGCATTTGGGTCCCATGAGATTGAATGTGGGAAATCTGGGCCCTGGTCAATGAGTTTTGAAATAAACTCATTATACATAGGCAGTGTGTTTGGAGATAATTAATTCAGGTACCGACAACAAGCCTGGAAATAAGTAATCAAAGCTATGGCTAGCGAGTTCTGCCATTAATCACTGTAATGTGGCCAAAGAGTTTGGAGATGAATCACTGAAGTATGGGCTAAGGCCCTGAAGATTAATGGAGTGTGGCAGACAAGTGGACTTGCAGAGAGCACCACACATGGAGGCATATGTGAGGGGGGCAGAGGGGGTCGGTGTGATTGTGTCTTCCTGGGGGGGAGGGGGTGGTCACTGTGGTGGCTGGGGACTGGAATGACTGGCCGAGGAAGAGGCCAGGGGGAGGGTCAGCTCGTTGTGGGCGGGGTCGGGCAGTGTGAGCGTCTCGGGGGCCGATTTCTTCCGGGGCCGGTCCTTGGGCACGGACAGAAACTCGGGTGCTTCAGTGGTGAGGGGGGTGGAGGGGGCACTGGAGGGGCCACTGCGGGCGTAAGATGCCAGGGGGGTCTCGCTGATGGAGATAGACGGGGGGAAGATCCCGATCTTCTTATTGGTCGCTTCTTGAGTGGCACGTTCAAATTCTCTCACCTCATCCATTGTCATGTCTTTCAGGGAGAAGGAGACAAAACGCCAAAAGCAACGGTGTTAGATTTCATGTAATTTCCTCAAATCCTTGACATAGCATGTGTCACATAGCATGTGCATGTAGAAAGTATGGACTGTTTTGTCTGATGTAACCCTTAGTTTATCATAAACTTCAGGTAAATAAACACTTCAGCAAAGTGAAAAATAGCCAGACTAGTCAACAACATGCACATCTACATGTGTTTGAAATATTGTTCTTTCATTCATAAGAAATCAGCATGATTAGCTTGTGACTCATGTGCATGGTTCTGTAGTGGTTAAATCCAGGACTGAAAGCTTAGTACTGAAAGTATTTTCTACAAAGAAAGGAGCAGGTGACTATTTCAGGGGCAATTTAAAGTATGAAAAAGACAGAAGGAAGGCAAGGCAGGGTAGATCAGTGTTTCCTAACCTGGTCCTTGGGGACCCCAAGACAGTGCACATTTTTCCTCCCTCCCAGCCCCCTGTCATACATGGGAGGGAGCAAAAGCATGGACTGTCTGGGGGCACCCCTGGACCAGGTTGGGGAACACTGTGGTAGATCATAAAGGTACAAACAAAATGAAACACATACACTTGCTTTGGCATGGATCTCTATTTCATCCAGTGAAGGTGAATTTGTGGAATGTTCTTGCTGGTCATGGCAAACCTTAATGTTGGTTTTTTCATGCATTTGTTTCTCGTATTCCCGCACGTCATCCAAAGTCATATCTGCAAAAATTAAAGACGTTGGCACCTTCTGTTATGACACTCCAGACCTAGGTAGAGGGGGAGGGGAAACTGGAGGAGAGTAGGACCTTGGCTGATAGTTAAAAGGTGCCAGAGGTTGCCAAGCTGGGGGAAGCAGATGGGGCAGAGCTAGTTTCCCACAATGCAATTGGGCTTGTGCCGCTGGGAGCTAGTCAGGTGAGGGCAGGAAAGAAGGCAAGGAAGAAAAAGCGCTTCAGGAAGAGTTACAGTAGATGCAGGAAAGCAAATGATCCAAGGGAACATCCAGGGGGAGCTGGGAAACATGTCATTCAGAGATGGGAGCATTTCCAGGAGGACTGGATCTTCAAAAATGCAGGCTTTTCCAAGATCCTCTGACTTCATTTGAGGATGAGAAGCTTTCCAGATTAGGCAGGAGTATCAAGGCAAGGCTTTGCATTTTGCTTCGTGTTCATTTCTTTCTTACGTACTTACCTTTAAGCATTACAAAGCAAAGCTCAGAGGGGTTAGTGGGAAAAATTGGCTGGAATGTGAATGCAGTGCATAGACACATTAAGAGACTCTGTTCAACAAGTGCCATTTGTTTTCTAGTTATTTCTTACAAAGGATGCCCATTAGATTTCCTGCTCTGTAGTTCTGGACACTCGAATGCTGTTTCTGACTTTACTGCCTAGAATAATAAGCCCACAGCTTCCTATTGCAACCCAAACATGCTTTCTCTTACTGATGCTGAGTGCCGGATATTCATTTCTCATTTGTATGAAAAAGAAGGAAAGGCAACAGGGGTCAGCAGATAGACGAGCGAGCGGCTGTCTGCCATGAGGATGTCATGTGACAGCTGGGAAGGAAAGGGACCGGGTAGGTAGGGGGTCCCTGAGACCAGGCACACCATGCTATAATGCGGAAGGGGAAAGATGGGAAAGCTAGCGGAGACCGCGGGGAGACGGCGGGGGACACGCAGGAGGTCAGAGGCTTTCAGCCAGCTTGTGCTACATAGTGAGTTAGAAGTCCATTAGGGGGCCTTGTCAGTGACTCCCACAGCCAGCTCCATTAGAGGGAACCTCCCCTAGGAGGCCTTGTCAGTGACTCCCACAGCCAACTCTGTTAAGAGGGAACCTCCCCTAGGGATCCTTGTCAGTGACTCCCACA
>JAODKC010000095.1:10396421-10408173 GCA_026777985.1 Mormyrops attenuatus | reverse complement strand
TCAGTGACTCCCACAGCCAACTCTGTTAAGAGGGAACCTCCCCTAGGGATCCTTGTCAGTGACTCCCACAGCCAACTATGTTAAGAGGGAACCTCCCCTAGGGATCCCTGTCAGTGACTCCCACAGCCAACTCTGTTAAGAGGGAAACTCCCCTAGGGGGCCTTGTCAGTGACTCTCACAGGCAGCTCCATTAGAGGGAACCTCCCCTAGGGGGCTTTGTCAGTGACTCCCACAGCCAGCTCCGTTAGAGGGAACCTCCCCTAGGGGACCTTGTGAGTGACTCCCACAGCCAGCTCCGTTAGAGGGAACCTCCCCTAGGGGGCCTTGTCAGTGACTCCCACAGCCAACTCAGTAAAGAGGGAACCTCCCCTAGGGGGCCTTGTCAGTGACTCCCACAGCCAACTCTGTTAAGAGGGAACCTCCCCTAGGGATCCTTGTCAGTGACTCCCACAGCCATCTCTGTTAAGAGGGAACCTCCCCTAGGGATCCTTGTCAGTGACTCCCATAGCCAGATCCGTTAAGAGGAGAAGAAGGAAGAGGGGGGCAGCAGTGCTCAGACGGCACGGCAGCGGCAAAATGGATCAGCGCAGTGAAAGGGAGCCGATAAAAAGACAGCTTGGCAAAGGGACTACAGTGCGGCACACACACGCTGCCACCACCCCCGCACACACTCTCCGGTTACTGCGCCGCGCCCGCGGATCTCCGTCAGAATGCAAAGCGGCCCATCGCATTTCCACTGACAGCAAATCCAACATTCATGACTCATTTAGGACACCATGCTATTTACATGTCAGTATAAAAAGGCTCTGTAGACAAACTAAATGCAATTCCTATTTTGAGTGACCGCATCGGGATTTAAGTTAAATGTGAAACGTGCTTTGAGCTTCTGTACCACGTCGGTAAAAACATGGCACTGACAGGTGTTAAAAAACTGCAGGTTTGGGAAGCGAGGACTTTGCCCCAGTGCTGTGGGCTCTGAGCTGTGAGACCAGGGGAGGTAGAAAGGCACCCCCCCCTCCGTGCTGCACTCAGACACGGGCCCGTTTAATATGGTTCTGTAATTACGGCTTTCATGGTTTGGTTCAGGGAGAGGAGAAATGGACAAAAATCAATAACTGAGCGCGGGGGGTGAGGTGTGGTGCTTTGGCCATCGTGGCATTTGAATGGAGCATGACCCCCCACTGTTCATTACCAATAAATCACATTCCCACCAGTGGCGTAGGAAATGGACTCCAGCGGGACTGGATAAGGTGGCCGTCCGTAGTCACGGCCCATCTCTTTCCAAACTTGTTTTCTGACCTGGAGATGCTGTCCACACTTGGCTTCTGTGCTGATCTTAGCTCCTATCTGCTCCAATCGCAGGCTGGTATCAACGGCCGTCTGCTTCCCAACCCCGGTGCCAATCTAACACTTTGCAGGGGCTGAGGTTAAACACCGCCCCTTGGCTTTCGTCCATGAGAGATGGAAATCGGACCTGATGTACTGCCTGTCGATTCTACCCTGGAGGAGCTGCTCTTCACATCAGGTGGTGTAAATGAATTACCCACAATGCCGCTCTGTGTTCCATGTCCAAATCATCTCATTCACCTGAGACTCAGTGAAACGATTATTATAAAAATCTGTGGAATACCGAATGATGACAAGAGCAGCTGTAATATGATCCGTTTGTATAAGAAGCTATACTGCCTGCCTGTATCAATCCTTTCCGCCTCATAATAAAACAAAAGGCTTTGTAAATCGGGTCACTTGATAACTTGCTTTGATGTGAGAGATGAATACTAACGTAAGGCCCTTTCAGACAGATGGCATTATATTGCACATATACAGAGATTAGCTGTGTTACATCATCATTCGTGACAGCAGGAGATAACGGGGGGGGGGGGTTTGCGTGCGTGAAGGTGAACGCAGGACCTACCGATCCACTCGTCCACCCAGGCAAAGGCCTGCCTGTGTCCCAGGAGTAGGACGTCCCGCACAACCTGGGGGGGTAAGACGACACACGAAAATGTTTTAGCACCCATCATTGCTGGCTGGTGCTTGCTGCTTCATGCCCATAAATAGGAAACACAGAAATATGAGCAGTGCCGCCCCCCCCCCCGAGTAGGACCCTGCCTCTGGAGAGGGGCAGGAGAGCTGCGTCTCGGCCTGGACCCCCCCAGCTGGACGCCGCCGTGCCGCTGACCTTGTGCACAAACTGCTCCACACGAGTCTGCAGGCCCCACACCTCGAACTTGACCGTCACCAGCTTGTAGGAGCACATGATGGGCTGCTGTGTGTCCCGCCAGCCCTCCTGCAGCAGCCCCCGTGACGTCTTCTCCGACCTGAAGTTGCGCGGATCCTGCAGGGAGCCACGGCAACACGGGCACTAAGAGCGCGGCCGCGGCAGAGCTGCAGCTGGGGAACCTCGCCATTCCGAGAACGCTAACTGGCATGCCGGCAAAAGGGTTAGTGCTGATATGGAAATAACTGCAAGGGTCAACAAACTGCAGTGACATTTAATCAGCTGGCGCTTTTGTCCAAAGCAGTGTACAGGTGAGCAGGGCAGGACTGAGATTGAAAATCGCCATACAGGCCCACACATACATACCTATTGTAAAATTCCCCTATTGGGGGATGAGGCCCTACCACCAAAAATTTTGCAGCCCACAGCCCCTTTGGCCCCCACTATGAAAATGCCCCGTATGGCAGATGGCCAGTCTGAGAGTCAGCCAACGCCCCCTAGAAAAATTAGGGTTAAAGGCTTTTCTCAGGGGTCCATTGCTGATATGGTTACTCTGCCAGCTGGGGCTAGGGGTGGGGGATTTCATCCTCTCCCAGACCCCCAGCTCAGAGCCACACATTTCCTGTAGTTAGTGGGTCAAACAGTGGAAAAGTCGCCTTTGAGTCTGAGCTTTGCATCAGAGAGGCGCTGTCATAAAGAATGATTCTCCCACTGTGCAAGCAATGGGGCCCAGACCAAGCAGAGCTGGAAAACAGATACAGTCCAGCATGGGAAGAAGGCGATTGGATAATGCTGGGTGCTCCCCCCTCCCCGGGGGTCCCTCGGTTTCAGCAATGAGACCAGAAACTGGCATTCATCAAGGGAAACGGATGGAGCAGAGAGAGTAACACAGCGAAATAAATAAATGGCATGATTACGGCGACTTTCATTGATGCGCAGGCGGATGGATGACACTGAAAACTGAGAGAGCGGGAAACTGGTCTGAAATGCTGGTGAAGGGTTCAAACCCACGACTGGCAGAGCAACCATGTCACCAGTGGGCACCTGAGCAATGCCCGGAACTATTCCGGGGCGGCGGTTCCCAACCTGCCCCCCCCAGACAATCCATGTTTTTGCTGCTGGGAGGAAGCAAAAAAGTGGACCATCTGGGGGTCCCTGAGCACCAAATTGGGAAACCCTGTTCTAGGGGGTATTGCCTGACATTGTTCTTAGACTGGTCATCAGCATGGCCAATCAGGCTGTGACCCCCAGGATTACCGTAACAACACCCCCCTCCCCAGAACACACTCTGGGCCCCACCTCTGACTCCTTGTAGTATCGCTCGGGAATCTCATCATAGGCAATGTCGACAAAGCACACCTCTCTCTCTTGGTCCTTAGCTTCACAGTCAAAGATCTGAAACGACAGGGAAGACAGGAACATTTCAGCCGGGGGCTTCTAGCCTGTGGTGATGCTGACTAATGCAAGCTGCTATCTCTATCTCCACGGGGGGGCCTCTACAGTCATATGTGAACAGTTGGAGGCTGGCAACACATTCCTGTTAAAACATGTTTTTTTTGAGCATTCCTCTTGTGCTTTGTTACCCATTCGCTCAGGTCCAATAAAATTTGAGCACGACGCAGCGAGTCTTTAAATTAAAGGTTGAGGGTTGCACGGTTAATGGAGTTTAAAGAGATAGTTTGTGATCGGACCACAGGGAGAAACTCTGACCCTGAATCGGATGGATCTCTTAACCAATGAAACGATTAGCGATCTATCAAATTTTAAGCACCACCGGTTTTTTAAAAGTGCTTTGCGATAATTTACTTCTTCTCCGGCCAAAAACAGGGAACCAAACATGCTAGGATTAGAATAAATGTAATTATTCCCTCATGCTTTACAAGAAGGTGACCTGGTGATACAAGCTATACAAAAAATGGCTTGATCGTGCAGGATAGCAGCTGCTGGAGAAGGTCAGGCGATACAGCCGTCGGAGGCTGAGAAATGAAGGTGCATGATGATATCTTGCAATGCGGGCAGTGGTGGCTTAACGGTTAGGGAAGTGCGCTTGTGATTGAATGATTGCACATTCGAATCCCTGACCAGCAAGGCACCACTGAGGTACCCTGAGCAAGGTACCGCCCCCAAGCACTGCTCCCCGGGCACTGAATTAGCTGCCCCATGCTATGTTACGACGTCACATATGGGTTAAATGCAAAGGACACATTTTTTTGTTGTGGTGTGTCAACAATGATCACTGATCACTAAATACTGTCTATATCTATGAACTTATAACACATATCATAAAAGGTAAAACAGTATCTGGGGATCTGTTTATAAGGAGGATGTGGCAGATGTGTTATTTTCCCATGACTGATACACTGCTTCAGGCCAAATCATCCCTACAGTCAAGTAGCACCTTGCACACTTTTGAAATCTACTGTCATTTTCTTGGGTGGGGTGGAGAGGTAGAGGCTTCTGTCTGAACCTGCAGGTTAAGGGAATGTGAGGTGAGACCAGCTCTGGTCCATGCCCCTGGTGCCCGAGAGGAGATGACACACTGGAGGCTTGGTCAGGCCCAGGCGCTGACAGCGATCTTCCCCACCCAGAGTGCTTCCTAATGCATGTCACATGGCCTTTGGGGAAATAACTGAGAATCGCCTGCATTGACAGCCTAGGGTGGTCCACTTCGGACAGGGGGCTCCTGCAGCTCTGTGGCATTGACGCCTAGCACACGCGTTCAGCCAATCAGGACCCAATAAAAGCAGCGCACTATGCATGTCGCCCTCTAGCCGCGCCGTGTGTCTGTCAGTGTTTCCCTAAGAAAGAGCTGCACTGAAGCATCATAACAGCATCATACTCACATGGTCGTTGCTGCCTTTGTTGTCCTCATACTTGGTTTCTATGTGGATGGAAAACTTCGGCAAGAACGAGCACTGAAAAGACAGCAAGATTTTACTTAAAAGCCACCCCAAACATGTTGAAGAATCATCTCAGACCAAAATTGGGTGTTGCCTCTTTCGCTGATAGAGAAGAAATGTTACCCTCTTTTACATTCCAGTGCCTGTCTTCACTGACCCCTCATCATGTTTCCAAATGGTTAGGGCCAAAGGGCGTGACCATGTTTTGAGTGCAGTTCGTTCCCACCTCCCGCCCTTTTGTAGAAAAACACATTCCAGAGTAATGAGAGACCTTAATCCCCAGTGATTCCAGTATCGGCAGGTCCACCTTCTCCAGCCTCATCTTGCTCCAGCGTTGATAATGAGGTCAACCTTGCCATGACTTTGGAATGACACTGTCCACAATTGCTGGCATTAACACAGGTGTTAATGTCCAGTGGGGGCCCCAAGGCAGACGCAACTCAGCCGAGGTCCATTGATCTGAGACTCGGCAAGATCTCACGGATCCAGAAATGCAGTGTGAAAATGGCTCGCTCCAGTTCAAAGCAGAATGCAGTAATTCAATCTGGAATCCCAGGGACTGTGAAGCAGTGCTGGCAGTATTTACAGGGAGCAGCGAGCACCTCTGTGGATGCCGGGGAGCTGATGCATCTTGTATTAAATTACTTTTTTTTTTTTAAAGAAAGGGCCCCCTGATAGATCGAGAGGGTCATTATTTCACCATGTAGAACCACAGGCCCCCCCCAGGTAGCTATTCCCTGATAGCAGGCCGGTCAATATGACCTCCTGGCCCATGCGATGGCTGGGGGAGGGGGGACTGTCAGTACAGAATGAGGAGAGCAGGGAACAGCACGGTCAGGAAAAGGCGATGGGAGGCAATCAATGGGAGGACAGCATGTGGGGGGGAGGCTTGTGGTGTGTGGAGGAGGAGCCTGAGGGAGACTGGGGGGGGGGGGGGGTAATTAATCACCATGGTTCCTTGGCCCTCCCTGGCAGGTCTTGATGTCTTAGGCCATTATGTGAGATAGATGCACACTTAAGCGAGAATCGATTCTTACTAACTACTTCTTACTCGCTATACTCAGTACTCAGTACTCTCTCTGCCGTGTTCCAGCAGAGCGGCTGCTCCTTTCCCACCTGCCCCTGTCAGCCGCTTGGGGTCTGTGGCACTGCGATCTGCACAACATCATACAAGAGATTCAGCAGCTCTTATTGCAGATGACTGAAAAGGTGCATGCCCTCACCATGCCTCTAGGGGGTGCTCATGCTTTGGCTCACCAAGAGGAATCAGAGGACAGAAAACAGCTCAGACTGAGTCTGAACCATGTGTGTACAAGAAGAAACTCGATCATCTGATAGTCTTGCTTGTGCTCTGGGAAAACTATGCCATCCTTTCTTAATTGTCTCCGTCTGGGAGATAATAATCGCTGTTATTTCATAATTTCATGAAGTGAACTAAACCAACAGACCATGCAGATGTTTGTTTTTTTCCTCTAACTTAAATAATATTTAATAAAATACAAAGGTGAACTCTTTCCCACTGAGATCAGTCTGGCAATACCGCAGCAGCACACACATTAAAGCAAATGCATAAAAAAATGCTCACAGAAAGCGCCACATGTTCACACAGAAACAAAAGCGTCTTCACTAAGCACCGGCCAGAAAGGAGTTCATGAGTCAGTTGCGTTCAGCCCAGGAGGCTTTTGATCTATGTCATTATAAATTCAAAACAGAAAATGCTGCTTAGGTACTCATCAGACTAACGACTTGATAAGGTCACATAGGTCCCTCGTCGGGCCTATTAAAGTGACGCTTCAGCTCCCTTTGTACCTTTTCCCGCTAATTTTATGAGGCCCCTTCCTTCGCACATCCTTCCAAGAAAAGCCAGCATGGCGTGCCAGGTCCATTTGGCATTCGGGTGTAGAATCATACCCATTATACACGACAGGAAGAAGTGGATTCATGCTGTAATCAGACCTACAGAAAGCCAGTGCCACACTACCTTAGACCCTGCGGTACGGGAGCTGGTGGGGGTGGGGGTTTGATGTGAGGATGTGCCTGCTAGCACTGATCGTAACACCCCAGGAAGGAGCCTCTTCCTGATCAGGGACAAAGAAGGTCATGGACACGCGGGCGGCCGTGCCAGGGCATTGTGAGGTCGCCTACTGGGGATGTAGCCTTCAGTGCTCAGGCCAAATATGCACCTTATTCCCTCTCTAAATCAAAGTGGCTCCTTTTCCTTTCACCAATTCCTACCAGTCGCTCGCTATCACCCTGCACATTGGCTTGAAGCACGTTCTGCTGGGTTTCCTGCAAATTGACGCATCTCTCAGGCTGACCCCTGAGCAGATGCAACACTGTTAAACAACACTGAGTCAGAGATGATTCCCACATGAGCTCATACAGCAAACAAGCCATCAGGACCCCGGCCCCCAAGGTTCTCTTTATTTTGGTTGTTCGAATCATTCGGCCCCGACAGTCAAGATTCATCAAGCGCTACTGCGAAAAGCGTGTGAGTGCACAAGGCTTGCGGATCCGTGCTATAACCCAGCTTCTCATGAATAACCTCTGAGGCAGCGCGGCGTCACTGGCTTCAGGACGGCGCAGTGAATGTCATCGTTAAGCCACAGTCTCAGAGAGCAAACTCGTGATCCTAAAGACTGCCTCTTGTTTCTTGATCAGAGCACTATGTTTGAGGACTTGAAGCAGCACCTGAATACACTGGTATATTTCATAAGCACTGTCACAGTTATTAGCACTGCTGGCAAAGAAAAATGACACTGCAGGGTGGCTTCTGGCTCTGTGTGGAGAGTTAATGGCTGGACTCGTGCTTTACTGGGTGCTAAAACGCTTATATTCTGTGGTACATTGCCTCTGGTGTCTCAATGAGTCAGGAATACAGAATAGAGCTATAGAAAAATCAAACTTTATCAATGCTCATCACATAGTACACCTCAAATTGCGTGCAGTGAGGTTTTCAGGTTTTCTGGCTGTCGGAGGTTCCTCTTCAGCTGGCCTCTGAGCATTCAGCGCTGACTGGATCTGGGCGGCTCTGAGGCACGTAGCAGAGGCGGCTAAGCGGGACTCACAAGCTAATCTCCAGGGGGTACCGCAATGGATAGTTTTGAAGGACTAAACAAGGTCAGGTGGTTGGCAAACAGGATCCAAGACAGTGCTAAACCAGAAACCAGAGAATGATAAACTAGTATATTCAAAACACAGAGCCAAACTCAAGGACCAAGAAATCAGACACGAAACCAGGAATCCGGAAGACCAAAACAAGCCTGCAGGCCACCAAGGCTAACTAATGACACATTGCCCAGAAGGGGCTAAAATGTATTGAGTATCCTTTGAGCTGATCTGTAGGTGGGCATGGCAAGTAATGACCATGTAGTTTGCAAGTAAACAGCAAACTGGTTCAGGACAATGTCTGATTTGGACCTCTGGAGCTATTTGGGTTTTCGGCATGTTATATAACGACTATCTTCACTATTTTCTACTATGGGTCTAAGGGCCAGTTTTGTACAATGGAATTATCTATGCATCCATTATTATGAACGGTGAGGTCCAAAGACAACTCACATTCAGAAGCTAATTACTGAGCCAGAAGAGAAGTATTATGACAACGGAAGCACCGGCCCAGAACCCTTTTTGGAGATGTGTGAATGACCACACACTCAACTAAATGCTCCATGTGGGAGGGAATTTAATGGTGTAGCGTACAGTGTGTTTGTATCCTTAAAAACCTTAAAGTTTTCTTAGACAAGTTCACAAGTAAATTAAATATACAGCCTATCCCAGAAATACTATTTGCTGAGTCTGCACCCCTCTGTGTTAAGAAGATTTATGAAATATATGTTATATTGGTAAATGGAGCTAGGATACTTTAAATAATTCCTGCACCTGTGTTCAGCACGCACTCCCAGTCACCTGCATACGTTAGCCATCGCCAGAATGGACCGAGAGACAGCCTGACATTGGCTGTGAAATCAGAATTGCAACAGCAGAGTAACACAAAAGAAGAGCACGCTTTTCTAATCCCACTGTTCCACCCCTCCATTTTCAGATACCACTGCAACAATGCGGTCTGCTAACTTAATTTAATTTCTAAGCATGTTTTCCCCAAGCTGAGGTGCCGATAGCGGCTCATGGATCGATAGGAGATACAGGCGAGATACTCACTGTGTACTCTGCAGTCATGTGGGGATGGGATCGGCGTGATAGGGAAGGAGAGAAAGAACAAAATCAACAGTTCAGCATCGGCCACAGAGATCACTTGATAAAGAAAATCAAGGAAGAGAAGGACTGCAGATACCAAGTCCAGGTCAAGCTAATACCTGCCCACTGCTTGTTCTCAATACCAGACTGACTTTCTCAGTCTCACTCACACCCTACACGACATATATAGGACGGTGATTTGTGATGGGTGTTTAAGGCTCGACGGTAACTGGGTTACATGAGTCAGCGCTTTGAGCTGGATAGGGAGGTGTGATTGTTAGGCAGCTGGGCGACCGGTAGACAGGCTTGCAGAGAGCACTGCTGAGAATACCCAGTTTCCCAGCGGAGAGAATCAGGCCGGCCCAGTTGGGCTCAGCCATCGAAGGTGTAATTCCAAACCGTTCTCCTACACACGCCAGTCACACTGTGAACAAAGGGCATTTCTTCATTTTTTCATAATTCATATGGATTGCACTTTCACAAGTTCTGGCATTCGATGGCACTTTTCCCCTCAGCGACCTTGTCTTCAGTTCCAGACTCGTACAGGGAAGGCAGGTACTGTGCCTCTTGGTCACACATCTTACCAAGCCAACTGCTTTCCCTGCCCACTGTAACTGGGAAGCTTGTTGATGTAAAGTCACCACACAGCTCAGGAATAGCCAGATTCTCTTATGCTATCTTGCACTGCCAATGACAACAAGCTGCTTATGTAATTCATAGCATTTATCTTTAGTGGGCACGCAAGAAATCATTTTTGTTTTCCAGCACTGCTGATACCCAAATGCATCCATTCAACTGATCCCAACCAATGCAGTTACTGCATTTGCGGAACAGTATGTGGCTCAGTGGGTTAAACCTTGGTGCCTGTGGCTGGAAAGCGGTTGGTTCTAATCCCATCCTCAGCAGAATCCTTATATCTCTGTTTGGCCCTTGAGCAAGATGGTTAACCCTCTCAAATGCTCTAGAGGCATCAGATAAATGGCTGACCTAATGCTTGAACCCAAAGCTTTATTCTTAAGTATATGTATGTGCAGAGAGCAAGATGGAATATGTGACCTAGAAGCTGTACGAATGGCACATAAAGCCTCCTCCAGTTTCAGCCTTTGCCCAAGGAATCTAGTCATTGACTTTCGTCTTATCGCCGCATTGCCTGGGGTCTCACCTGTGATGGTGTAAGGGTAGTAGTTCCAGGCCTTCTCCGTCACATAGAAGATTTTCGGGACCACTGCTCTAGCCCAGCTGGGGAGCTTACTGGAAGAGACCAATGCAATAAGGGTGACAATGGTTGATCCAAACTAGGGGCAACAATTAAAATACAAAGAGCTGGGTTTGTTAAAATCTTTATGGTATGAGTCAGAAATAGCTTCTAGCTGGCAGTGATGTTTTCAGTGAGACAAATGTTAGAGAGCAGAGGCTGTGTGTGCCTATGTGGGTTAGAATGCTGTACCCATAATCAGAAGGTCATGGGTTCAAATCCCAGGGTCAACAGAGAAATTTCCCTGCTGGGCCCTTGAGCAATGCCCTTGATCCCTTGTTCCTGAGACTGTCTGACCTTGCCTTCTCAATCATACATCACATTGGACTGAAGCTCTGTTAAATAAATGTAATGTATTACTACCAATCGCAGTGGTCCTCAGTGGGTTTGAAAAACTGTCCTTTCAGTAAGACAGGCGGAATATTTCTTCAACAGGAAAAAGTAGATGGATTAATCTGGAGGTACGTGACTCTTTGTGAGCAAGGAGTTCTTTGAGGCTGCACGAGCACTTAGGAGGGGATGAACACTCCTATGAAAATGCACATTCAAGTAACACTCAATTAAAAGAGTCATTTTTGCATCGGATGCCCAGGTTGCTTTATTGCCCTGGATGGAGCAAATTATTACTGAATTTCCTAAGAGCCTTTGCAGATGTACAAATTGAATAATGCATCCCATTATCCATGGTTTCTGCCATTGTGGGCTCAGATAGGGCAGAAGTACAGCAGAATGAATGTCAGACATGCAATAGAGAAACAAATTACTCCATGAATTGACTGCCCTTGCACTTAATGCCCGGGGTCCTGGGATTGCCGTATTCTCACATGCTTCAGAAAAGCTACAGAGATTTTTTTTTGTCCTCACCTGTGCTTTTTTATCACTTTGGAGAAGGTGAAGCGCATGCAGAGTGGAAAACTGACAGAAATGTCTGATATACACGTTCTCAGACGTCTCATTGTTCTCGTTCGGTATGTATCATCCCCGTTTTTAGTCTAGGCGCTATATTAATATGCCCAACGTGATGGCAGGTGTGCGGTGATTGCTGAACGAAAAATATAGACCGGCACGAGAAGAGGCAGGTTAGAGAGGCCTGTGCCTTTTTGTCAGAGGTGGCAATTTCAGGTCCAGAAAGTAAAAATCCAGACCAGGATTTTGTTTCAACCAACCACTTGAGTACTA
>JAODKC010000095.1:10382754-10396321 GCA_026777985.1 Mormyrops attenuatus | reverse complement strand
CCAGACCAGGATTTTGTTTCAACCAACCACTTGAGTACTATTTGACTGTGACTCTTTACGCTCAGCTGGTTGGTTGAGACAAAATCCTGGTCTGGATTTTTTCTTTCTGGAACTGAAATTGCCACTTCTGCCTTTTTGCAAGGTGACACGGATCTCCTGACTCATTCATAACAAAGTTTTCAGAAAGATAGAAGTGAGACATTCGTTCTTCTGAAGACATGTAAAGAAATGGCGTCAGAGGCACCGCCATACTTCTGTGACTTCTGCGCTCCGATTTCACTGCAGCAAAAGCAACAAAGGACAGTAGCTGTCCCGCCAAGAGTAATGCTCTCATGCCAGATACAATTACTTAAAAATCCTTGCTGTAGCGGGTAAATCACTTTGGACCGCATGCTCAAATTTATGCTCTTGGCGTGGTCAGTAAAAACAACAGTGGATACACAATAAATCAGACAACACCAGTCTATACCAGGATCATCAGAACTGTCATGAATATGATTGATTAAGCATAACTCTGTGATTGTAAGATAATAATTCATTCAACAGAATTGAGTATTTTAGATTCAGTTTATACTGTTTGTAATGAAAGTTTCAGGATATTTTCACACAAGATAGTAGGTTTGATTTCAATGTTGGTACACGGCAAATCTGCCCCGACCCTCACCCCTGCCCCTGCCCCTGCCCCTCTAGACATACGCAGTTCTCCCTCAATAGTGGTAGGAACATACCCTTACCCTAAACTCGCAAATCTACACCCTTGTTTTGAAACCAAAGACTCAGAAACACAACCTGGGCTGAAGCTGCTGAGGGTTTTGGAGTTCAGTGCCTCGGTCAGGCTGCAGAAACATGAGGGGAATGGTCACATGACCACGTGCGGTGCAGCCCTCCTGGCCCAGCAGGCTGAAGCAGGACTCGGTACATTTCCCATCACGGCGGCAGAGCAGGCGCCGAGCTCCAGCAGATTGGCTGCTCCCGCCACGTCTCCTCACATCCCTCACGCCGGTCTCCTGGCTAAATATGGAAAATCCTCGGAATCCGTGTAAGAGGCGGCAGGCAGACGGTGGAGTCTTATCGAGTTTTAGCGAAAACCCCCGCAGCTCTGCCTCCTCTACTGCTTTCGGCCTAACTGGGAGGGGGTACCCTCCACCGCGGCCTCTTTGCGCTGCCGTGATAAGAGTGACGACTCATGCGGTAATTAAAACGGTGGCAATGAAAATGCCAGCAACAACAATAACATGGCAGTAATTTAATATTTAATGAGTGCACTGATTGATAGGTCTGCTTGTGCTCCCGGTGTGAATGTGAAACGACCGGTGATGCTGATCGCAGAGCTGCTGGTGGACCCGTGTCCACCCCCATGCTATCTCTCTTCCACAGTGGAAATGGCCTGTCATCAGCACACCTCACTCCCCAACCTTCTAGGCAAGTAATCATTGCTGACTCTGCCGGATATTCAATTTTAGCCTTAAAATTTTAGCCGCGCTCCTTGAGGTGTGATTCGGGTTCCATTCATTTCCCCAGTCCCGCCGGCAGAATCGCGCTGGCTGTATCTGCCCCACATAAAGCCATAAGTAAAGCAGCCACATAATGGGTAGAATGACCTGGCTAGAAAAAAAAGCTAGTTTCCAGAGCACAAAAGACCATCACACCTGCCAATCATTATAGGAGAAAGGAAGCAAATAACTGCAAGGTACAAGACAGAAGTGAAGCCCTGGAGGCTCTAGCTGAAGTGACAAGAGGCAGGGAGCTTCCGAAAGTGATATTCTGACATGAGCCCGTCCATCTGCTGCCGGATCCCCGAGCAGAAGGCTGTGTCAGAGAGGACGGCGCTCACTTATCCCTTTATATCCACCCCTGCTGGAAATAATCGCGTGGGCTGTGCGGGCAGGGATTCCGTGCGGGATTTAAGGCAGAAGCGAGCTGATTGACAGCTCGACGCCGGTTGGTTGCAAGGTCCCGACCCTCCGCAGCTTGATGGGATGAGGAGAGGACAGGTTATGTTTGGGGTAAGGCCTGTAGACAGGATGGTGCACCTGGGAGGGAGCTGGACACTGGAAGCTGAAGAGCATCGTTCCCGACTTTGCAGCTCCATCACAGACGCAATGACACTGAGACACATACACGGGTCTGAGTGACTAATAGCAAACCAGCACAACTCTGGGCATATCCGCTGTTCTGCAGCTTCCTGTGAATTTCCCCTGAGCTTGCTGCATTTGTTACGCCCGTTATTGCTGAGCTTAATGCCTCCCAAATGTGTCAGCTGTCAAGCCCGACCTGCGAATGTAACCACTAAGCACAGACGTAAAAACGAAGCAGAACAGCTCTGCGCTGAACCTGCTGGAAGCTACAGGAAGTGTGCAGGAAATGTGGAGGAAGTGTGCAGGAAATGTGGAGGAAGTGTGCAGGATGTGCGCAGGTAGTGTGCAGGAAGTATACAGGTAGTGTGCAGGAAGTATACAGGTAGTGTGCAGAAAGTGTATCCTATTTGGCTGAGTATTTAGAGCTGACACCTGACTGTGAAATACAGGGGGCCTTGGAGCTGCTGTGTTGGTTTTTCCATATACCCGTACCAGCTTTACGCTCATTTCAGAAATTTCTGACCTATTGAAATGTGACCTTTAGAGTTATTTCAGGGAGAGCACAACATTACAGGTGATTATTACTACAAAGGGTTCGGTGACTTGATATGTTGAAGGCAGGCCTGCCTCTCTCTTTTTTTCTCTGTCCTTCTACCTCACATACGCTCACTGCAGGCCTGATAAGGACAAATGCTACATTTTTTTTCGCTGAGTCACCAACAATCTCTGCTTCTGCCTGCCCAGAATGCTGACAGTGCTTAGAATTAACAGCCCACTGTGGACCTCCCACTTCCCCCGCTCCCCGAACCCCGTCCGTCAGGTGCTCACTGGTGCACAAACGCAGTGGCTGCAGGATCCTGAATCCTGGACTCTGAATTGGGTCGGAGCAGAGACTCTGGGCTAAGCTTGTTACGAGTTAAGCCTGCGTTCATTCATGTATCAGTCTGACTGCATACACCTCGTTCTGTGTTAATAGCAAACATCTGACATGCACTTGCCCTCAGTATCCTGACTGCTACTTGAATTAATTAAGAATCTGATAATTAGGGTGATCTCCTGAGAGGGAATCTGAGACATGCCATATGCCTACGGATAGATTTTCCTTGCCCAACCACCACGCATTCTCATTGAAATACTCAGCACATCAGAGCCACTCAAACAGTACAACTCTCTGATTGGAGTACTGGGAAATGAACTACTGTTAATTTGACAGCTTAATATGCTTCGGAGACATTTTTAACGTGCTTTTAACTTGTGTGAACTCATGTTGGGGGGGGGGCGCTGAGAGAGGGTGGCGCCACACCGGCACTCACCTGTTCAGGTAAACCCGCTTCTCGGTAAACTGACCACACCCATGGATGGGGTCCTCATAGGGCTCATTCTGCACCACCTCCACACCCTCCCCGCGGTCGCTCTGCTCGTGACTATGCTTGCTGATCATGTACAGCTGTCCAATCCTGTACTGGGGGAGACAAGGGGGGGGGGACAGGACTCAGACACAGTGTCCGGCCAATCGACAGCCATTTACAGGACATGCAAAGAGGTGCCAGCATTCACTTTGACAACATTACTTATACTGAACTTATTATTAAATCCATTTTCAAGAAATAATTAAGAAAAAATAGGCTTAGGGTCATACCTCCTGGGAATTATAAATTCCATATTTGAGAAATAATCAAGAATAAATAGAATCAGGGCTAGGACTATACCTTCTAGAAGTTATCAAATACACATTTCAGGAAAAAAACATCAATAAACAGTTGTGGCTTGATTGTCCTTGACAGGGACACAATAGCTAACATCTGTCACAGGGCTAAAAATAAACACCAGAAACACAGTTACGGTGTCAGCAAGGTTAAACCTGCAGAGGATCTACAGAGAATCAACAGCACCATCCAATTAATCACTATAAATGCAACAGGCCTCCCCTGACTACATTAATCCAGTCCAGAATCGAATCCAGTAATTACTGTCCGATTATCTCGGTACTGTACTTCCTAACGGTGATACACGAGACCTTCTAACGGTTGCTTTGTTCAAATAGGCCCTGCCTGAATGCAGTAATAGAATTGACACTAGGTGTTAAAAAAACAGACACTTGAGCACTGAAGCAAATAGTAACCTATTATGTAACACATAATGATTTTAATTTAAACTTAAAAAGTCACATAAGACTGGTAATTATGGGAGAGCAGCGGGTGTAGGGCCCATTCTCTCACATCGCATTAGCGGTACACAGCTGCATCGCGAAGCCGGGCCCGTGTGCCAAGAGACTGCTCGTGCCGCAAGGGGCAACCTTGAAAATGTCCATCTCAGCAGGACCTACAGACCTCCACTCTCAGCACAGACTCTAGCTGCAGGAGATCAATGCAGTGGGGCGCTTAGCAACACACAACAGGCTCCGGCCACGGGCCCCAGCTCTGCAGAGCAACGACGTTTTGTGAGCCTTCTCTGAAGATCTCAACGTGCAGAAACAGCACATGGGCGATCGGTATCATTCCTGCAATGTACATGGGTGGGGAGGGGGCACACGTATGGTTCGCACTCTTTGTATTTGTTTTCCTCACATTCTTATCTGAAATAGCTTAACAGGATTTACACAAAAGGTACACATGTGTCACATACAAGCATATATAATGCATGCGACTATACAGACATAGGTTACAGATATGTGCCCATGTGCAGAAGGGGGTGGGTTCAAATTCCACGACTGGCAGAGTAGTCATATGACTAGTGTTGGAACTGAGAGGGGTCTTGGGGGTCCTTAGACCTTCATAAAAGAGAAAATATGAATCAGTATCTCTCCCCTGGTTGACAGTTTATACTGTATATCGCTGTTTGTTTTCTAGTGATGCTGATTCCCAGACATATCTATCCAACATACCATAGCCAATGCAGTCGTTGGTTCAAATCCCATTTTTGTCCGAATCCTCATATCTCTGTTGGGCCCTTGAGCAAGACTCTTAACCCAAACCACTGTAATGGTGCCAGATAAATTACTAACCCTGCGTTCGGACCCCAAGCTTCACTCTTCCGATGTGTTTGAATGTCGTAGGTGAGTTAGGTGGGATACACTAAGACTTAAATTCCACCGTTCCTTCTCCCAGTACGATGACAATAACGGCATACTGTCTAGTGACTACTCTAGGTGCCCTTCCTGACCCTGCACCCTGACCCCAAGCTTTCCTCTCTGCGACTGTGGACAAAAACGCCTGTTAAATATATAAATGTAAAGTCACAATGCCTACAGCTCTGAAGCACTTCCCATAATGCCTGGGAGTCTGTGTCTGGGGGTGCCCTGCAACTGCGGTTCCTTCTAATCCAGGTTTCTCAAAAAAGGTGGACTGTCTGGCAGGGAGCTGGGAGGGAGCTAAAACATGGATCGTCTGGGGGTCCCCAAGGACCGGGTTGGACACACTGCTCTATATGTTTAAAAGAGGGGCAAATAAAGAATTACTGTTTGAGTGTGACTGGACCGGGTGCCCGGGCTGTGGCACTCAGCTGGTTATGCAGAGAGCAAAACTGGAAGGCAGGTTCAGAATTTGCTGTGTACTAATATTGGGGAGTGACTGGTTACGCTGCGAATGAGGAATCGAGTAGGAATGGCTCTGCCTAGCAGCTGGGCTTGAAGCTTATCCACAGCAGTTGAGCACAAGGTGGGGGACACTCTGGATGGGAAGCCCGTCCATCACTGAGCATGCACAAGCACATATGCACACTCAGTCACACACTGCAACCCATTTAGAGATGCCAACATGGCGTGCCAAGGTACATTCCTATGGACCGTGGGTGGAAACCAAAGTAGGAGTTACCCGGTGGCAACAAAGGACAACATGTAAACTACACACACACACCCTATTATTTTAAACCTCTTGGATAAAGAAACCACACCCTTCTTTTTGTCCTGCAATGGATTTCCATGCAAGCAAAGAGTCTTCAAAATAGCCTTCAAATGACAATTTTGGGGTGTGACGTGAAAGAGCGCCAAGCCTCTCTCCATTACACCCTGCTGCCCCTGAATTTGTCACTCCTTCGTCCTTTGGGTATGTCCCTGGCTGCTGCCAGCACATATTAATGGAAAGATGGAAGCAGACGGGCCTGGATGGTGAGGTGCCCCCTCAGCATTTTTAAACACACGGGCAGGATTTTGGGAGAATTACAGCCAGGTAGTTATATGGCTTTATTCCACATTTTCTGCTTTCCTCTATCAATCAGGGCAAGAGATATTTCTCATTCCCGAATGGTGGATGCTGATAGGATCATCTTTTGTGTGTAAAATAAATTACCATAAACTATTCATTCTTGTCCATTTCTGTGACAAATTCATCGGCACTAGTCCCTGTAAAAATCCCTCCTTTAAACTCTAAAAAAAAGTAGCCCTTTCCCTGTCCTTTGAACCTTTGTTTTCATGTCGATACACAGGCTGGCTGAACTAATTAAATTCAGCCTCCACTGAAATCCCCCGGATAGCCAAAGGAGCCCCGGAAAATGGTGTTCGTTAAGGCTCACGGGTTAAAGTTCTGGCAAATAATTAATCGTGTTCTTTCCCTTTTTTTTCATGCCGTCAATAGATGTAGAGAATGAGGAAAGAGGGAGAGGGGAGCCTGGTGGAGGGAGGAGAGCTGTGAAAGGAGTGAATAAGGTGGGAGCGAGAGATCACACAATAAAATGACAAGACATCTATTCAGCAAAGTAGCCGGTTCTGAGTCCCTTGTGTCTGTTTTCTTGGTAATTCTCGACGTGAAAGACAATCAAATAAACTGGATGTTGCATTGTATTACTCTGCCCCTAAATTTAAATGAAAGACAGTAGCAGGAGAGATCAAAACGCTCTTGCCTTTATTTTAAAGGCAGACTAATGCTTTTCTGTGGCACTCTCTCCAAAGGGTAGCCGATAACTGCCATCAAAGCACAGAACAAAGAAGAAGAATCAACAAAGCAGTGGGAAAAGCCACACAAACTATAATCCCAATTAAGAGCAAAGGGAAGCAAAGACAATTGGCTGACTTTAAAGTAGACCTGACTTTGTCCAGTCCTGTGCTCATTACTGAATCGCCAAGAATGTTTACAGCCAAATAAAAAAAGTAAAACGAGTCATTTTCGATCGATAAATCAAAGCTCCAGACATGTCCTTGATCATAAATATCTGCAGCTATATCATACCCGAAGCCGATACAACTTCGCAAACTGCAGTTTTACGGTTGCATTAAATTAAACTTTGATCGCTGTTATTTATGGGGCGTCCCATGTTTGTTCCTGGCTTTGAAGTGCGACATTTGTTTATGCAGATTAAGTCCATACGTACGGGTCGGACCATCGGAGGAAGATGAAACCGTGCTTCCCTCCGGGGGCACCGTGGAGCTCGCAGGGCCAGACGTCACCGGCTAGTTATACGAGGCCCTCCCCGATAATGATGCTGAAACGCCAGACTGCGTACCGGCTCATCACGGTTAAAAGGTAAAAGTGTTAATGACCTATAAATTTCATTAGTAGGATTTGCATAAATGCAGTTTTTCAATGGTGACAGAAACTTGTAAAATAGTTCATCCTTGGCATGAGAAGCGATCTCACGCATTGTATTGTATATGATGTATGGCTCTAAGCCCCCTACTCAGGAGGTTGTTGGTTCATCCCATGGCTGACAGCGTGATGTCACCACTGGGGCACTGAGTAAGACCCCTAACCCCAATTCTTGCACGGACACTCAGATCCTCACTCAAATTCTCACTTGTATGTTCGTTTGGACTAAATACTCAGTGAATTTAACTGTAGCGACAGCCAATTCAATGCCATACTAAACTAATTTCACAGTAATCATAATTTGCTACTCAGCAGTGTGAAAGCACGTGATTAAAAAATGGCACCAATATGTCACTCTAGCGAGACCTCTCTGCACATCATGTAATATCGAGCACACAGAAAGTCTGTGGGGCGATCTGCCTGGTGACCACCCACGCTCCCTTGCAGTCATCACTGCCTCAGCACCACGCAGCTGCCCGCCACAGCCGCCCGTGGCTTCACACATAGTGCCCGGATACCTGTCCTTCTACTCTTCTCCTCACTATCTTTTCAATTAAAACATCTTTTAGGCTATTTTTCTATCTAATATTTTTACTTTTTCTTCAAAATCCTTTTCTGCAAGCCAATTAAGCTTATATAAAGTGTTTTTTTATGAGTGCAGAGAGCACAGTCAGACTCTGCAGGTGAATTATACATGTGCGTGCTAGTTAGAATCTCATTCTTTGTGTGCGAGCATGATAGAGAGTGGGATTTGTGGGAAGGGCTCTGAGATGTTATAAATACAGCTCTAATCCAGCACCAGATCAGCCAAACCTGGCTTACTCCTCATTCTTCCTGGAGGACAACTTAGCTTGGAAAGAATTGTGTGCTGAGAATAGCAGATTGACTCAAGTGATGTCTGGGATACAGCTCCCTTATGGCAGTTTGTTTACTCAACAATAAATATAAATCTTTTAGTTCGTTGAATAGGCAACCCTGTGACATAATTGATCGAATCCCCTATTTTGCTACCAGACTCTCCCACCAATGTGGTTCACCAAGAAGAACATCTCACTCCAGGAGTCGTATTGACACATCAATCTACCAACAAAGTGTATCGATTCAGCTGCTGTGCGAGAGGCTTGGTGAGACACACTGTTATGTTTCAGCAGGATCTCTATTACAATGGAGTATAAAACATGTAATCACTAGCTGTAAGAATTTCTGAACACGTCTGCTGCCCTGCGAGGTTCTGCGAGCCGTTTACAGAGGTTCTAAGACACTTATAGGTGTAATTTCTCGGTGAACTAGCATGGCGACGTCCACAAAGACTCACCAAGACAGCAGTTCAATAAAACTCCTCTGTGTGTAGATGTTTTATAGAAGCACTGCCCCTGGAAGAAAATTTCTGGTGCCTCTCATTTTGCAGACACAACTTGGCACAGCAAGGAAGGTTGAGTAAAAGTTGTGTTATGGGACAATTAAGCATACAGTAGGTTTCCTGCCACTGGTTATTCACCAGAATTCAAGCACATAATAGGACAACGGGTGATATAGTAGTTAGAGAGACACCAGCTGGGGTTAGAGGGAGAGCGAGGGTCTGCTGGATCAGACGGACCCTTACAGACATCAGCACAGTGTCCCCAACTTTGGTCAGCTGGCAGGACTGAGATTTTCAATCCAAGACAAGTCTGCACACACATGCACACGCATGTACATGTATGTAAGAGTTTTATTACCGTGTAAATAGTGGGCAGGGTTTGCAAACTACCACAACGCTTTTGACGTAGCTAATTTTAGGTTTATAATGGAATAGTAGTAAGATTGCCGTAAGATTTCCTGCGTAAGTGCGAGAGTCTTGTGAGTGTGAGTGTCATGCCAGTTGCGTGAGAATTTGTAGCCCTGTTATCATAAAATCCAAGCCAAGCAGAACAGGCCGTCATCTCCCTTTTGGGGGTTGGATGAATCTTGTGTACCTCACTTTCTCCCAAGGCTGTGAGAGCCTCGGGGCAGCAGGAAGCGCCTGTGTGTGAGTGTGCGTAAGGCCTACTTGGCAGGTGGATGTCGCCTAGGGAGTGCTGCTCTTCCCTTACAAACGGTTACAGATGGCCTGTTAGCTCTTAGCAGGTTGGCCCCAGGTTCCCTGCGGTGCTGGGCCACGCGGATTACACAGACGCTCACGTTCCATCCAGCCACACGGCCATCATGCCCGTAGCTGCCTCCCACAAGCCTGCAGTGCTGCCATCATGCTGCCTCGTACCCTGGGCTCATTCTATAAGAAGACATCTGTGAGCACATCTGCATATGGGCGTTACTGTACACTATGAGTGTGTATTTATCTTTGAAGTCCCTGGATGTGTGAGTCCTTGTAATTATATCTTTGTGGGGACTCTCCATTCATTTCTATGGGGAAAACTCTAATCCCAACACGACGACCTTAACCCCCACCCAGCCCCAACCTTAACTATAAGTAACCAAACTAAATATTTGTTGCTTTTACTTTTTTGATTACATTCACAGATCTTTGTGGGGACCTGAAAAAGGTCCCCACAACATCAAAATAACAGGTTTTTGTTACATTGTGGTGGACATTTCGTCCCCACAATGCAATATAAACCTAATCCACACACACACAAACACACACACACATACACTTTTATACATACAGTACTGTGCCAAAATCTTAGGCAATTAAAGAAAGTTCCGTTTAAATGATCTTCATGTTGGTGTAGAACTATGAGGCTGTGATATCAGCACCCCCCCTGTGATTCCCTTACATGCCCCTCCTGCCTGTACTGTTAGACTGGGGCCCAAGCAGGCATTCTGGTTACACTAAACCCGGGGTAGGGAACCTGATCCATGGAGAGCCGGTGTGGGTGAGGGGTTTTTGGGATGGCCTCTCAATCAGGCAATAATAAAACAGGGGTTCTCAGCTCCAGTACCCACTGTCATTGGCTGATTGAGGGTGCATCCCAAAAACCCGCCCCCACTTCGGCTTTCCATAGATCAGGTTCCCCAACCCAGCACTAAACACTATTGATTAAATGGTTGTGTCACATGCATTACTTCCCATAGCTGCATGCAAATGAGGGAGAAAATGCATCGTGCCGTGCAGGTCTTGTCTTGGTTTCCTCTGAAAGACACAGCAACCGGTCTTAGTGAACACCAAGTGATGTCAAAAGAAAAAACACGAGCGAACGAATTTCCAGCCACATCAAACAAGCGTGCAGAGAAAGGTACCTGAGGGTGCATGTTCTGGCCTGGCTCTCTGCACGCATTAAACGCCGCATTGCCTTGCCTGAGCCAGCTGAAAGCTCATCTGAGAATTAACAGCCAGTGGCGTAGCAGAGGCCTGGGCGACCGGTAGTGCCATGCCGCAAGGGCCTGTGACACGCGATGCACGAGCGGCACAGAAGCGTGTTGCAGACACATTTCAAGCGTGAAATTAAACGATGCTACGATGCTACTTCTATTTTTTTTAGCAGATTAACAATGCACGTTCAACTTTTAAGCACCTGTTAGCTTTTAGCGTCCCCGTTAGCGATATCAGCCGTGCTTGCGGTGAAGGAATACGTTTGCGGGGTCGCCAGCTGCCAGCATAACTGGGTACAATAAGCTGCTGCCGGCAATGAGTAGCTAAAACACAGCGCGCGTAAATGTCATGCTATGACAGCGTGATTAATGCCCAACAGGGAAACCAAACACAGATGCATACAAGCAGTAAGATGGAAGGCCGGGAGAGATATAGTGTACCCTCCATATTGGTGCCATTCTCTCTAGAACTGGAGAAACATCACGTCCAGCACTCAGTACCACAGTCATAGGCCAGCAGAAAGAGATGGATTGTCTATCCTTCCTTCCATCCATCCATTTTGGTCAGGGTCAGGGAGGGGTTTGGAGCTTATCCCAGGTAGAAAAGGACACAAGATAGGGGACTACCCTGAGCAGGATGGGTATTGATGGGTATTCAAATTTCAGCAAAACGTACATATTTTTTGCATATAAAAAAAGGTGAGATGTCTGCACCTGCATACTCTTCTACGAAAGCCAGCAAAAATCTGTGTGGCGCTGAATCGCATGTGTTGTCCAGCATGCTACAGCATCTGTCCAGCACCACCCCCCCTACCCCTTCCCTTTAAAGGCAGCATGTGTAAACAGCAGCACAGTATTCACCTGCTGGGGTGTCAGCCAAATATCAAAAGCCAAACACGCCAGAAGCCACCAGTGGACCCGTAAACCGAGACCCGTGAGATGAGCCACCCAATTTCAATTTTAATAAGGACGCAAGGCGATTATATAAAAAAAAAGATTAATGCTGAACCAATCCTACTGTATTCACTCATGCCAAGCTGAGGAAGGCGTACATTTCTGACAACAGTTTTTAGCCCAAGCTACGTCCTCCACAGAACTGCACTCCACTAGTGCATTTTACATGACCCGGCCTCATAATGTCATCTTGACTGACGACAGCCCATAAACTTAGCTGCTGTTAATATTCAATGTGTCCAGCAGTATATAATGTCTAGCAATCACCCCCGAAAGACACAGATGACGGGCAGAGTGGGGGGCTGTCTAAGCCGCAAGCTTAATAAGCTAACACTGTGCTGCCGGACTGGCAAAGGGCAGTAGTGGCCCCGAGGGGGGGGGGTAACTGGCCCCTTTAATGTGTCTGCGCCACAGCTTCTGGGAACAGGAAGCCCCTGTCACCGCACACAGGGCTGTGTTCCCCAGGACTACAGACCCCTCCTATCGACAGGTAAATGCAGGGGGACTCTGTCAGGCATGTGGCCACCTCATATAAGGGATGTGGCCAGAGATGGATAGTTCAGCTGGTTGGTTTAAACAAAATGTTGGCTTGGATTTTTACTTTCTGGACCTGAACTATCCACCTCTGGATGCAGCCAAACTTGGTGCCTCTTTCTTCATTGCTAGGGGGTGACAGTGACTGTCCCTTACAGGCCTGGGGAGTGCAGAATGCAGTTTTCACACTCCCCTGTGTCTCCGTGACGCCCCGCAGTGGAGGCATATGATTGGTTGCTTTCTGAGTACTTTGTGGGCTTCATATGTTACTAAGTTTAATTGCTGGGAAAAAAAGAGTCGGCATCGACCAGCATCTGAAAGGATTTTGCGCTTGACAAAAGTGATCCAAATTACAACATACAGCTTCTATATCCCAGCAGTTTAAGAATCAATATAAAATTTTTTTTACCCTCCGTGACCAGCAGAGGGAGCATCCCCCCCCCCCCCCCGTCCCCTCCCCACACCGTTTGCTTACTCCCTCTGGTTAGTCACTGCAGCGTAGCACCAGGCAGATACCCTGCAGGCACCTGACCTTCTTGGCCGACACATCCCTCAGGCATGCCTAAGATTCATCCCTTCATCCCCACGTGATCAGACATGGTGCCTGTCCGCACGTCGGCCACCAGATGTGTTCCCAGCTGCAGGAAACGGGTGACGCTGGCGATGCCGCGCACCCAGAGGCACGTTAAGACAATCTGCAGCTGCCAAACGTAAACGAGAAAGTTGGTGAGAGACGCCTCTTGCTTAAGGATGCTTAAAGATATCAAACAGAAATGTATGGGGACGTCAGAGAGAGGGTGCAGGGGCAGCGGCCATGGAGCAGCCCCGCAACGCAGGGGTGGTGTGTTCACAGTACTCCTCTGTTACCCAAACCCTCACACCCCCTCTCAGCACAGCTCCCTCAAAATCAGGCCCATTACCTCCATTCTCAGTTTGCCCCCCCATCCCCCCTTAACTGGGGAGCAGTGGCACTCCAAAGCTGTCAATGCCTCTACCCTTTAAAAGTGTCCTTCACAACACCCCCGGCCGACAGCACAGTGTAGAGGTCTGGGTGCATCTTTTCTGCTCTCATGGTGAGGCAGTCTAAATGGCCCTACCTCCCCCCCCCCCCCCCCCCCCCCCCCCCCCCCGGGGGGGGCGGGCAGGCGCGGCAGGGGAGGGGGGGCCGGGGGGGGGGGGGGGGCGGGGGGG
>JAODKC010000095.1:10317890-10382744 GCA_026777985.1 Mormyrops attenuatus | reverse complement strand
TCCCACCCCTGAACTGTCAGGCAGCAACTGCAGAAATGCTGCCCGGCTACCTTTTGGAGCTGAGGACCTCGGGGCCCCATTTCCTACCATCATTAGGGAGCAGCAGACTATACAGACCTATAGAGCACTACAGTATGTGCTGGGGTGACTATCTTTAAAAAATACACCGATGATATAAAAATAGCTTATTTTCTACAGAAACTAACTAGAGAAACTACATTTAGCTGTGGCTCCACTCATCACTGTTTACAAATCATGAATTTTTCATAAACTCATACTTGTGAGAGTCAAGAGAAACTGGGCAGGAGATTTAAATGGAGGACATTTCTTTAGCCAGTATACATTTTTTTAACTTATTTCCAGAATTTGTAAAAGCACAGTAAAGGGATCTACCTCTTAATATTTGTGCTGGCTCGCAAGAAGCCTCTTGCCCGAGAGGAATTAATGAAATCGACAGACGAGGAGCAGATTTGGCAAAGGACGGGCGAGGTCGGAGCGAAGAGAGAACAGCGTGTTTGTGGGGAGATCACAGGAGTTACCGGAGAAGGCGGGGAGTAACACGACGGTACCGCTGATGTCTCACACCACCGTTTGAAAATACCACAGGAGGGGAGACATGACAGAGAACATACTGGCGGCTGTGGAGGGTAATAAACTAGCTCTATGCTTGGACTTCTCTGACGTTACATACTTATGACAACAAAGGAAGGAATGAGCTGTCGTTTCACAGGCCGGCTCCGGCTGACTGGCATGATGGCTGCTCCTCAAGAGAGTCAAAGCTTCTCTGACCGCTACCGCAGTCTTTCTTTAGCCATTAGCGCAACCAGCAGCCCGTTCACCCTGACTAGGTCTGAGCTTCCCAGTTAGGCACCCTTAGCCTCTGCTGGATAAGTGGCTGGAAGATGGATGTCCAGACGGACGGCAGGTTTGATCAGTGTTACATTTCACGCGCTATTTAGTCAACCGCTGACAAGAGTTCGGGAGCCTGATGAGAGCTGCTGCATGGCCTCTGTGCGGATCCCTTGCATTTTGCTCTTAATGCTACGCTCATGTATTGTTCTCAGAAAACCTTCATCTTGAGATGAAACTAAAATAAGGGGCACAGTTCAGGCCCACAGGCGCGTGATAAACTGGGAGTATCAGCACTTCAGCTTAATATCGCAATATCACACCGACCAAGACAAATTCTTAGTGTGGACAATAAAGATCTTTCTGATTATGATGTCATAATATCAGTGGACCCATGATGTCCCTAGCCCCACCATTCAAAGAGATATGTCCAAAATCAACAAGCCCTGGGAACTGGGTGTTGAATGACACAGCTGTGGTACAGGGAGTTACCCTGAGCTGCTCTTAAACATGGCTGTACATGTACAATGGCAAATCCAGTGTTTCCTGATCCTCAGGGACTCCCAGATGGTCCATGTTTTTGCTCCCTCCCAACTTGCTACCAGCACTTGGGAGGGAGCAAAAATGTGGACTGTCTGTGGGTCCCCGAGGACCAGATTTGGAAACACAGTTCTATTCTATTCTATTCTATTCCATTCCATTCTATTCTATTCTAATTCTGTTATTTGCAGATGGATTTTAAGCACATAACTGCAGATATAAACATAGTAATGAATCATAATCCATGGCTCTTGGACTGGCTTTGCTCTGACCGCTTTACTCTGACCGCTGCTACACGTACAGCTGCGGGTAACACGTGATGTGAGCGTCACATTCCGTGTCAGTCGGATGGGCCTTGTTGTCTGGCTCGCATGCCTGAGCTCGCCGCATTTAAACCCCCCCGAACGAGAGCTCCTAGATTGTGTGACCCGCAACACATGGAAAAAAAAGGCCGGACATGTCGAAACAGATTGTACTGTGCTTGTGAAGTAATGCCGCCCTTGTGGCATCAACAGGAAAGAGGCAGCGTTTCATAGAAAGCAGAAAAGATAGAGACCAGCGGCAGCGGTGTGACGAGTGACTGGGGGCCGGACCATCAGAATCGGCACATGGAAAGGGCACCGCCCCTCGCGTCCCCGGAGAGGCGATGTCGTCAGCTCCATGCCGGCCTGGCTGCGCGGGGGTGGGCTCCCCCCGTAAATCTGCTCATGCTGCCCCAATGTGACGTCTGCTGACAGCATTACCCAGCCCCCTCCCACTGGGGCCCATGTAAACATGTGGCCTATGCTGCCCCTGGGGCAGCAGAGGAGAGAGAAGAGTAGGGGTAAGGGAGTCCAAGGCGTGAGGGGGAGGAATAGCATCCGGCTCCTCCCTCCACTGACCCCAGGTTGGGAAAACACAGCTGGATCGCCCACACTGGCTCCTCAGCAGTTGCCCCCCCCTTCAGCTCATACGCACGTCCCGTCCGCCGCTCTCGGAGTCCGTCATCATCCTCACTCTGCTGCCCCCTTTTGCTCATCCATCTTCCCCGATCTGGGCTGGGCTGCCGGCGTCATTGTTCAGATGCCTAGTTAATCTCACACCCCGCCGGAACCTCGTGCGCTGCGTTTCGACTCCACCATTGATCAGGAAATGACCCCTAACGCGAGGAAACGTGCCAATACTCCCGCAGGAGCTGCTGGTTAAGGTACAGAAAGCTTATTACGTAAGACACTGAGTTATAGAAGGCAACTGCTGTCTCTCAGAGACATTCTTGCCTCGGAGGACTCCGCTTATGTCAGCGATGATTGAAGCCAAGTTCACCACTGTCTCTGTCTGCCATTTTGAAATTCCACCATTTTGATGACTCACCCGAAGACCGCACTCAACAATTACTAAATGCTTTCATCTAACATGACATAGAGAGAATGATTACAAATTATGTGTGTAGTCCCAGGGATTCAAACACATGACCTTTGTGTTGTTATAGCTACACTCTACTTGAAGAGCTACAGAAGGGGCTGCATCAAGTGGTAACTGCAGTGCACTTGGCGCTCATTGCACAAAGATAATTATTATTGCGGTGTTTAGGCATAACAGCTATCGACTAAAGGACAACACGCTAAATGCTAATTAATACAGAGCGCATTACCGTTCCCTGGAATACATCCACCTTCACCTCGTCTTCATTGACATTCACGTCCCGCAGACACAGGCAGAGTTTGTGCATTAAAAGGGGCTGTTCCAGCACGGTGTTTGACTTTTGCTTGATGCCACATGTTTTGATTAAGTGAAAGAGTGACACTGTCACGCCCTGTGAGTTTGTCCTTATCGGTGCTGTGTGTGGAATAAAACGCATTGTTTCTTTGGGGGTGGGCTCATTAAGTGGAATCAGATGCACCCTTCCTCTGTGGAAAGGGATGCAGTCCAGATTATTCACTTATCTCACACTTTCATCTAATGCAACTCACTCTACAGAGAAGGGTTGCAGTTTACACATGCTCTCTGGGATTTGAACCCACAACCTTTGTATTGTTAGCATGATACTTCACTTGTTGAGCTGTATTGCACATTATAATTTAGCAGAACAGAAATTAAACATGGTGGAAGTTTACTTATGATATTAAATTGAATTAGGCAAATGACTACAGAACTATACAGTAAGGTGTAAAGAGCTCAAACCAGACCAGTTATAGCTCCAAGAGCGGACCTGGCAGAAAACAGCTAAGAGGACGGTTCTGAAACAGAGATTTGACTGGATGAGTTAGAAGGGTAGGGAGCAATCAATAAGTATTGTGACTGGGTTTTTGTTTTTTATAGATTGTTTTTATTGCTTGTTGTGTTTTCTGATGTGTTATGTATGAGCTAAGAGGAATTTCTGTTACTTTGTAATAGACAATAAAGTTTCCTTGATTTTTGAATGCTAGCTCTGTGATGGTGTGCGTAAGTGGGTGGGGGACTGGAGCCATGAAAGGGAGATCAAGCAGAAACATCAGCCCCAGGCCACTTGACAGAGCTGCCTAGGGTGAGTCCTGACAAGGCGACCCAGGTGGGGGGGCCCAGCGATCACACTTTACAGCTGGAAGCAGTAGCGCTATTTTTAACCCGGATTAGTGAGTGACTGTGTTTCCGACTCTGATGATCAAAAGGCCAACCATTTTGGAGGTGACATTTTTCCGTGTCCCGTCCCATCCTCATGAGCCGGGTGTTTAAATAGTCATGGGTCACCAATATCGCACATCATCCTCCCACCCCCACAAACACATCCATGAGCTGGACAGGAAGCCGGCGAGGCTCGAGACCACCAACGGGGAGCAAGACCCCAGATTTGGGTGAGCCATGTCCAGAGAAACTTGGATGGAAAAATGATGTCGGAAGCACTGGAAAGTGAGTTCCGCGGGGCTGAAGGACCCAGACGTCACACAAGAGGTAAACCACTGTTCGTAACCAAAACAACATCCAGAGCTATACAAAATACACTACCAAAATGTAAATACAAGCTTAGAAAGCTGCGTGCATGAACACGTGTTCATGAAAGAGGATAATGGGGGATGTTGAAACATACAATCTCTGATCTCGGAGCTGCCTTCTTTTCATTGGCTAGAACCTGTCAGGGTAACAATGGGTAGGGGGGTGTACCTGAGAAAATGAGGCCCCCACTGAAATCTGAAGGTAAGCACAGTGCCGTACCAATGCCTGACCTGCAGTTCTGGGCGCAGCGGCATCTTCACTGCGATGCATGCTGCCACCTGCACCACTGCAGCCAGACCGCAGGGCATGGGAAGACTGGCACCAGTGGGCATGGGTCTTTGCTGGCATTCCCGTGGGCCTGCAGTACCGTGAGCAACGCTTGGGGAGGGTAAATGCTGCCCGGGGTATCATAGGACGAACATCACGTCCTTGGCATTACGCTTCATACTAGCAGACGTGGGGGGGGGGGGCGGGTGTCTGAGTGCCAGGAGAGGCTTCCCTGTGGCAGTCCCCCAGCTGATCAGTGTGGAGAGGGGGGGCTGATAGCAAGCCAGACCCTCATACCCTGACATTGCAGTGCAGGGGCTCTGGTGTCCTCAGCTTCCCGGCTCCCTGCCATCCAGCGCTGTGGCTGCTGCTCTGGTGACTCTGGGGTGCTCCCACCTTGGCGGCCACACCGGCATCCCCCCACCAACCCGCCTCACCACTTCTACCCAGCGCAGGACATGTAAAGCAAACCATAACTCAACCAGGAGGAACATCTCTCATCAGAGGATGAGCCTCGTCGCATGCCGGAAATAAAACAAAGGCAATAAGATCCCCCATTCATTCCGTTTCCATGACAGCGCGTTAATTTATTATCTCGATTTCTTTCAGAGAAACCCCAGCCGTAAAATTGGCTTCACAGCAAAAGTAATACATTACGTGAGAAACGTGCTGAGTGACAAGCTTCACTGCAAGGGGAAGCAGCGGCGTTTACAAGATATTAAACATGCTACGACACCAGTGCACAGTGTGCCTCTGCGTAACAGATTATTTTGGGGGGGGGGAGAAGCATTTGAGTCGGAAGGGAACAGCTGCAAAGCCTCTGAGGATTAGGCTGAGGACTTGTCGTTTGTAAGGTGAAGGCATTTTTTGACATTCTGTCAGCAGTTTAATTTGTGACTCCTGTCAGATGAGTAGAACTATACGAGACTCCACACGATCGTTTTCCGTTACTATTTTATATTGTCTAGCAGATGAATGGTGCTTTTATTCAAAGGAACTTTTCTTAAGTGGAACCCTTCCCAGAAACTGAAATCTCCAGTTTCAAGTCTTTGTCTCTAACCTGTGATGTACTTGCCTCCGATATTTAATTTGAATTGGCAGGATCTAGTATAATTATTTGTTTATATACTATATATAATTTGTCATAGCAGAGACTTCATTAAGTAATGATAACTGAAAATTAAGCAGCTGCATTAATAGATTAAGTGAAAATGTGAACGTGTGGAAGTAATGATCTCTATCAAGCAGAAGAATAAAGCTCCGCCTTTGTGCCCCCCACCCCAGTAAATTCATTTTACAGAAGCGAGAGCCCTCCCCATAATGCAAGGCGCTGTTTGTAAATTAAAGTTTAAGCTGACTGAATTGTCACGTGACAGTTACTGTGCTGAGTGTAGCATTCATGTGCTGTTTTACCGCAAGGGGGGATTGCGGTATGGTGGCTAACGACAGAAAACAGGCGACAAGGCCACAATTTCGGTGGTGGGAGGGGGCATTTGTGGAAAATGCTGACGGAAAGCAGCTGCATGGGGCCCTGCCTGCAGAGCCCGCCCCCGCACACAAGCCGCGACACAGAGGCACACGCCGGCACATGCTGCTGCGGACGCACCGCGGCAATGTTCCACGATCGTGTTCCTGAGATGTTTTCCATTGACTTGGGCGGGGGAGAAGAGGGGGAATTCGCCGTGAGGAATGCCGGCATGGGTCTCGCGCAATAATTCAGAATGGGGCTGTGCTGTGACCCCCCCCCCCCCCAGCTATTTTCAGGGTGTCACAGCCCGGAGGAAAGCAGGGGAGACCCGTATGATTGAGAAGCGCGGTTTACGTTAACTTCGCGTTAGCCAGGGGGCTGCGCTCACCAGTTGGGTTGGAGGTTAAAAATAGACGGGCCTCTGCAGGTTCCCCATAAGTCAGGGGCCAGCGGCCGGCCTTTCCTTAGCAGCTACACATCATTAGTGCACGTGGAGACTTTGTGTGCCTGGAAGGGAAACTAATAAAAGAAAAAAGCGGCGTGGGCCAGAACTGGGGGAGGCCACAAGACGGAAAAATTATATGTGCCTTTCTGGCGTGGGGATCATCGGGGAATGTTGTCACATGTCACACGCATGTTTCTCACTCTGTCTCATCTATTTTTACTCACAAGGAGAGTGAGCTCCCTGGACTGGCTGATTACACACGTTTAACCATCGGTGACTTCTATTAACCGTTCGGAAAATTATGCTTGCGAATGACTGGTCATATCCAACCACTGGAATATCTGGGAAGTCAATAAAGGTTAAGCTCTCTCTGCCACAGTGAGAATCACTGTTTGCTATTTAATGAAGGTTTACCTTACATTTTTAAATATTCTTCAATATGGAGAAAGACCCTAGGGAGGGATTGAGTGTTATGCAGGAATCTGGTCACTAGGCGACTGTTGTCATGGAAGCCCATCGACAATCGTTTTGGGAAGCTTTGCAATTTAAAAGAATATGTTGCAGTGTTGTGTTCGCAGTGTAGGGCACGTCAGATCTGAAGATCATTTGTCAAGAAGCTCTGGGTGTGTCTGCGGGTGGGGGGTGGGGGGTGTGGCGGGGTGGATATCCCCCACGGACCTCAGATGCAACTTGAAGAAAATCAATCCTGTTGTTAATTGCATGGCTAAATAAACTGATGTGAGGACTCATTTGTGCACATGACCATCATTAAGTAAGTCTCCAAAGTGTCTGAGTAATTTGTCTTCAAAAACCGCAGTCTCATCATTGTTAACAATCAGAAGAATAATTGAAATGCATCGGCCTCCGAAAGTCACACACTTATGTCCTAATTGATTTGTGTATTCAGCCTACCCAAAGCAAAAATACAATCAGACAATATTACACACATTCTGAGTCTGAAAACATCTTTTCACTTTGACAAGCAAAGCATTCAAATAATAGCACCAGAATATAAAAGAAACGCACTAAAATCTATATATTTTCCAGAGAGAGTCCTGTTTTCATTAACTAACGCATTTCCAGAGAGATCTGAATGAGTATACATTAAAATCAACTTATCAAACAAAGAGTTTGTGTAATGTGCCACGAGGAAACAAGCCATTATTGTAACTAATGTGATGTCTCGGAAAGCAAATTAGCCATTTGTTCCTGACTGCTAGACGAGAGAAAGGACAGCAACCACTTATAGGTAGGCGGGGTGCTGATTGAAATTAAACAGTCTTTGCTGAAGCATTCGTTTAATGGCACTGTGGGTCTATCCAAGGATCCATATTGACTCCAGGAGACACCAATTATTTATTGCCAGGCTTTTCAAGCTGTTCGCTGAGCACAATGCATGGTCATGTGACTGAATAAAACGCAATATCAAGGTCAGTGAGAAAGTTACACAGAGTTACACAGTGAAAATGGCAGCGGGCAGCATAGAGGTCAACACGTGACCTGCGGGCTCTGTTTCAAATCTCGAGAGGGACTCTGCTGTAGAGACCTGAGCAACAGCAGCTTAACATGACGGGGCTGTCAACTTTGGTTAGCTGGCTAGTGTGAGTCTGCACACGCATTTACATGTCTGTGACACTTTTATTACCTTGTATATAGTCTGTAGTGTTTGCAAACTACCCTAACACTTTTGATGTAGGTAATTTTAGGTTTGTAATGGAATAATATACATTTGCTGTAAGATTTCTTGCACGAGTGTGAGAGTCAGAAAGCGTGAGTGTCACGACAGACGCGTGAGAGTCGGCGACCCTGACATGAATTCCTTCATAAAAACCAAATAAATGGAAGGGTAAAAATTGTAAGCCACGTAGGATAAACGCATTAGCAAAGCAATTAAATGGCATGTGTTTTAGCTGTCTATTGGTGTAGAATAAAGAAACAGGAAACAGGAGAAGTGACTGAAAAATCATTTGTACATTCCAATACACAGATACCTGAAATCAGTCACAGGTAAGACAAGTAACAAGACATGTGATAAAGGTTAAATACAAAACTCTGTATGTATGGGAGGGCTGCCTGCTTAACTGGAATCTTTTTAACCAAGGGATCCGTCCGTGCATTGTAATATGGGAAGTCATCATGAGGGGGAAATGAAAACAGATGGAACACGTCAGGTTCAGTTTGGCAGTGCGGACCTACGTGACTCCTACAGCCCCCAGTTGTGCATAGACCATAGTTCCAAGGACAACCAGTGTCAGTTCCAACATTACATGGCAACACGTGACAAATGAGGCAGACGCGTGCCAGAGAATTCCATAGCTCTCCTCGTTAATGCCTTTAATTTAATGGAACGTTCTAGTGCTATCCAATGGCTGTCATGCATTGTCATGCATTTCACAGAACATGCAATTGTGTTTCTTAGATATCATAAATTGACACAGAGCTCTCTTGAGGATGCCCCAGGCATTTTCTTTACTTATGCGAGTATGATTCTCTTATGTGCTTCACTGCACTCACCCCCATGATGCATTAGCCAAATGCATCATAAGAAATTATCTTACAATGGGTCAGGCACCCTTCTTAGCTGCTTCACACTTGACACTGAAACCTTACAGAGACTGAGCATATGATATTAGTGCAGCATGGGTGCACCAGAGGGTCTGTTGGATGCGTGAAGAATAGGCCTATCACAGGGCAGATTTGCTATTAGTATTTTACTAAAAAGTGATGCTGTTTGAGTGAACGTGTCGTCACAGTCTCTGTCAACCAATTAAACGCACAATCCCATCTCTTAGCCAATGAGGAATAGGTTCCCATTACCTGTCGCTACCTCGGACATTGACTAAAGCCTTGGTTAGGAGCAACTTCTCAGTCAAAGAACCTAGCATGACTTGTGCTTTATTTGAGCCCCAAGCAGGAAGGAGATCAGAAGGTGAGGTGAAGGGACAGCTGGGGACAAAGGCTGGATGTGACATGCGCGGGAAGCATCATTTCAAGGGCCATTTAACGTTAACTTCCATTCCATCAGAGTGACACTGAATGATACCCCTCAGCTGGCGATCAGTGATGAGGCCATTCCGGTCACAGTGTTAGACACCGTATGCAAGAGGTTTGCCATGTTTATTTATGAAGTACATCTTTGAGGTCTGCATCCATCGGTTAGCAAATGACAAAACAGACAGAGAGGTCCCGAGTATGCAAAAAAAGATGTGCGAAAATGGCTGCTTCATCCCAGGGTTCTTGTATATTGCAAAAAAAAATCATGAATAAAAGGCAAAGATCTCCTGAAGCCCATGTTTCTAAATGCTACTGAAGGTCTCCTGGTTTGTGGCTTTGCATCGAGGCACAATAAGGCAAAATAACTCTCAGACAATAATAACATGGGTCCACGTGAGGCAGGACTTGCTCGTTCTCCATTTTTCATTTTGTTAGCAATATAGCCCCATTGTGTTTTAAAGCCCCAATTTCTTTCAGAACATCTGTAATGGTTACCATAGGCAGCCTATGTGATAAAATGCTGTAGGGTACTTCCTTAAGTAATAAAAAATTAAATTACATTAAGAAAGCCCAGGTCATCAGTCTAATTCCTTCATAGCAGAGGAAAATGTCCATGACGACAAAGAGGCAGTCTCTTGATTATCAGCCTGTGTCTGCACATACCCACCCGGCTCAAAAGAACCAGGTTTCTGCAATGTAAAATTATGTCAAGGGTCTAGAGTTGTACTCGCTGCATGGTGGGTGAACAGTGCACTTGAATTGCTTCTTGAACACCACCTTTGGACAGCCAATGAAAAGCCTTCTCCCAGAAGGCCACTTGGTAACGGGTTCTTGCGCAGGAAAAGGACTCGTGCCAAGGAAGTCCTGTGGGCTCACTAAATTGGAAATGTACAGCACCAACACCCTCCTCCTTCTCCTTTCCTCCCTGAACATCTGTTGCCTCCATCAAAGGGACTTGAACTATTCATTTTGGCACACAAATAATTTTAATTAAGTTAATGTCCCCTCAGGTGCATGGTGCTGGATTTACAAGGCCTGAATGATAGAGAGAGAGAGAGAGAGAGAGAGAGAGAGAGAGGGGTGGGGGAGGGGGGCTTGGATTCTGTTATTGAAATCAGGAGAGCCACATTTTTCTCAGGGGAAAGCTTCGAGTCAAGTTTTATAAAAGGATCCAACCCTTTTCTTGGCATCTGAACACCGTGCCTGAATGGATTCCTCTCCAAAACACAAGAGAGCCACTCTTTCCTTCAGTGTGTCAGACAACAGAGAGGCCCCCCCTGCACAAAAGCACACAGCACCGAGGTGGCTAACAATCCCACGACGAGAAGATGACCATGTGCTGCAATTCACCGTTCATTAAGATATCAAACATATTTTGTATTTTCTTTTACAAAGGAGACATCTGGCATTCACCGATGTAATCATATCAGTTTGAAAATGGGCCTAGCCTTCAAACTGAAATGGGATATTTAAATCCTTATTTTATACTCGTGCCCAAGGCTGCAGCAGAAACCAAAAAGGTGCAGGTTCCCCATTCAGCCAAACTCTCAGTGATTTATTTCCCTGGATAGAATGCCGGCTAGAACATGCCACGGTACCTCTGACGGAGCCCCTGCGTGATTTAAAGTTCCAGCCCTGTTAGATTGAGTTACTGGACACTGTCTGGATGTTGGAGATGCCATAGATCTTTTGGCTGGGTACTTGGTGGGGATGTGGGGTGTCATCTGCGGGCACATGGCCTGCAGACGGTCAGAGGCCATCCGTGAAATCTGCCTAATGTGATTTCTTATGCATTTCTGCATGCAGACAACCACAGCTGTTAAACAGGGTCAAGGCACGCAGAGTCACGGACGCTAGGCCATATAAACGCCTTTAGCTCTTTGCTCATGTGATACTTTATGTTGTGCAAAAACGTCAGAGTGCACACTGATATGATGGGCTCCTCAGGGTACATTCATCATAACCAGAACCCTTCTTATATGGAACCCCCCCCCCCCCCCCCCAGTTGCATTGGCAAGTACAGAATGATCTGCAGCAAGATGCAAAACTCAAGCGTGCCGTAGGTGTGCCATAGACGAACATACTGACCCAGCGCTGCCTCAGAAGTGTCAACGACAGGACCTTATGACATGTGAGGTCTAGCTAGCCTGATCCAGTTCACATCCACTGACAGGGACACGTGAGGCAAACTGACCTTTAAATCCACAACAAACAGCAACACTTGCAGCAAACACTAGAACTGGCTCTGGGCTGTGATTTACGCTAATGACTGGCTTTATTTTCCACAGACCTTCAACAGCACACAATGTGCCAAGAAGCTTTTCAGGCTTGTTGAGATCAATATATCTAGAAGATAAACTGTTTACTCAACATGGGCTTTGTGAGATAAAGATTCAGTATCCTCGGTATGTTATAAATAGGTGCTAAAAAGAACAGGGCCGTGTAAACCAAAGAACCAGCCCTTCAAGTTCCAGAAATATAGGAAACATGATTATTGCTTCTCAGTATAATTAGGATTTTGAAAAACGCCCCAGATTTACTGCAACTACAAGGATGTTTACGGTACAAAAAGACATGAGCTAACAGCAAATGCCGTTGAAGGACAATCGCCACAAGCATATTAAAAAGAGCACAGAAAACGCATAAATCAGACAGAAATAAATATTTAAAGTTTTTTCCTTTTTCCACGGAGGTCCTTGCCCAGTCTCCATGCTTTGTTTCTGACTGTGCTCGCAGCTAATCTGAATATTGAACAGCACTGAGCGCTGCAGGTTGTGACAGATACCTGCATCAGGATTTTTTTATTGCGTTTGACAATTTAGAGAGTGTACATTCACAGAGAAGATTTTGAAGAATGTGGCCCATGGTAATAAAAAAATCACGCAGATATATGTATGTTTGCAATGATATTGTTTTTAGATGAAGGCGACACTTTCTGATTTCTGTAATTACACAGACTCTTTGAAAGTACTTCAGGCTATAGTACAAATATGCATGTTCACTGCAGAGCAACACATACAACAATGCAGCAGATCTGGCCTGAGTTTCAAAGTTCATTGCTTAAAAGTACTCCATTTCCTTGGGCCTTGCCAACATTATTACTGTAAATAATGTTTGGGCTGAAACACAATCAACAGAAGGGAGCCACAAGGAGAGCTCCCAAGGATAGGGAGAGATCATTCCTTAGGACAGGGCTAGAGCAGGGGTGGTCAATATTATCCATAAAGGGTCGCTGTGTGTGCGGACTTTCACTGCAACTCCTTCATTGCATTACCAATTGGAGGACTGATTGGCTGAAGAGTCCTCACATCTGGGTTTGAACAGCTGACCTAAAGGTTATCCCAAAAACCTGCATACACATTGGCCTGTTGCGGATAAGATTGGCGACCCCTGGGCTAAAGGATTCTCTAGGATAGGGATAGAGAATTCCCTGCGATAGGGATAGAAAATTCCCTGTGATAGAGATACAGAATCCTCTGGGATTGGGATAGAGAATTCCCTGCGATAGGGATAGAAAATTCCCTGTGATAGAGATACAGAATTCTCTGGGATTGGGATAGAGAATTCCCTGCGATAAGGATAGAAAATTCCCTGTGATAGAGATACAGAATTCTCTAGGATAGGGACAGAGAATTCCCTGCGATAGGGATAGAAAATTCTCTAGGATAGGGATAGAGAATTCCCTGTGATAGAGATACAGACTTTTCAGGGTTTGGGGTAGAGAATTCCCTGTGATAAGGATAGAAAATTCCCTGTGATAGAGATACAGAATTCTCTGGGATTGGGATAGAGAATTCCCTGCGATAGGGATAGAAAATTCCCTGTGATAGAGATACAGAATTCTCTGGGATTGGGATAGAGAATTCCCTGCGATAAGGATAGAAAATTCCCTGTGATAGAGATACAGAATTCTCTAGGATAGGGACAGAGAATTCCCTGCGATAGGGATAGAAAATTCTCTAGGATAGGGATAGAGAATTCCCTGTGATAGAGATACAGACTTTTCAGGGATTGGGATAGAGAATTCCCTGCGATAGGGACAGGGAGCTTCGTAGAATACGTAGCTTGACAGAGTGGGACAAGCATCAAGCTGATGGGATGCCATCCGCAGCTTACAGTATCAGCTGTTTGTCATGAGACATACGAACTGGTCCATTTTAAAGGGTCCATGTGATTCAGCGCATAGGCAACCTGAGCCTGCATCCCAAGTCACACCCCAGGGCCGCACAGCCCTTCCCGCTACAGCAGAACCGATTAGCATGACGCTATGAAGCGATCCACTAATCTCCTCTTCACTGGTTTCTAATATTCAGCTTTGGTCAGCTTGACACTCAGTAACCCGTCCCGTGCCTTTGGTATGATGCGGCCACAGACTGGGATTATTCCACAACGGACCCCATCTCCACTCCTACACAACCGAAACAGTCATCAATAAAATGTTTAGCCATTCTCACTGCGTTGCCTCCCGCTGCCCACTAACCGCCATCTGGCCCTGAGTTCACAGATCAGGGGCCCGACATTGGCCTAGAAATCTCATTGCCTAAATAAAAGAACTGCAGAAAGGAGAGGCTTCAGGTGTACGGCCTCAAGCTCACGGGACAGCCTGCCTGCCAATGTAAGCCGTCCATCCTCAGTCTGAGTATTTATGATGGTGTTTCTCTAGCTTACCCCGGCTTGTTTTAATCTTGCTTACTTTAAATGATGCTGCTGCTACTGCCTCCCTGCATCACACTGCTGTACGTCTTTATGTATGCCATTCATACCTCAGTATCGGTAATAACCTGCCATGATTCTTTCTTCTCCTCCAGGCCTGAGAGCCGTCTTGGTCTAGGGTGAACAATATCAATCTGCTTAGCTTGCAGCCTAGATGTACATTATACATGCGGCAATATCACAGGCTGACCAGTCAACCACCACTGGCTGCCCTAACACTTCTACCTGTACTTCAAAGAACACCTACACAATGACACCATTACTCATATAAATAATGCGAGTATGCCTGGGGGGGGGGGGGTGTCGCAGTCAGTTTGCCTGTAACTGTTGCCTCTATTCTGTTATCTTTTGGCTTTTATCCACCAAAGTCTTCACTTCTGGGTAAGACACGCCGCTGATATGGTGATGTTGAGTTTAAGTAGCTGCGATTAATAAATTTAGACACTATTTCCCTGAAGCGTCTCGTTCGGCGAATAATTTTCCGGTTTTCTAAATTGGATTTTTTCTGCTGGTAATTGTTAAATTTACCGTGAAGTGCTTTGTGACAACTTGCTTGCTAAACTATAGTCCTATATGAAATAAATTTGCCTCATCAACTCATATGAATAAACTTTTGTTGACACAGAAGGTGAACTGTATCTTGGAGATAATGTAGATTAAATCCATATAAATTCCATATTCAATCCATTTCAACCACAAGTCACCGCAACATTATTAAGACTTGGAGGAGAAGATACTGAGTCACGTAGAAAACATCTGACCGCATGCAAATCTAAACCAAACATGACGTCAAGAGTGCTGCATCAGTAGAACATCCCGCCCACATCCTATGGGAAACAACCCCCCCAGACAACTATTTCTTGCTGGGAACAGATTCAAGAGTGATGTAGTCATAATCTCTCACTCTGAAGGAAGTGGAGGATGTCTGTTCTGAGGGCGAATGGCTCTTATTAATTACAGATGAAAACCTGCTTGTTGAGAAAGGTCACAGGAACGGAATGGCTTTCCTTGATCCGCGGCCTTATCAGTACCTCACATGCACACACACCCTCTCCCGGCTTCCCAGAACACCCACAGCTCATTTCAAGGACAAAAAAAGCCACAGCACAGCGCCGACAAATAATCACAGCAGATAAATCTGACCCATGCAGCCAATGATAAATATAGGAAGCCGGAGACTAGTCAAACACCCAAAATAATAATGTAGAAAAGACTCCTGAAGAATTACTGCGGTGTTTTCAGCCAAGCATCTATAAGAGGCTGACAAGGCAGTTGTCCATAGCAATGCAGCCTCCTGCAGGCAGCATCTGCTTTTGTTACCATAAACTGGCATCATCTGAAAAAACTACTCCAATGTTACAGGCAAACATACATCACTGAGAGAGTATTATTTAGGCCCCTTAAGTACACAATCAACTGACAGGCTCCGCAACATGCAGAAGTAACGTGCTTACGTCTCATTTTGTGGGAAACTGTCATGAGGTGAAGAGTGACAGCTAGAACAGTATCTGCTTAGAATACAATTGAAATTCGACAAGCTGGACTCTTTCTGGGAGAGAATAAAGGCAGGCAGAGATACTTTTGGGGGGAAAGAGCCACAGGGAACAGCTGTAAAAAGGGGACGTAATGACATTTAACCACACTTAGAAAAACTCAGTTATTTACCTGTCAGGTGAACAAGAAAACAGACCCATATTACCAGGGAATGAACTGGAACTAGGCACATTTTTCACAGGATACCAACTAGATTGTCTCTGAATTCTGGGAAAAACCTGTATTGAATATACCTATCCTTCTTCATACTGGGGTAAATTATCCAAAGGTCTGTCCTCAAGGTCTAGACTGGCTGCGGTCATATTATGAAGGTGAGCAAAAGGCGAAGCAAAATCAATACGTGTCTATATTTTAGCAGCTGACACATTTGATGATTCTCTCTCTTCTAAAAATATGCATATTCATCTGATCCCCGGACCGCAGCACCTCAGGAAAACCTATAGTTATAGCTGCTCAGTTAATTTTGATTAGTCAAAGCCCAGATGCTAGCTTTACCATAATAAGCCCAGACTCCTTTGGCTTTCGTGAACAATATTTGAAGTATAACCAGATTTCTGTGCTACCGTGGCCCATCTGGCCTGCTGTGGATCAGACTTGTGCATTTCACTAATATAAAGATCTGCAGAGGCTTCCCTGTGTTGACTGAAGGCCTTGGTGCACACTTTCCCTGCGGGCTGTCGACAGCACTTATGTAGCACATGTAAGACAATGACAGATGTAGAGAGCAGAGGACTCCATGGGTATACGTGTGTGACCTCAATGCGACAATAACATTAGGTTAGCCACAAAGCCTTTGCTCCTTTAAGAGGAAACAGGAAATGTCTGCAAGGGTTTCAAAGGTGCAAGGCTAATTTCATGCAGAATCTGAAATGAATGGAGAACGCTGTTAACTAAATGACTAACAATAATGCAACCTTCAAGGCACAGAAACCCCAGGATTCAATTGGTGAGAGGCTGGTTCATCTGCAATTGTAGCTATTAAATTCCTATTGTTTTCCTAGTCAAATAATATATTTCCATCATACAGCAAAAGAACACATAATACCCGAGGCACTTTTGGGGGCAAATACAGAAATAGAGGATGACTTACCCTGGGTGATCAGCAGAATATCACATTCCTCTATACATTTGCCCGTGGTAATAATACTGTTGTGGGAACTGACTTCTGCTCCACTGAGCACAAGGCATCTATGTACCAATAAGGGATATCCCATGATGTTCTCCGAGTTCTGACTGCTCATCAGAAATTCCACTAGTGTAACAGGAATTTAGTGAAAATAGAGAAAGTTAATGAATGTGCACTCTTGCAAAGCAAGGAAAAGCCATGTGGTATCAAATACACAGGAAAGCTTCAAAAAGGGACTGACAGCTGGACACCTTTGCTTCCGCTGTCAGATTACATCTATCAATCAGGCCCCCGTCATGGAACACAATAGGCACCCAAACGGTCAAAATAAAAAATACATTCATGTTAAACGCTGGCCTTTTTGGGCCTGACGTTACATCATTCTCAGTTCTCACTACAGTAGAAGCAGCAAATCTGAAATAACACATTACTATAACCATTTGGTAACTGATTATTTAATTTTAATGAAAACACACTGGATTACTGTAATTGTAAACAATGACACTAAAGTGCATTAAAGGACATCTGATAAGATGTTTTTATTATTTTTCAATAAGAAAGAGAAACTGCTTGGGCTCTAACAGTATATTCTATTATCTAGAAGGTTTTGTGCCGGCTGTGTAAATGTGACATGGAATGAAGAATCACTATAAAAACAATCAGTTATATCTGTAGTTGTGCATTCCCCCACTTCCCCAAATAAACCTGTGTTTTGGTGCATTACTGACAGTCACAATGGCCGTTGTGTTCTGTGGAATGTCACATCTAATTCCCCCCATTCTCCTGATATTTCCCTTCAGTGATCACATGAGACACTTTGCATGGGGGCTGCCCGGTCTCCCTCCTCAACAGCCCTATTGTGCGTCAGACATGTGCTCCAATGACTTCAATTTCAGCCCAGTGTACCCCGTCTTTAAAGCACATTGTACTTCCACTTAACAAGGCATTAGATCTGGCCCTGGTAAAGCTTGGCAGCTATGAAATACAACACAAAGAGGCAACATGTCAAGGATGGTAAAGAATTGGACTGCGATGGGGAAATTCTGCCTCTGAATGTCACTTTGGGCAGGATACAGTAAGATGTTATTCGTACGACAGGCTGTATGAACTAAAAGGCTGTGCAAACTTAGCATGGATTTCTGCTGCTCTATGGGAAGTCATTACCTGCACCTTTTATATCCTCTGTGCTCTGCTTTGTTACAGTGGACTAGCCTAGTATAGGGTATAAGGCAGGGCATGCATCCACACACACACACACACACACACACACACACACACACACACACACACACACACACACACACACACACACAGATAATTAAGACCTAGCAAATGTCTTTGGATTGTGGGAGGAAGTTTGTCATTTGAATTTGTTAAAAAAAAATACGGCACATTTTATATAACACTATACATTAGCGAAACCTCAAATCAGAGTGTGATTAGTGGATTTTACAGTTTGCCACTTGAGACTCAGTATACTTTGAATTACGAATTACACCAGAAAAACAGCTATAACTTTTCATTTGGTTGTTTTTATGATATACCTACATAATAAAAGTGCTAAGAGAACAGAGAATCAGCTGACGATTGGGTGAAAATAAGAACCAATAAGATGAGGCGGGGAGCTATGCAGCTGCAGTGTCCCCCAGCAAAGCAAGGGGCAGCACTGAGCCAGAGGTCAGACTGTCAAATTTTAAACACCCTCAATCTTGATACCTTATCTATGTCTAATTCAAAAAAGAATGGGTCAGTGGCAATGAATGTGAGCAAACAGCTTTCTCATTCATTAGTACTCTGTAGTTTAAAATGTCACCAAACAGTTGCAAAAAAAGAAGTCTTGTTAAAACCTAATACTTGTTAACCATCAAATTCTGCTCCTTCAGTGAAGGCCTTTCCCCATGCCTCCATAGACTCACCACCCCATTGACCTATTTGTAAAACACTCTAAGAAGGTTAGAGACTCTGTATTAACTTGATTATTACAGAGTCTTTATCAGTAACACATTCCTTCTCCTGATATCCAGGCAATTGGCACTAATGGATTAAAATAAATGGGAGTAGAATCCCAAAACAAAGTGAGTAACATAAGCCATCACAAAAAGAATAAAATGACAATTACAGTATACTAAATTGATGTAATTTCATTTGAAAAAGTTGATGCAATGAACAATTCCTATAAATCCACCCAAGTAAAAACCCTTTAATACTGTTTAAACAGTCATGTTTCATGTCAACGAACTGTGAAAGTTGTATACTGTTCGAAAACAGAATGGTGTCCTAATGGATTATTTCAATTTAGATAGACATTTTTAAATTTAGTTTAATTTAAGGCATGGTGTGTACAGGTATTTCAGAAATGAACACAGAAATTTACATCACTTAGATAATTCAGTCATAGTTAATGTACTTATCTACTTAATGGTTAGAAGGAGACAAATATAGCTCTAGATAAGTACATTAGTTAATAGAACTAGTAGATAAGTAGTGGTAAGTTCCCATGTCTGTTTTTCACTTCAGCAGACCTACTTATTGGTTCATTACAATCATAATTACAATTATCTAGGAGGTAGATAATGATTATGCACACTATAAAGTAATGGTTAACTGAACTGAAAGCAGTGAGCTCAATTACTTGCTGCTAAATACATAATCACTAATTTGGTTGCAACTAAAACTTTGATTGCAACTAAAAATGTTTCTGGTTAATTACTGCATTAAGTAATAGTTAGTTCACAATTAATTATTAGTAAGAGCATAATAGTACATTATTTGTGACCACAAAAGTAAAGTGTTACTGATAATTCCACTTTCATTTCTCATTTGTGGATCTTGATTCTGCTTGTTAACAAGAAACACGTGCTGTTAATGTCTCAATCACAGACTACACACAAGGTAGCATGTCACCACTAGCTGTGGCACACTTGCCCTCCACCATGTACAGTAGTTAATTCAGCAGCAGAAAACCCAAACAGTTCCACACAGCCCTTCATAAAACCCCACTCCTGTCAGACTGAGCAGTAAAAACCTAAACTCGTGTCCTTGGCTACCAAAGATGACTCCTTTCCCTGCCTGAACTCATGTACACAGCAGGGCTCTGCTGTTGAAGCTCACAGAGTATTTTTTAACCCAAATCATGTCTCTGGTTGTGTGACACAGCTTTTGTGAATTCTGGTGGGTTATGCTGTAATGCAGTGGACAGAGCGGGGTCACAGCAGGACAGAGACGTCCCTCAGAACCTTTATATGCTTATCAACTATACATGCATGTTATATATATCAACCGGATCATAAGTGACTATTGACTTATCTAAACTGTGTACAGTTCCAGCCAAAAGTCTGGACACACCTACTGAAAATCATTTGTTTTTCAACAAGATAGTGACCCCAGGCACACCCTGGGGTTATGTAAGTACTGCATTACCTTTGTGTGAATTCCCTGTGTGTGAGCATACTTGGCCAAAAAACCCGATTTTGATTAACCAGCCATGCAGCCAAACATGAATAAGAAGTGTTAGCATTCACAGGTCTTTCTCAAGACAGAGGGTGCGTTTGGATAGTTCCGTATAGTGAAACGCAGATAATGGTTCAGACTCTGCGCAGTGCCCGTGGAACCTACGATTGGCCACTTCACTGCTAGGTAATGCTGAAATTATACTTTCAGCTACACGGAGGCACCGTGATGGATTGGAAACCTCCAGCACCGTACACCCCCACACTTTCCAGTCCTGCGTTTGAGTGTTTCCCCCTCAATTATGTGGATTTTCTCTAGTTGGGGGGGTAGTGTGTAGCTCAGAGCATTAAGCTCCTGTGCCTGTGATTGGAAGGTCGCCCGTTTGGGCCTTGGCAGAAGAGTCGCATGTCCGTTGGGCCCTTGAGCGAGGCCCTTAACCCCCAGCTCCAGGAGTGCCGCACGCTGGCTGACCCGGCACTGTGACCCCTCATGCTTGCTCTCAACTGCATCTGTGTCTGTGCATCTCATGAGCCATTTTCACATATGAACTCTGGACATTGTCTGGAGAATCAGGCCTGGACATTTTCTTGCCCTTAAACACACAACCGGAGATTGCCCCTGCCAGAAGCGCTTGTACCTACTAGAAATACTCCGGTTGGTTTAGGCGAGGGGTGGTGCTTGGGTAGAGTATGGAGGAGGCAGGACATGATGCAAAAAGAACGCTGTGGAAATCTCAGTGTTTTGTTTACAGCACTACTGACAGAAGTTCCTGAATCTTGGTGTCTCTCCAGTCAGCCATGTTTGTTGGGGTCTTCTTCTAACTGGCCTTTCTTCTTTACCCTCAGGTGCTTGTATTTTTTGGTTTTCGAACCAGTCGCACGATCGAAACATCATGAACACGCCCACTCATTTATGGAGAATTCTCCCAGAATGCTCCATTCACACATGGGGGTCAATCGGAAATTACTGGGACTTTGTAGCCAGTGGAGCTAGCCTGTCCGGTAATGTCTGGTATGACTGATTCTGACATTTGTGTTCACACATGCAGCCCCTCTGGGTAATGTCTAGAAAAGTTCAGGGTAGCAGTGCATGACTGAAAGGGGCTATGGAAAACAAGATGGGGTGGGAAAGAGGAGAATTTCCCCACAGAGATGAATAAAGCATCACTATTCAATTTTACTGTTTTATCCCATTGCCCAAAAACATGTGGTGGACCAAATTGATGTCATTAAACCGCCCATAATGTGTCTGGGTGATGGACTGGTGTCTTCCTGGGACATGCTCCGCCACGCAGTAACATGTCAGAGGCAGACAGGCAATTGACTACTGCTGAAAAGAAAGCTATTTGGACAAAAATGAAGTGATTAAACACCGAACTGGAGAGAGAGCAGTAACACACGTTTTTCAGTTTGAGCAAGTTTACTTCATCGACTGCATTCAGGAGAAACATAAGAGAGTAAAAGAGAATAAAATTACAGCCTGTGCTTAATGGTGTGCGATGTGCTTAAAAACTGCTTTTACTGGCTGACCCACAAACCGAAGACCTGATTCACTGATGAATTGTCTTCAAGTGCTGAGTGAGTGCTGACGCCCACTAAGGTGTCAGCAGTCTGTTAAATACTCAACAAATAGAATATTTGAAGTTTATATTAAAAAATGAGTTTTTTAATCAAATGAAACAGGACTGAATATGGCTTCATGTAGTAAAATTCAAATAATGTGTAAATACATAATTCGCACACTTGTACTTTACTTCTCCCCATAAATTATTTAATTCACCATCCATATTTCAAGGTTTTTACGGGTAAAATTTCATTAATCCAAAACAAGTAATCAGTGTAATTCAGTGGGTGTGGCCATTCAAAAACGACGCGCAGTCTCTCACTACACTACCGGCAGAAAGCTCTTGGCTCAGAGACCGTTCCCCCCAATAACCTGAGAACAAACAAGTGCAGCAAAATGAATTAATAATGATTCATTTTTAGGTCTTGGAGTTGAGCGGACTGCTCTGGAAATTCGCCGATCACTGAAAATCCACAGAAAATGAAATAAACCTGTATTAAAGACTTAACCTGGTCTCTGGAAAAACCATGAAAGAAAATGATGTCAAAATGAAAGAGTTTTATAGAAGGACATTTATGGAAAAATATGCGGTGGTGATGTCAAAGTCGTACAGGGAACACCTTGGTGCCTACAGCTATGGCTTGACTTTGGTGTATTTCTAGAAGGGCCTTTAGCGATTCCAGGAAGCCAGAAAACAAAATGTTGCCCAAACCCAACATTAAAGACTACATCTCTGGATTTGAACAGCTTCCAATATCAAATTTGTTAAAAATAACATCACTGACACACATTGTGGCCCAGTCAGATTACACCTTGGCAGCAGTCGATGGTTCTATCTGGAATGTGTTTGGTTGACTTTAGTGCTGCTGCAGTTAGTGCTGACATTTTGGATTCCTAAAGGCTGGTGCTGTATGTGTGGTACATCCATGTGTAACGCGCACTTGGGTGCCGGCTGGCCAGCAAATCTGCTGCCTACCCTGCCATGCTGTTCCTCCGAACATGACAACTCTGTACATAGACTGTATAACATGTACCAGGATGGAGGCTCGGGTACCTGTCATTACAGCTGCTGGTGTTGGTGAACCAAATGAGTATCACATGCTAATCAGCATCATAAGATTAACATGCAGTTAGAGATGCATATTCACATGATGCTAATCCTGCATGTTTACATGATGCTAATCCTGCATGTCACATAATGCTAATCCTCCATGTTCACATGATGCTAATCCATCATATTCACACGATGCTAATCCTGGTTCCTAATGCAGCTATGCATCAAATGCACCTGCAGAAGAATACAGAAGAATTTACTACATTTTGTATAATACAGTTCACTTGTAACCTAAGATGACTGCCATGTTAAGTAAACCAATGCATTTTAACATCCGTTAATTCACATCTCAAAGTGGCTTAGACTCGGAACACTTTTTAAAAAAGCTAATATTTGATCTGGTTTGTACTGTTTACTTTAAAACAAGGTCAAACTGAGGAGGTAATTCAAAGTTACTTAGCACACTCACTCGAGCAATGTGATTGGTGACGCTTTCACTAATTGCTTACTTGGACATGCAGGACGTAGGACTTATTTCCAAATATCATCTCTTCATAATGCCTTGGACCAAGTCAGCTGTCACTGTACTTCCTGGTGACTGAAATCGGGAGGATGTTCGGAGGCAGATCCCGTGGGAAGTTGCGCTTGCAGACAGTTTCCCTTGTCTGCTTTCTTTCCCTCCATCTCTATTTCTTTTATTTTCGCTTGGTAACGATGAACCAGGTGAAAGACACTGCAGAGTAACAGAATGCCTGCTTCTCCTAGACTGACATTCTCCGTGAGTGGGTGAGAGTAACAACAACACATTTGACAGAGCTATTCCTTCCTTCACCTCTTCAGCAGGGACTCTACCTCAAGGTTACGTAAAGCATAGACATGCACAATATATCAGTTAACATATCAGTGTCAGCCAGTGCTCATTAAAAATCAAGATATCGGTCCGATAGGTCTGTGTTTTGCAACCTGGTCCTTGGGAACACTCAGATGGTCCATGTTTTTGCTCCTTACCGGGAGCTGGGAGGGAGCAAAAATGTGGATCATCTAGTTCCAGAGTACTAGGTTGGGAAACACTGCAATAGGTCAGTCTTGGTCAATTGTGCTGGCTGTTATGTAGAATTAAGTTAACATTTAGAATCAGCAGAGCCAGTGCTAAAGAGATGATTGCACTGGAGGACGAAGGGATACAGTTTCTCGCTACAGTCTCTCAAGTCAGCTCTACTTAGCTGATGTCTCACTGCTGGCATTTTTTGATGTGGTTGCTACACACATTCATGAGATTTTAATGGTTATCAGTTTCGAAGAAAATTTCCACATAGGTGCACCACAAACAGCAGAGACAGCTCCCTCTACTTTTATATTGACTATAGATGTTATAACAGTATAATCAATTGTGGAACAAATACTTGTTTTGTTGAAACTGAATGTCAGCCTACATTTCATCGCTTTTGTGCGAATCAAGGTTAATGTGAGTTAAAGACTGAGAAGGCTCTGAAGGAAAGTTGGATTACCACAGTGCTTCCTGTCAATGCAGTCGCTGTCTGGGATGGGGGAAAGAGGATCACAACAGCCAGTCTGTGCTGAGGAACTGCCTGAGCCCTCAGCCTTGAGAACCAGCAAGCGGAGTGAGCTGGGCAAGTTTCCACCGGGCCCCGGACACAATCACCACTCTGTGTCTGAGCCAGAGCGCCGAGAGTGGCCGTTAATGATCTGGAGAGGCTTTTCTAAGATGAAGACCCTGTCGTCATTGTATGACCCACACACAAATTCCCTGGTCTGTTTGGTCCATGCCCAGTGGCCTCACCACAGCACTGGGACGAGCACTGCTGAGATTTCATGACCGGTTGATCCTATTGTGTTGCAACTCATTCAATGGGCCTTCAAATGGCCGGCTAGAAGTGGAGCTGGCGACTGGGAATCCAGCTGAATGACAGAGGCTTCTGAGAAGGTCCACATTGCATTTTGGAGATGAGCTAAATCAGGAAGATGCCAGCGGCCTAAACTGAAACAAAATTCCACATTCTAAGGCGGCACGCAGACAGAACCGTCCACTTGTATCATCTCAATCATATTTCCATAATGCGTCTTTCTAAAAATAACTCACGGCAACTGCGCACGTCCCTCTCTGGGCAGATAATCACTCCTCATTTTGACGTCCAGCTAATGCATTTACTTCACGAGCCCCCAAAGGCTCCAGTACCGCTGTGTATTCTCCATGAATAATTCATGAGCTCAAAGTTGTTCAAATTCCGCCATGCTGCGCAGACAATCAAATTGAGGCAAGATCCTTTTAATATTACAGAAGAGGCAAGCTACAGCCAATGGAGATTCATGGCTCAGTGGCTGTCGAGCTGCCAGTGCTTTCAAAGACGAACCGCTTTTAATTGAGAGAAGAAGCAGGCTGCTACCTGATGCTTGTTCTAGCTACTGCTGGTTCTATTTGCTCTGCCCTTAGAAGGACCGTTCGGGGGAACGCTGATAACAATCGGTCCTACGCGTCCTGGCCGTGCTGTGAACAGTAAACACGACATCTCACTCTATAAAAGCCACCCCCCGGTACTTTTCTTTTTCATGTAGCTGAGAAGTTCAAGGTGTCCCTCCTTGGACTCCTGCCATTTTCACTGGTACAACTGTATACTCTTTCTGCTGTTATTAATTGTTGCGGTGGCAAAACAAAGAACCTGTCAAAAAAGCAAGCCTGTTAAATGGCATTATAAGGGGAGGGCGGGAGCTACCATTCATCTCAAGAGGGGGAGTTATTTGACAGCAATTATGGGGTTTAATTTAGTCCCCCTGTCCCTTGTTCCCTGTGCGAGAATAATTTGGTGTGTTCTGTTTTCCTCTGCCCCCATTAACCTGGACCAGAATACAGATGTCTGCTCTGAGACCCATAATCCTTCTCTTGCCTACAAATGACAATAAATTTGTGTGACATTTTCCCTTTCAAACTGGCACCCACTTTATACTCCACCTTTGTTTTAGTGTCGCGAATGTCCGATCCCTTTCTGATCCCCGTCTATCCATAAAAAGACAGAAACTCCAATAAAAGGGCATGTTTCTCTCTGCTGTACCCACCTGAGGGGCTCTCCCGCTATGTCTACCACCCCACTATCACCCCCGACCAGGTACCTACAATGCACAAATGACTATAGAACGAAAGCAGGGGTGCTGTGTGGCTCAGTGGATTAGGATGCTGTGTCTGATTGGAAGGTTGGCGGAGTGATGTCACCATTGGCCCCCCAAGTAAGGCCCTTAACCTCCAATTGCTCCAGGAACTGTCAGACCCTACTTTCAGTTACACATAGCTTTGGATGAAAGTGTCTGTTAAATAAGAAATAAGAAATTGTATAGCAACTGCACAGTTTATCAGCATCAGAACAAAGTGCTCAGTGAAATGATAAACTTTCAGTTTTCCAGTTAAAGTACAAACTATGCATATAATGTATATTTGTGTACAGGTCTGTTGAGACGTGTATCTAGGCTAATGTGCTAAGTTGTGGTTAGCGTTAAAGCTAAAGCGCTACATGCTACATACACGACGAAGGGGTCACTGAACCAGCCAGCTAGCATAGGGTGCTTCTGTCTTATAACCAGGAGTTGGTGGCGCCTCTGAGGAGGCACCCCATGTGAGGACCTGGGGAAGGTACCATCCGCATTCGACTTCCTCCTCACTGTGAGGAGACCATTGCTCTGCCCTTCGGCTGCCGTGTCGTGCTGTCCCAGAGCCATATTTATAACTGCATGTAAAACAAATTACTTCTAAATATAAAAAAAGTTTGCAACTCAAGTTCATTATTAATCTTAAAGGTTATGCAACGAGCAGTCACCTTCCACTGAGCGGCGCCGTATGAGGCAGAATAGGACATATTTGAGGGTATATTTTTGGATGTAGTCACGAGGGAGAGGTGGTGAGGTTAATCAGGTAGGAAAGCAGCGGGATTTCACAGGTCATACAGTCGCACTCCATCACGAGCTCGCTGAGTGCTCTGCGAGGCCGGAATTCTGCCGCCATTCGCTATAGCGCCGCTTCCGAGCATCTCAAAAGCATTAATTCAGAGCATCAAAACCGCTCCAGTGAATACCTTGCTTTTCGAATGGCAAAGGTCTAGAAATCCTCGCTGTACAAGAGCATCAGCTCATCAGGCGAATAACAGTGCTCCACTTCACGGCTTGCTGCCCGATGTTGATGGGTGAGTCAAAATACGGATTAATTTTCTCTCTTTCTCCATAAACATACGTTTATTTCTTTTTCCTAATTTTTTATTTTGAGAAGCTAGCTTTTTCTGGGCTTTTTCTTCTGATTGGATCACTGTACAGGAGAATGAGGGGGGCACAGGGGGGGTTGTGGTAGAACAGTTGAGCTTGGGGCCACACGCTGAGCTGCTTTCCAGAATTTTCTTTTCCCTTTTCAGGAGAGGGTGACTGCTGGGGAGCTGTGATGGCTTCCACCTGCAGTGGAGAGGTGTTGCAGAAAACGCACGGAGAGGCCACCAAGGACATACATGGACATGCCGATCTCGGGAGCCATTAGCAGCCTATGAATGATGGAGCCTTAAGCGCACCGTTATCGAATCAGGGCCGAGTCTTACCTCTTCCAGCCAAGACAGAGAAGGGACACCAGCTCTGTCCCCTGATAAGGACACAGAGCCACTCAGAGAGCCACGCCACTGTGTTGTCAGTCCCTTTCTAGCTATTTTCCATTCAGATTGCCATCCATCATTTGACCACACACAGTATTACGAAATAATGGGATTTTGTATTGTCAGCAATCTCAGGGGACCTAGTTCAAGATTCAGTGAGAAGAGGCTGGCCAGCAGAGTAAATACTGCCATTTGAGCTTGTTTCTGCACGGCTCGAATCATATGGCTATTAGAAAAAAAAGAAATCAAAGTGATCATTTGCGTCTCCGCGCAGAGGCGGCTCATTTGGGTGGCAGGATAGCATGCAGATGGAGGGCGACCTCACCATGGCACACAAATGGGGATGCAATCAGGAAAAAGCCCCGGACCGCATGGGGTAAATCATTATTCAGATTGCTTGTAAATAAGTTGCTGATTTACTAGATCCACAAAGCAGATGGTATCTCAAAGCCAGTTCACAGAGACAGAATATGTTTCAGGAAGACCAGAAATAAAATATGGTAAATGCAGATTAAAAAGGATTTATGTCCCTTTGACACAACATTTACTGGGGAGACTGAGGTACAATACCAGGGTACAAGAAAATCATTCAAGTATTCAAACACTGCATATACTTATATGACGGAATTTGGTTTTGTAAAATTCTGTGATTTCCTCATGCATGTGGCGATTAGTGCTTGATAATGAGATGCCTCATTAATGATCATATATGCCAGTTGTAGGCCTGTGAGTTGCCAGCTCAGCTGGAATTCTAGGAAAGGCACACCACAGTCACCATTGGAAACTGCATGCAATCAAAAACACGCTGCTGTGCTCAGTCTATTCGAAGGCAGTCTGCGTGACACGCTGTGCGCGTGACACACTGTGTGCGTGGACGCCGGCGCTGTCAAATCGGACCTGGTGGGGCTACATGGCACGGTCCACAATCATACAGCATATACTGAAAAAATCAGATGCATTAACAGGTAAATAAATCAAAAAACAAATAAATAAAGAAAATCGGCAGGCATCGAAATCTCAAACCCTGTGTCCTGCCCAGACTTGAGTGCCAGTTGAGCGAGGGCTCCAACACAGAGACCTTTCTGCACATTAGCAGACTACATCACTGTGAACAGAACGTCTCCTGCAGCCTCTGTGAAAACAGAGGAAACTGCAGTTTCAACACGCCGCATGTGACCTTACGATGGCTCCTGGATAACAGCTTCCCGTGTTCGAATCCACGGCATTATTGCCGCAACTTTATCAGTTACAAAATACTTAGTTCCACGAAACCTTGAATCAACACATTGTTTGTGTACATAAGGCAGCCAGACGAGCTACACAAATATTTTTAAGTTTAGCTTCCCAACAGAAAACACGTCCAGCACTACCTAATGAAAGGCACTGAATCAGAAAAATTTCCAGCTGCAGAAATGTATAAAACTGTATAAAAATGTATAATGAAATGTATATGTAGAAAATGTATAACAAAAACTGTCCATCTATCCATTCATCTTCCAGCCACCTACCCAGTACAAGACAAAAGGCAACTTGTTTTGGACAACAAGTGCCTCTGCTAAGCAAACGAATAACTAACAGTCTGCCACTTGCTAAGCAGCAGTTTGACATCTATCTGCTTTTAGGCGAGAGGCATTTGCATTCAGGAGCTTGTGCACAGACAGTGTGGATCTTCTAAGTTCTGCAATCACAGACACAGGTCCCTGCTCACTGGATCCAGTGGGTTCAACACTGGAATCAGAGTTCAACAGTCCAGCAAAAGCAGTGTAAGCAGCGTGGTACAATACCATGCTTCAGCATCACACACGACGCACAGGGTTTACCTATGTCAGCAGTTATGGAGGATTATATACAATTACGTCAGGCAGCTTTGTAATCCCAAGCAAGGCCAAATCCAAAGAGTAACTTTAATTCTCCCTGATGTCATAGCTACTTATTTAATTTACCCGGAAATGTGATTTATCTGCGGGCGACCACAGCCATGTGGGAAAGGGACTCAGACTCCAGGCTGCTGACTCCCTGATAGACTGGTGCCTAACGACCGGGGGGGGTCACAGGGAGGGCACGTGTCAGAAGTGTACAGTGCTCAAACCCACCTGTGTTGATGCCTTTCAAAGCTCCCCGTAAGTCACGCTAAAACGGGTAATATTTCACTCCCACGAGCACTCACTGAAAGGGGTGCAGACCATTCATCTCAGGCACCCTGTGGGCTTTCATATACTTTCATGTCCTTATTCATCTCAGCCTTGTTCTTATGATCTTCATTTTATGCTTTTTGCAATTCCTTTGAAAAATGAGCTTCTGCCTTCCGTATTTCAATCAAAACAACACAAGTGCCAACATTTGTAACTCTACCGACTCGCTGGTCAACGTCAAACTATTTCTGTGACTACTTGGTTACAGTGGATGGGCATTTCCTGGTGTCTGTCTACCTTTATCATGCAAAACTCTTAGCTCGGCTAAGGTGAAGAATACTAGTGGTAAACACAGATTCCTTGCATCGTTATAGCAGTTCTGTGCATTTAGCATATGTGGCCCTGTTTTTGGACATACTTCAGGTGTGCAGTCTAGAAATGTCCTTAAGGATCACAGCTCATTACACAGTGTATAAAAAAGCAGCCCGATTTGAGTCACAGCACATATTTTCATAAGAACATCTGCTGTGTGTCATCTGCGGAGGAGGAGATGCAAGGGAGAACCTCGCCACTTTTCACTTTGGAAAGGACGGCTTCATTATGCTGCGATCTGTTTCTTTCATGCATAAATGGGGATTTCGTGTAGAATCCCTTGCAACGTTATACAAATTAAACAAACTAGCCATGCAAAAACTGGTGCAGTTAAACCAGAATCGTGTTGGCGTCTGTCTGTGACTACGCATTGCTTTTCAACTGCGGCAAGCTGGTTCAGTGGGTAGCACTGTGGCCTCCCACCTCCAGGCCTGTGGCTTTGTTTCCTACCCCTGGCTCTGTGTGTGTGGATTTCACATGTTGCCTTGTGTGAGTTTCCTCCCATAGACATGTGGTTTAGGTGCCCCTGAAATGCCAGCGTTTTTATGACTGTGGGCCCTAAGATGGGGTGGCATTGCATGCAGGATTCCTGGGATCGGCTCACTGGACCCTGCACTGGATAGGTTTCTATACATACACACGCATACACAGATTCTGCCGACATTTTAAATACCTTTTACAAATTTTTGGGTGCAAAACACAAGGGAAATACAGAAGGTGTTTAAGCGATGAATATATGTAGGATTCAATTAACGGCCAAAAATGGTTGTTTGTGAAGGAAAGAAAGATTAAGGGTCTGTTTCTTGCAAAGAGAAGAGAGTGTTTTCTGAATTATTGATGCGTCGCCTATTTAATTGTTTGCACCCTGTGGACAAATGATGCACAAAGAAAGATCTGACAATGATGCTTGCTTTCTTAGTCATTACTTTACAGCACCATAGAGGATACTAGATTGATTTCTCAGTGCAAAATCATTTCACGTTTATTCATAGACCAAAAAGCAAACATCAATGAGAAACATCAGAGGTAAGAGCAGAGACACACATCAGTACATGACAGTGCTGAGCGGCGATGAGAGAGCAGATCGACAGCCCCCCGAAGCCAGCCCCTGTGTGACATCACGCCCCGGCCTTTTTCTGTGCTTGTGTGACAAATACACTCCATTCTCAAGACCACATGAATACTCATGTTACCCAGACAGGTCGGTTTGAGTACAAGAGAGGCTTGTGGTCAGAAAGAAATAAGAGTTATTTATGAACTCTATGTGTCGGCTGAGTGATTTTTCGTGATCCCTACACTGCAGTCAGAGCCCCAGGTCGCAAGAGTGGAGGATCTTTCTATGGCGCGTGGTCCCTGGTGACTCCTGAGAGTTTGGAGTGTTCAGTTATGAACAGACAACCGATTTAAAGAGCAAGAGAAAAGCAGCGTATCTTACCCCTGTGTTTAAACAGTATTGCAACCCTGTGAGCAAAGTCGACTCCTCCCAGCGATAGCAGAATGACGGAATTCCCAAGCTACCATTATCTAAGCTTTTCGCCAAGGCTGTAAAGAGGGCCATGCTCGCTAAGAACCGGACTGTGCGCGGTCTGGAGCTGAGAACCGCTTCCCCGGGCAAACGCCAGCCACCATGAGCCTAACTCCCCAGCAGAACGCGGCGGGAGACGCAAAAGGGACGTGGCTTTCTGCAAAATCTAACCCTGCGCCACCTTCGCACGGCGACGGGATGTCAGGCGCGCGGTTCTCTTCATCGGTGCGTCACCTGCAGGGAGGTTTCTGAAAACCCGGCGAGAAGGGTACAGAGCCGCTGGACAGAAATCTATCAGGTGGTGATGAATCACTAGCCTGCCCTGGCCGGCCAGCCCACCCCCTTCCTGCGAGTAATTACGAGGCGGGTGATAGACGGCGAATAGAAAGTGTCTGATTTCTGTGGCTATATTTACTTCCTGAAAAGAGACCTAATGGGCAGGAGAAAGCTGTCCCACTGATGAAGGACGCACACGGAGAAGAGCCAGGACTATTAAAGACTAACATCACAAGTGACACTTGAACACTTCATTAAAAACAAGGTATGGTGTGGAGGCTCAGTGGTTAACACTGTCACCTCGCCCCTTGCCTGGAGTGGGTTTGAATCCCGCCCTGGCTTTATGTGTGGACCCTTCACCTTGTGGGTTTCCTCTGACTACTCTGGCTTCTACCCACAATCCACAGCGAGCTGTCTCGCAGACAGGCGTCCCATCCTGGGTGTCCCCCTGTACTGACCTTCCTATGCAGCCTCCTATCCCAATGGAACTCAGCACTAAATGAACAGTCATGAAAATCTCATAACATACATCTGTGACACTGACATTTCATTAATGACCATCATAAGGACCTTACTGTTTATTGAGAAATGTCTTTCTTCCCAATACGATTTTGGCCAAAATAAATGCACTGGGTACGAAATGTTGATAGCTGCCCCCAGCAAAGCCTTCGTTCAGCTACGCCCACTTCGGCCACGTCCACTTTGGCCACGCCACGCCTCATCGGAGCCTGTGGTTCACAAACCCATTTACTGGTGGATAAATTAGCGACTTGTGGTGAGGTGCTGTGTGTTTTCGCCTTACTGTATCGCAGTGTTTTCCCTTCGCTTTTCTCCATCCTTTCACTCTCCCTGCTATCACAGGTCTGTGCGTGACTTTCCCCTAATCTTAGGGTTTTCTTGCTTTTTGGATTTGGTCGTTCTTCAGCATGTTTCTCTTGCCGGAGCTACGAATTACTGCCTGTGTTTTCACTGCCGTTTCTCGGATTATCATTTGGATTCATTTTTTTTTTCATGATGCATTTCACTGCTTTGGGACATACTACCTTTAATTTTTCGAATACAATTTCTGGACAACAATTTTGGAAATAATCTTTGTACTTCCACATTCAGATAGTCTCATAATCATTATGTTGTAGAATTATCATCCATTCAACTTTAGGAAATGCTTACAAATAATATCTCAAATTTGTTGACTTGATTTACTGGGTTTATACTGCATGAATATATTTCCATACTAATATTCCCATTAACAACCCACTACAGGAAACAGAAAAGTTGTGTTTTGTCATTCAGGCTACACTGGCAGCTGTCCAGCACCATCATTATAATTAGTTAGCTGAGGAAATTTTAAATTCTTCAGGGATGTGAAAATGCAGCTCATATGTGGAAAGCGTGGGATCTGTTGGCGCTGACAGAAAACTGCTAAAACAAGCAAAAAGAGGCAAGGAAAGCTTGAAGTGGGGACTGTCTTCAACAATACAGGCTTCATACACTTATATACAAACAAAACAACCAAAAAAAAGGAAGCACTGGACTAGACCAACAGTTAAGTAAGCTCCGTGTGCAAGAAACCAGCATCAGCCGAGATACATGTATCTGGAGAATATTTAATGTAATCTGGATGTTCCAAAAAAAATCTGGAGGGAAACATTTATATGAAGCATAGCTCCAGCTCTGAAGCAGCTGAAACAGCATGTGACCATCAAATACTGTCTCAGCATGCTGCTGATGGACATCATATTCAGAAGTACTCGGAGATATTCTGGGATCTGATACGCAGGCTGGCAGGCCTGCTAATGTGTAGTTTGACAAAATGCTCCTTCAGAAGGCCTAGATCTTCTGAACTAGAAGACCTAGAACAGAAGCCACAATAATAAATCCTGGGCCCTAAATTTCTACATCTCCTTTTATCATTTTCTGCCCCTGCACTGACTGTCATTTTGCTATGGATCCAGGAGTACACAATAAAACGTGAAAGGTACATAAGTGGTTCACTCGTTTGGTCATGGTTTTGTACATGGGCTACTAATCCAATGGGACACCCCTCCCCCACTTAGAGAGTTGCACATCTCAACTGTATGGTCAACAGCAAGGTGTCCTCTTAGTGGTAGACCAAGGTGACATGGTAGCATGGAATTAACTGTCTTTTTATAGTGGATATTACAACCTGGCAGCTTAGTTACTAGGGATGCACATCTCCGTCACTGAGGCCAATGCGATGCACATCTCAATGCATTCCCAACAAATTTAATGCATTAAAGACACATATGAAGCAATTACTAACGCGACACGATATGATTCACCCCTACTGCGACGCAGTGTGATTTGACACGATATGATTCAACACAATGAGATTCAAGGTGATACAATGTGACGTATCGCCGGACCGACCTCCAACTTGCGCGAGGTTTGGCCGAGAGACTTGACGAAAATTGGCTACTGACAGCAGTGGGGAACGGGAGACGAGAGAGTGAGCCTGGGAAAGAGTTTAGAGAGGGGGCATCAATCTAAATACAAAACAACTGGTCAAAATGTATTGGTCAGATTCCTAAATAATAAACGCATAGGGCTTATACTAATAATTACATATTAATAAATTCGATTTAAAAAATGCAAAGATGTTAGAAACGATGCAGTTCATGCCAAATTGTATCCTGTGCACTTTTTAAATCCAACATGAAATTTTATGCTGGTGCTCTAATGAAAATCAGTGACTCTTACCATTGCCACTGCCATTAGTTATCCAAACAGCAAAAAAGCAAGGCTCCCCTACTTTAGGGAATGGAGCCCAAGGCCACAAACAGCCAACACTGTTAGACGAGCAGACCCATAAGTCTGTGAGGCTAATGTGCTGTTTCTGGCCCATCCAGAAAATGGATCTTACTGACAGCAGAGAGATAATTTACCAGCTTAGCATGGTTGTGAGTCAGCAAGTATAAACAATACAAAACAAAGGACTTTCTGCATGCATGTTGGTTCCCGTACTAAATATAGAATTTTTATAGATATAATTATGCATGATTTTAAAAAGGTGTGAATGCTTTGGTAGTCTAGTGGTGCAGCAAACACACATATCTAAACTGAATTATGACGGTACTTGGCCTCATTTTGCCTACTGATCCAAAAAGGCATAAAATGGGGGAAATTTTCTGAGAAGTTTGACTCGAGTGGTTGAAAAATGTGCTGAGGATCATCTCCATCTGCACTGCTAACACAGTTTTTTGTAATACAAGCGTTTGGCTGAGCAGCCACTGTGCAGAAAGGCAGGATGGAATATTCCTATAGCTGTTAAAGGCCTCCTGGTCGGCTCGAGTCGTGAGCACTGAGCATGCCGGTCAAGCACAGAGCATGCCTGGGAAGCACAGAGCATGCCTGGGAAGCACAGTGCATGCCTGGGAAGCACAGAGCATGCCTGGGAAGCACTGAGCATGCCTGGGAAGCACAGAGCATGCCTGTGTAGCACAGAGCATGCCTGGGAAGCACAGTGCATGCCTGGGAAGCACAGAGCATGCCTGGGAAGCACAGTGCATGCCTGGGAAGCACAGTGCATGCATTCTGAAGACCTCCAGCAACCCCCTGCACGCAGCCAGACCTCTGACTCTGCAAGGAATCATTCATTTCTGTTATCGCTAATAGTGACCCCCCCCCCACCCCCACTGGCTCAATGTGCACGTTTTTGATAAAGAGGCGGATCATGCACATGACTCTTCTGGGTTTATTTATTTATCACAATGAAAGCATCCATCCACCCATCCATCCATCCATCCAATTTCTTAAACCACTTGTCCTAATCAGGGTTGCAAAGGGGTCCAGAGCCTATAACAGAGGCTAAGGGTGCAAGGCAGGGAACAACCCAGGATGGGGCACCAACCCACCGCAGGGCACACTCACACACCATTCACACACACAACACAACACTTATGGGCAATTTGGTGACTCCAATTAGCCTCAGCGTGTTTTTGGACTGTGGGGGGGGGACGGAACTGGAGTATCCGGAAGAATCCAATGAAAGCATTCAATGCAGTTTAGGAAACCCAGAACAACTGAATCCACTAATCACAATTTAACCATAAACCAGCTATTACATGCCATGTCTGATACTTTGCACCAAAGTATTATATTTTTCCCAAAACGTTTAATAGTAAATGATGGGTAACAATTCTGATTTGGATGCTATGAAAATGCAATGATTGTTCCTTCCTATGGCAAAGAAGACCCCTCTCGTCTCCAATCTGACAATATGTACCCAAAATCACATACATGCCCTTTGGACGTTATATTAATAACCAGAGAGGTTCAAACTGTCCGTCGCTTCACAACTCTACACAAAATCTGTTCACTGTATACAATTCTGCGCTCCATCATTCAAAAATCACTCAGACCTCGTCATCTCCGTATTCTCATGCAAAATCCGGATGTCACGAAGCGACAATTAAAAACAGCGATCGGCTGACAGGCAACAAGCACCGCTGAAAGGGGACTGTCTAAACGAAGGGAATGCAATCTGCTGGCCTGAAAAAGAGTTAAAAAATGTTCAGCTGGGGCTCCTAGCTGTTACAAAAGCAGTCATAAAATGGTGGTTGGGAACATTAAAATATGGAGAATGTTATTAAAAAAATAACTTGTTGGCATGCAGTGAATAATTGAAAAGCAAACATTAACATACACATAGCAGTCACTCAGCATTACATGACATCTAGTCTCATCCAAGTACATGGGTCTAGGTGTCTCTCTGTTACTTTCTGCCTGAGTATGTGACTAAAGATCAAAACCTGTGTCTGCACAGCAGCTACACCAAAATCAAGCTTGACTGAAGGCATCACTACATCTTCCCTAAGCATCACCTATGCATTCATCATGGCAAAGAATCTACTCAGAGACACAGACTTAATCAAATGAAGAAAACTGGCATGGAAAGCCATCTGGTGCATCCGCAATGGCTCACCAATCTAAAAAAATGTAACATCCAGTGACTAAAGCAATGTCAGTGACCAATCATAATGCTACTCGGTGACCTAGAGGTTTTAAAGTAATGCCTGGGATAAATCAGACAGGGAGAAACATGGGTCTGTCACACAAAATCCAGATTATGAGCTCAAATTCAACGGTAGATGCTTTTGCCACTGCTCACCACACTAAATAATAATCAGTGATTTCTCAGTGGGACTGACACATGTCTTAAAAGCCTATTATGTGTGTGACTAAACAGTTCTATGAATATTTACAGAGACTAATCAACACAAGTCACATTGTATCTCGGTGATAAATGTTAACGGTTCTTTAGGGTAGTTAAAATGAAGCTCTGCCCTAAGCAGCGTTGCCAATAAAAATAATATGAACCGAAGTTGTTTAAAATTCCGAGCAACTGAAGGAAATCAAATTTCAAGCACTTTTAAAATGAATAAAACAGGTCAATGCGCTGTCTTATTGAGACAATAACAACAGTGCCATCCAGAGGTCTTCCCCCCTTTACATCGTCCACCGTGAAAACGTTACCGCTGCTCTAACAATAATGATACTAAAAGTTACGAAACTGCTCTACAGATATAGTTACTACAGCTATTAATGTGGGTTTTATTCGTGTATTTAATTTCGGTTAATTATATACTGACCCGTTTAATGAAACATGTAGAATCGCTTAACGCATGAGGCGAAGTGTCCTAAGGAACGCTTTTAAGGATTTATGTTGTGATAAGCAGCACCATAAATTTCAGAATTACCAAGCTCGTGTTGCTCTTATCACCTATAAGTTTCTCTTCGGTTTAGGGAAACATGAAAGCAGAAGTAATACAAATAATTAAGTTTGTAGCACTTTTACTTCATTTCCTTTACATCCTTTTACTGTGGAAGCAAATGCATGATATTTAATCAAGAAGAATTTCGTTTCGCATATTTACCTGTGTTAGAACCCTACAATAATATGCTAAAAAAATACTGGAACTGTTGAGTAATACATTTTTACAAGAGTATTACGGTATTAACTTACCTCTTCCACCGTTAGCGGCATACATATTCTGTACTCTTTCAACAACATATTCCGCTGATACTATAACAGTCCTCGGTGTTTAAAGTATATTCGATATGGATATTCTTACAAAAGTTACCGTATCACGGATGGTTTAATTCTACTCCAGCATTTGATATACGAAAATGGCTTTAGAGCATTAACCCAGACCGATACAGTGTCCTTTTAAGATGTATTGTTCATTTTAATTCGGGAATAATTTCCAGTAGTAATCGGCTGCTAAACTGCAACGCTAAGCTGGTCTTTTTGTCCGCACCACAACCGGGCAAAAAAAGGTACGATTAAAATATCAAAACGATTCGACTACTACGGTATGTCCCTTCGAAAATAAAATAGTTTCAGTGGTTCAGACAACGCGATTGTGAAATAGCTGTTGACTTCTCCTGTAGTAAAAATTACGACTCTTCAGCTGTCAACTCCAGATTGCAAGGAATGCAGCTTTCTGCAAAAAAATGCACAACAGTAGCTCATCTTTGTTAGTGACCAGCCGTTGTCTCTGGAATTGCTGTAAGATGCGGTCCACTTTACTGCTGTATTCTTCCTGGAGTGAATAATAATCCCGTTACACTGTGATTTACATCGCCGATTATGTGGCGTTTCTTTCCGTTAAGGAGACATCGGCTTTGTTTTCCTCTTGATGCCAAAATTGCAAGCGCAATCGCCCGGGTCACGGCGCTCTCAGTCAGGGGATGTGAACAGTGTAATATCTAAGAGCTACGACGTTACACTTGGCTGCAGCTACGGAAACATCTACACTAACCACACGGGGCAGGAAACGCACCACATGTAAGCAGACTGTACTTCACTTTTGTCCATCCATCTGACTTCTATCATCACGATGCAAAATAAAAATATCTGCCTTACACCGAACACTTTATCTCTGGGATAGGTTTAGTGGCGTTGTGCGGATGACGCACGCCCACGTATCGATCAACTATGCCTGTATTAATTCACTCAATAACAAACAATACCTGATATTTCTGTATGATGCAACAACTTTAAGGGACAAAAAAATGTATCGTGGCGGCACGTACATATATTTTGCAATAATCAGCAAATATTTCATTAGAATAATGAAATTACTTTCTGTTTAAGTAATCAGCCCGAAAAGTTATCTTTATGTCTTGAGCACAGGAATCTTTCACTACCGGAGTCAAAAGGAACCAAATACAAGCGTTTTAGTTTCGTGTGTGCAAATAAGCACGACTTTTGGTTTGAACACAGTGTGTTCAGTACCCTACAAAATGGTCAATTCATGTTGGCAGGCAATGGATGAACTTAGGGATTGCAAATATAAAAATATAATAACAAAAATCTAAAAGTCCGTTCGATATTGTATTTTTCATTTTAAACTTGAAATATAAAGTGAAATGGATATATATTCTTATTATACGTCACAAAAATAGGTTCATTTTAATGGTATTAACTTAGTGAGTATAAATTAAGTACAAAATCAAAAGATTTAGGTATATTGGGTGTTTAGATATTAAGCTCCCTACATACATCTTAAATATCCTAAATCAAAAACCATAGCTGTAACAAGTAAACACAACTCCCAAGTCAGCTCCGCTCCTCATATCACGGACTCGCACACCGAATACCCGCCTACGAGACCCCGATATTCCAGCACAACTCGGAGGCTCCTTGCGCTATGATTCGGCAGTTACTCGCGCACAGAGCGCTCTCTGGCTCCCCCTGTCGTCTCGGCGCCACTGAACCGTAACATTTTGATTGGTCGACGTTCAGAGACTTCCGGTGAGTCTCGCGATACCACCGGAACAGAAGAGACTCCCGAAGTGAGCAGTCGGGGCTTCGCGATAGTTAGCTAGCAAAATTTGTTGAGTCTTTGCTTTGAGGCCGACCGGCGAGGTACAGCACAATGGCTGAAGACAGATCAGAAAGATCGGACGGGAAGATCGTAAAAATGGAGATTGACTACAGTTCCACGGTGGACCGGCGTCTTCCAGAATGCGAGAAAATGGCTAAAGTGAGTGGCGTTCAGATGAATGGCATACGGCGGGCTGAGTCATGCTGTATGCTTTATGCTGCTCAGTTTAGGCCTTGTCGATGATACATTCAGTTGCTGATAATTTGCAACGAAGAAAGTGCACATAGATTGAAACCAGTGTGTCTGGATGATGTTAGTATATTTTATTATTCGTTGGTTGTTTTGTATACAATTAACTGCGTTAGCTAGTTATCACAACTGCTGTAGCTTGCTAGTGACAGCGCTTTGAATTTAACTGGTACCCCGCAATAAATCATGGAAAAATTACGTACTGATTGTTACGTTTATTGAGAAAAGCCATCTTCAGATACTAAGTGTTTTGCATACTTTTGTACAACTAATTGATTGATGTTGTGATTTGAGCTGTTGGTCGGGTAGCCTACACGTCATGTTGGTTATAGCGATCGATTAATGTGGAAAATTGATCATTATTAGCAGTGAGTATTATTTATCGATGTTTTGTTACAACAATGCCAGTTATGCAGAACATTATGCAAGTATTTGTAATACGTCGACATTTATCGTATTATTATCGTTGTGAAGTGTAATTGGATTGTACACCTTAAGTCGTGGTAACATGTGAAGCATGTATTTGTACTGAACGTGCATCCTTCAAGTTGCAATACATTATTTTATGCCTTTGTCACAGTAAATTATTATGATGGATGCAAGTCACCGATATGTAACTCAAAGTACAGTATGCTCTGTTTATATGAATTTTCTTTTTTTTCCCCAAGGCTGGAAGACTCCAAGAGGCCATTGACAATTTGTTGTCTTTGGAAAAGCAAACGAGAACAGTAAGCTTTTAATAAACAGTTGATGACTGCTACAGCTTGCATGCTTTACTGGTATCTTACGTTTATAACAGATGTGATCTGCTACTTCTGTAACAGGCTTCAGACATGGTGTCAACCTCCAGGATACTAGTGGCCATAGTCCAGATGTGTTATGAGGCGAAAGACTGGGATGCCCTGAACGAAAACATCATACTTCTATCAAAAAGGAGGAGTCAGCTAAAACAGGTTTGAGCAGGGTGTCGACATGTTGCAGTGATATTTTCTGATCAAAGAAACATACAGATCATAAAGCTATTGTGCATGGAAGCCATGTGTAATTTTCACTACCAGAGTGAACTGTAATTTCTTGCACGATTAAAATTTTTTGAGTCCGTTTGTTTTCCAGGCTGTTGCCAAGATGGTGCAGGAGTGCTACACGTATGTAGATAAGCTGACTGACCTGACCGTCAAACTGCGGCTCATTGATACCCTGCGCACGGTCACCGCAGGCAAGGTCTGGTTTGCTCAGATATTTTGCATGTGAGAGAGATGTGTTTCAGGTATATTTACTGTAGATGATTGCAGTGGGCTCAGGGTCTGGTTTGTCTTTCAGATCTATGTGGAGATCGAGCGTGCCAGGTTGACCAGGACACTGGCTAACATTAAGGAGCAGAATGCGGAGGTGAAAGAAGCCGCTTCAATCCTGCAGGAGTTGCAGGTAGGACCCCTGCCCTTTTTTGCTTTAACAGGACTGAATGCAGTGCTACTTTCTAATAAATTTTTACAGTTGTGTATCTTAAGTGCAGGTGGCCTTTCATGCACTTGTTTATCCAAGCAGTACCTTGCATTTCTAGATGGGATATGTTTTGTGTGTGTTGTAGATTTCAGTAGGGCCAAGCACGGCCATTTAAATATGCTTTTCAATGCCACTTGGGTTTTGGCAAACCACATAAATAACACACCCTGTGTGTTTAACTCCATCATGATTTTTCCATCACCGTGGGCAACGATAGTCCAATGTGCTGACAAGAATCTGTGCACCTTGAGCAAATTAGCATCTCAGTCCGACTGCTGACCTGCGCTGTGATAATCTCTCACACGGATGCTTGCAGCTTCCTTGTGGATGGGCTACCAGCACCATAGCCCTCGGTGGTGGAATAAACTCCTGCCCTTGGAACAGTGATTTAAAAAAAAATCAAAAAAGACTTACTCCAAAACTTACTGACAGGCTGATGCTGATATGTCCAACCGATTAAATGGAGGGTGTATTCTGTTGAGAACTTGGATAGTGTGCAATGTTTTTCTCAGTACAAATTTCCTAATATGGGACATTAGTACACAAAACAGTAGTTTTCAATATAAAGTTCAGCTACACTTATAGAACTTGCCTGCCTATATATTCATCCAGCAAAGTCCTTGAATACATAAGGTCAGCCTGTAAATCACTGCTCAAAAGTGTATTTGAAATGTATGTGTTTTCCTGTATGTGTGTGCTTTTCCACTGCATCAGGTGCTGTACTTCTGGTACTTCAAATAGTTGGTTTTCCACTGGTGTAAAAACTGGTATCAGAGCTGAATGACATCACAACTTGAGGCGGGGTATTTTGTACTAAATCTGAAAAATGGCTATACTATAATGTAAGGCTGGATGATATTAAGGCCATCATTGCATGTCATGTACGTGCAATTCTTATATCGCTAGTCGGCAAGATTAAGATCAGGCTTTTTCTTACCTTCAGTTCTGTGCAGACATTATGATGCAGGGAGTTTAAGTCGTGCTATAACATTGTTACTCTGTCATAAACGTAACTTGACAAACACTGCAATTTTAGCGATTGCCCCATTTCTGGATTGTCTAGTACAAGTTTTTGAAACTCGGTTCCTTTACCGCCGCTGCTTTTATATGAACTCTGCATGTGCTTTCCAATCATTTGAAATCACTCATAGACGAGCTAGTTAGAAATGTATTTATTTTGAACTCGTTTTTGCTTTATAAATATCCCATTATTACAACAAAATGACATTGCAATGTTTTATTTTTTATATATGTATCGTGCAGCCCTAGTATATTATAGCAAATACTTTGACTTCCAGACCTTCTGGTTCTGAACAGATTGCAGTTAAAGATTGGTTCTCTTTATTTGTCCATTCATACATTATTGCTCGTTTAGTTTTTTTTACTTTATCATTGATTTCTGAGTTAGTAACTTTTCTCCAAGGCAGAATTTGTATTGTGTTTCAAAGGCAGGCTATTTACATAACCAATCGATTGATAGTGTTTTCAAGTCCCACCCCAAAGTACCCCAGCTAGGTACTGGGACTTTTGGTACTGGTTGGAAGTCAATGGAATAGCAAAAGTACCATATCGAAAGTACGGTCCCTTATTCTTAAGCCTGACCTAGCTGTGTATATGCGTTTCTGTTTTCTGAATGATGTTTTTATTATGTGACTTGTGTCTTTATGCACTGCAATGGTGACAGGTTGAAACGTATGGCTCGATGGAGAAGAAAGAAAAGGTGGAGTTCATTCTGGAACAGATGAGGCTTTGCATTGCCGTGAAGGACTACATTCGTACTCAAATCATCAGCAAGAAGATCAACACCAAGTTTTTCCAAGAAGAGGGTACTGAGGTGAGGCTCTGCTGTCATTGTGATCAGAGAACAGAATGAAAGAAGACAAACATGGTTTATGCTGTCCCATGGGAGGTTTGGTGAACGTCACTTGCAGTTGATTTGCAATCACATTGAACTTACTTTTACACCAACTTAAAGATCATTTAAACATTTTCCTTGGCTACCTAAGACTTCTGCACAGTACGGTATACTTCTAGCAAAGGCTTTTAAGGTGTTAGAGGAATAAATCTGCATGGTAAACATGTAATTACAACATTAAACTTCTCAGATTTTAATGGGCATTGAAAACTGGTTAGTCCAGTACCTTTATCAATGAATGGGTTGGTACTTAGCAGCTACACTGAGAAGTTATGTTCTGCAAAAGATGCTAAAGCAAAGAAGCCATTTTGGACCATATTTTAACAGAAGACCAAAGTAAAGTATACACCCCTATATATATATATATATATATATATACACACACACACACACACACACACACACACACACACACAGAGATTCTCTTTGTAAAATGCTCAGTTTAGTCTTTAAGACAAGCTGAGCACGAAGCAAATGGTCTGCACTGTAATACTGCTAAGAGTTTCTGCTGTTTTGTTTTGTTTTTTTTTGCGGCCCCTATCAAATTACCCAGCTTCCCCAGGCTTTTGTAGAAATGTGATCCCTCAAATGAAGTCTTTTTTAATGCCAGAAAGTGTGGACCAAGAGCGCTTAAGAAGTCCTGGGAGCTCAATGGTCAGAAGATTTCCATTAGATTGAAATGGAAGATAAAAACTGGGGCTGGAATGATACTTATCGAAACTATTGCATTTGCCAGAGAGGTCAGATAAGATCCTTACAAAAAGAAGTAATTGGTATAATTGTGATTAAATTCTAGTGAAATGTGCTTAATGACTGCTTTTCAGTTCATAACATAAAAGGCATTCGTGGAATTGTTTAAACAGTTGGACAGGCTCCCCCCCCCCCGAATGAATTAGGTTTTAATGATGACTTTTGTTTAATGCCTTTCAGAATAATGCGCCTGCATGCACTTGCTCCTTGCAGGAATCCAAGCTGAAGTACTACAATCTGATGATCCAGGTGGATCAGCACGAGGGCTCCTACCTTTCCATATGCAAGCATTACCGTGCTATTTATGACACCCCCTGCATCTTGGAAGACAGCAGCAATTGGCAGCAGGTAACGCCTGATGAAGGTGTGAGATCCAGCTCCTCTGACCTGTTTCATACAGTTTAATTAGGACAAGTAATGATTATTATTATTTTTTTTTTTGTATGTGCGCACAAAACATTTTATTTAGCTGACATCCCATGTGGCAAATGAAACTTGACATTTTACTGAAGCGTTCCTGGCTAAGCTCCCTTCTCAAAGATGCTCTAGCAGGCCCCGGATCAGTATCCAATCTTTGTGCTTACCCAATGCGCTTCTACTTTAATGTGATCTTCACATTGGCTCCACAAGCCCATAAGTCTTACTGCAGAAATATTTTAACTCTTAGCATTCTTGAAATTCTTCTTGGCTAAAGAGGTGCACCAAGGGGGCTGATCTCATGAAGTCATATGCTAGAGAACAGATCAAAGATAGAGGGTCAGATTTGTCAGCATCCATCCATCCATCCATTTTCTGAAACAGCTTAATCCCAACTGGGGTTGCGGGGGGGACCGGAGCCTATCCCGGGAACAATGGGCGTGGGCAGGAACCAACCCCACGCAGTCACCAACACACCGCAGGGTGCACACACATACAACTACAGGGCCAGTTTAGTCTCGGCAATCAACCTATCCTGCATGCTTTCGGACCATTGGAGGAAACCGGGGCCCCCGGCGAAAACCCATGCGAACATGGGGAGAGCGTGCGAACTCCACACAGAAAGGACCCGGGACCGAACCCAGGACCTTCCTGCTGTGAGGCAGCTGCGCTAACCACTGCACCACCACGCTACCCATTTGTCAGCATGTAAAGGCTGATTTCTGCGTAGAATCTATTCCGTGGTTACAGCATAGGTACAGCGTAGCCACATGCCCTGCATCGTAGCCTGACACACACCTCCCCAGAAATGTGATTACACGTGATGGTGATGCAAACCATGCACAGTATAAGCTCTGCGCAGGCTTGATGCAGAAGTGTAATCAGCCTTAAGGGATGGGGGGGGACTTTATGAGCCACTGCGCCAGTTTCTGTCCCTTCAGTTGCTTGCTTCCTTAACTGCAATTCCATACATCCCTTTAAGGCAGTCCTTGGGGACCCCCAGATAGTCCACATTACCTGGAGCTGGGAGGGAGCAAAAACATAGACTGTCTGCGGGTCCCAGAGGGTCAGGTTGGGAAACTGTTTTAAAGGGAGACAAATTTGTTTTAACTTTTAGTGTGATTATATTCCTTTCTTAAGTATGTAGTCCCACCCATAGTTAAGTCAGGGTGTTGCTAGGATCTTAAGGCATCCCAGGTTTAGCCCAGGGACCTAATCTGTTCTCAAACTGAGAGGACGGTTTTTCAAACAAAGCTAAACAAATCATTTGGGGGGGGGGTCACTGATAAATTTGGGGATTTGGCCCCAAAAGCCCCAGGCTCAAGACCCGGCTGACCTTAAGTTATGGATTTTCACGTATTATGAATCCAAGGACTGTCAATGGTGGAGTAAACATTGTTTGTTGCGCTGCAGGCCCTGAAGAGCGTGGTGATGTATGCCATCTTGGCACCTTATGACAACGAGCAGTCTGACCTGGTACACCGAATCAGTGCTGACAAGAAACTGGAAGAGATTCCCAAATACAGGTATGGGACCATGAGCAGAGAGCAGACAGAAGCCCCTGAAGAGTATATCCTCAAGCTATACTCAAAAACGCTCTGATAACACTAATTGAATGAGCCTGACATTACTCAGGCTAAAGTGAAATACTATCAAGCAGGGATACACAAATACAGAAGAGTGCACCCTGGTCTGCTTAGTCTAGACTCATAAAATGCCTCCCCTTATTTCCAACAGGGACCTTTTGAAGCAGTTCACCACCATGGAACTAATGCGTTGGGCGTCTCTGGTGGAGGATTATGGGAAGGAATTGAGGGAGGGCTCCCCAGACAGTCCTGCCACAGATGTTTTTGCCTGTACCGAGGAGGGCGAAAAGAGATGGAAAGACCTAAAAAACAGAGTGGTAGAACATGTGAGTCAGACCGGTTTTGATTGCAGTCGAATGCCTGGTGGGTTGACGTAGGTGCCCGTGGGTAATTGCAGCCCTCTAGCCCTCTTTTTGACAGCATTATACTGTTCTGATTTTTGTCATCCCCAGAACATAAGAATAATGGCAAAGTATTACACAAGGATCACAATGAAAAGGATGGCTGGACTTCTCGATCTTTCCGTCGATGTAAGTAAATTTGAATTTTTCCATGTTTCTGTTGACACTTGAGCGTAGCGTACCTTCCTGGCTGATGACTTTCTCTTAGCACTTTCTCTTAGCAGTCTCGCAGTGTCTCATGTTTATTTGGGGCAAACAGAACAGTGTTCAAAAGCTGTTTACAGCTCTATTTTTTTATAATGTAAAAATCAGCTGTGCTTTTTTCATTTTTAGGAGTCTGAAGAGTTTCTTTCCAACTTGGTGGTCAACAAGACGATTTATGCCAAGGTGGACAGGTTGGCCGGTATCATCAATTTCCAGAGGCCGAAGGACCCCAATGATCTTTTGAACGACTGGTCGCACAAACTGAATTCGCTCATGTCGTTGGTGAACAAAACCACTCACCTCATTGCCAAAGAGGAGATGATACACAACCTTCAGTAGAGAGTGCGGCAACATCAAGTGCTTGGTTTTGAAACAGATTTATATAGATTTATGTTCAGTGTCCCTTCCCATGTCGTGGATAATGAACACGAACTTGCAGAACCCCCTTCAATTATGATTGGCTCATTGTAATTTCACTTTGAGTAAATGCTTTCTTGCAGATTCTGATGATTGTACACAAAGTTCTTTTTTTTTTTTTTTAACTATATATTATAAATCTGTTCTAGCAGTCCCGCAACATAAATCTGAAAATTTAAACACTTGGGCCGACCATTAAATACAAGCTTTGTTTATCGGGCACCGTCTCTGAGTGGACTATGTTAATAGCAGATTACAGAAGGTGTACCCGTTTTCTACATTTTGTGAAGTGTTACATTGAATGTTTTGTTTAGTTACATAAACTGAGCAATATACGTCATATTAAAGAAATCCTCTGTTCTGATAGACTTCATTTATTGCAGCATAAGCTTTCTTTACGTGGGCAAACATCTTTCCTACACAAATATGGTTCCTTCAGTTATCTACACTGTTACACGTTTTTACATGCGTGCCGCTTTAGCATTGGTGTCTGACTTCAAATTTCAGCGCTTCCCATATTCCAAAAATTGAGATTTGGCTTCATGCAGAGCAAAATGGGGCCTTAGACATACTGAGTATTCTCCATGCATCATGTATCTTTAGTGCCTTGATGACAAATCGTCAAACTGGTGAACCATTTTCAAAACACACATGCATTTTTTTTAATGGAAGTCACTGAAAAGGCCCCAGGCTCCAGGCCCCCCATGACCCCAGTGGGGATTAAGCGGTTACGGTAATGAATGGATGGGCGAAAAGGCCCCATCCAGCACTCGTGTATCTCAAGCTATCGGTTCTTTCCTCGATGCATGTAATCAGTTACTTGGCTATACAGCACATCTCGGCCCTCCTTCCAACTCTATGAGGTTTTTATCAAGGAAATGAAGGACGTGGGAATTAAGGTGACACCGGACAACGGATTTCTGCTTCAGACATCTGATCAGATATAAATGCCGAGGGCAACTTGTCACAGAAATCTTGTGTTTTTGTTGAAGCTGCAGAAAAATGTGAAATGTGTTATTTTTACCATGTCAGTTCCCCCCCCCGTAAAACATGTGCAGGGTATGGTGCAAGCGGAGGATAAGAATGTTATACGTTTATTAGACTTTTATCATAAATATGATTATTTCTAGCTGAGTGGGCAGGACTGCTCCCTCACTGCCTGGATGTGACCCCCTCTGCTCTGTATGTGTGTGGAGTTTGCATGACTTCCTGCCGTCCAAAGGCATGCATTTGGGCCCAGCAACGGACTGGCATCCCATCCAGGGTGTACCTTAAGCAAATGATGCTCATTAGTGTCAGTTAGTTCCACTTACTAAACATGGTTGATGCTGGGTAATTGTGGTCATTATCCTTGGAGCACTGCAGATAAAACAGTGCTGTGCAAAAGTCTTAGGCAGTCAAAGAAAATGTTCAAGGCTATTTATTTAGGGAGCAAGTGTATATTTGCTCAAAAAACAGTTTAACATTAGAACATATGGAAATTTACAGTAAAATAAAAATTTATCTCCAAAAAGTTACTGATATCTTGTTTGATAACTAGATGAACACCGCATTGGTTCCCAAGCCTCAGGGGCACCTCGTCCATTATCTCCATTAGCTCAATTAATTAATGAAATAACTTAATGAAGTACTGATTAGCTAAACATGGTGGGGTAGCAGTTGAGTCAATAAATACATTTGTATTGTATTACATGGTTACTGCAAATTCTGGGGTGATTTAAGGAGAGGTTTTGAAAAGGCTAAGCTGAAACACTTTGACATCGTACTTTAAACCAACACGAAGCTCATATAATTTCAGGATAATTATGTAAATGTCAGTATATGCATTTATTTTGTTGATATGATCTTTTCCTGAATCATGAGCTGGACCTAATTTTCTGTTTATGTAATTGCTTTCAGTAAAAAATAGGCTTAATCATAAACAGAACCATGAAAGAAATTCTGTTAAAACGAAGTGAACCAATGAGATACCGATACAATCTGCCCTGTGCTAAAACCAAGAATTCATACAATATCGCTGTTCCCTGAGGAAATGAAGAGATTCTCATGTTCTTAGATAAACTACAAATTACAAGTAATCATTTTCTTTTCTTGGATATGTACAATAGAGCATTTGCTATTGGTCCATTATTATCTCGGGGTATTCTTAATTGATGCAAGGATTCATTTCATTCAAAGATACACCTTGAATTTAGACTGACCTTTGAAAAAATTAAGTCTTTGTCCAGCCTTTACCCCGACAGGGGTTTAAACCTAAATGGCTTTCATATGTACCATTATCTGTCACCACATGTTTATTATTGAAAACACAAACTTCCTTCTGTATTGTATTAGTCAATATATGTAGGTTACAAACCTACATTGACCACCTCTATTTTGACATTCCTGTAACAGTAGATACAAAAGCAACCCGGCCCTTACATTTACAGTCCAATATCAGCTAGTAACTGATTATTTGAATACAACTTACCCACAAGATGTGGGGGTGTGGTACAAAACAACTGAATAAATACATTGACTATACATGGTACATACATCCGTCTTCAATAACTGCTTATTCAGGGCAGGGTTGTGGTGACTCTGAAGCCTGGACAGCAAGCAGAGGACAGGAAGCAGGCCAATGCACTGGGCATAATTCCAGTTAAATCCAGTTAAAAGTATTCTATAAAATAAGAGAAGGAGAGTATATCCCTTCGTCCTTTAAATGCTTACCCTGATCAGAGTAATAGGGGGCCTGGAACCTATCCCAGGCAGCACACCCTGAATGGGATCCCATCCCATCCTGGTACCTACGCACCCACACACACTACAGGCAATCTACAGACAGCATTTAGCATAACTACAAGTGTTTGTACTTTGAGAGGAACTCAGAGCACCCAGAGAAAACCCACACAGACCAAACAGGGCTGGATTTAATCCCCCAAGCCTAGAGAACCACCATGTCAAAGGAGAGTATAATCAAATAAGAAGTATACTGTATATATCTCATCAATACTTTATTGTAGAACAGTGTTTCCCAATCCGGTCCTTGGGGACCCCCAGACAGTCCACAGTTTTGCTCCCTCTCAACTCCCTGCCAAACAGTCCACAGTTTTGCTCCCTCCGAATTCCCTGCCAGACAGTCCACAGTTTTGCTCCCTTTCAGCTCCTGGTTACGTGGGGTCCTTGAGGACCAGGTTGGGAAACACTTAACAAATCAAATGCAAAACAATACACTTTGAACATAAACAAACCTTTTGGCTTATAAAATTATTTTACAATGATCCTTTGAATTAGTGTATATCACGTTCCGTGTTCTGTAAAACATGCTTTATTTATCCATCCATCCATTTCCTGAAACCACTTATCCTAATCAGGGTCATGGGGGTTCCAGAATCTTTCCTGGAGGTTATGAGCACACGGCAAGAAACAACCCAGGATGGGGTACCAACCAACGTGATGGTTTGAGGCAACAGTGCTACCAACTGCATTACTGTGCTACATGATTTATTCATCCATCCATCCATCCATTGTCCAAACCGCTTATCCCAGTGGGTCGCGGGGAGTCCGGAGCCTATCCCGGAAACTATGGGCACGAGGCAGGGAACAACCCAGGATGGGGGGCCAGCCCATCGCAGGGCACACTCACACACCAGTCACTCACACATGCACACCTATGGGCAATTCAGCAACTCCAAACAGCCTCAGCATGTTTTTGGACTATAGGGGGAAACCGGAGTACCCGGAGGAAACCCCACAATGACATGGGGAGAACATGCAAACTCCACACACATGGAACCGTGGTGAAAACTCAAACCCTGTGATGGTTTGAGGCAACAGTGCTACCAACTGCATTACTGTGCTACATGATTTATTCATAAACCAGATAAAATACCAAATAAAATAATGAAATAAAATAATTTAATATTCATCTCATTTATCTATTTAAGATACATTCAACTGTCAGGCAAAAAGGCTGTGCAGCTAACTAGATATAATAGAATATTTTGACTTGTGCTAGACTAAGCAACCAACACACAACTAAAATATTTTAACTAAATAAGCACGATTTAGTTATTCAGGTCTTTTCAGTGAGCTACTACTTCGATCTCTGCTAAGCCGAATAGTCATGGTGATGGGCCTAGCCTCTCCTCAGTGTACCTCAGTTCATGCCTAGCCAGCCTGCAAAGCCACAACCTGATCCCCAAATGGCCATGACTAGCCACAAAAGAGTCCCAGAGCACAGTCAATGCATTTTCATGAGTTCTGACTATAATAAGGCGGACAATTCTGGGATGTATCCAGGTAGTAATATTAGTATCCATAACAATCCTGGGGGGAGACACTTTTGGAAAGAAAGGTGCTGTTTTTCATACAGTGGTGTACGGTAACAACCAAAATAGAGGCAGTTGGCAACAACTACATATAACATGTTGTACGCTTCGAAGTTACTTACAAATACTGGGGTAGCTGAAACAGGCAAAAACAATGTATTATATATTAGTATAAGACGTTCATGTTTAAATAAATGTGCGTTTGAAGACGCTACTTTCATATAGAATAATGAGAAATAATAATGCGTTACACATGTCCTACACCAACTGACAATTTTGTCTGAATTAACATTGCTGAAATTTATAACTCACGAGCACAACCGCAGCCTCTCCAAGTAGCGGAGACAGTATGTCCCATGATGCTTTGCGATAGCCTGACAAGTGGATCCAAGATGGCGTAGAAAGTAAAGGTAGGTAAGTATAGACTTCCCATTTTCAGCCGCTTCAGTTTGCCTTTTTTCGCCGCTGTTGACCAAGTTTGCAGTTTGTTTGTAACTCAGATGTAGAAAACATAAATCAGGACAGGCCTATCTTAATGCAGGGAATTCTGACATGTTTATCGTTTGGAGATAAATAGCCAACCTAAATAACAGGCCTGCGTACCGCTAACTTAGCTGTTCTGTTCGTTCGGGCGAGCTCGACTCGGGATTACTATTTTCCTCATTTTTTCTTTGACGTGTAGTCAGTACTGTTTACCTGTATCTGGAGCAACTATGTTTTCGGGCCAGGAGGTAAAAGGAGGCGCGGATAAATTGACAGGCCGAGTCGCTTTTACCTCGGGAGTTTTCGAGGCGCCAGTGTGTTGCGCAGTGAGTCCAGAGAGTATCACCACTTTTACCAGCTAGCTACACTGCAGCACTGGCTAAGCGGCTAGCATACACAGCATCTGTGCTACCTCTGCCTTTGGCAAGATGTCGAGTGGGAGAGGTAGTAAACGTGTATACGCAGCCTGGCTAATAATGCCCGGTTCCCGTACCCCCCATCTGAGGGTCGTTCCGGTAAACAGGACGGACAGTGCCAGTACAGTGTTAACATCACACATTGTTTACGGTGTTATTCCCCCCTGTTAGCTATGTTGTTTTTCTTCTTCTTCTTGTGTGTATGTGTATTTGTGTGTTTTTTTACGATGGACAAGGAACAGCTCTCAGTCGGACATAGATCTATTATTAACCGACCCCGAATCCAAAGATAGTTTGTTTATATTTTTATCGCTGTCTAGAAATGACCTTTTATGGCGTGATCGCGTCAGACAATACCTTAATTAATTAAAGAAAATCTAGCTTCATGTTTTAAAAAGTGATTAGCCAGTTGGCAGGCATTTCGTGTAGCCACGCAGGAAAAAGGGTCGCACTTTCAAGTTCCAATATTTTGCTGGTTGAAGAAGTTTAGGCTCCTGGAAGATGATGACTTAGGTGTAAAATTAGATTTTAACTTTTGGTTGAAGGTGCAGTTAATGGTCACTGCTAGGACTAAGGTCAGGCTTAATAACACGTTTTGTAGTTCCTGCCTGCAGTATAGATAATTCATAACACGTGAATGCAGCAGGAGTTGCTCGCTATGCTGTTTCGCAGCACATGGCGGCCGCACGTTTTCCTTATGTTTGTGTTGTTGATCAGGGTACAGTGTCGTGGCCGGCCGGCACGTTTTTTGCCCCTATCTCGAGGCTCGCTGAAAACCCTTATATTCGACGAGATTTTCAAAGCATTTGACTTTGCCAGACGCGCACACCAACCCGTCAAGAAGTAACGTTGGGATCGTAAACCTCTAATTCACAGTCCAGCGCGACGACTTGCTGATATTTTTCGAGGTGTTAATCAGAATTCACTTTATTGGCCAGGTACATCTGCATGTACTAGGAATTTGTTTCGCTAGTATTGCTTTATATATTCACAGACAACACAGAACATAAATTAAGAAAAACAGAGTAAGTAGAAATAAAATGAAGTGAAAAATAATAGACTTCAGTATGGAAACAATATTGGTTATAACCAGGTCCTCAGTATATACAAATAGTTTAATACACTGAGAATGGATGTGCACACAGCAGCAGCAATATGCAAAATACTCAAGTATTGCTGTTTGTTTGACGGTGGTTGTTTTAATGATTTATTTCTGGATGAATTTTTGCACGTTGTATTTTTGCTATGCAAGAGAGAACGCCCTTGATTTTTAGCACTAGGCATGCAGTAATTTAGACCCGATAAAGGCTATCACCAGTATTTCATGTCTCTGTTGTTTATCCAAATGATTTGCTCTGCCTGTTGCTGCAGAATACAGAGTGGTGATGACCTCTGTGGACCACAAACACACTATTTACAGAATTATCAATTTCTGATATTGATCTTGTAACAAGAGGAGGATGTGAAATCCTCTCATTATTCATTGTTTCTTTGTTATACCTTTATTTGTCTGTCTGCTCTAAATACAGTGCCTCCTGCCTTTTGTGTAAATGCAGGTTAAGCTTATGTCAAGTTGTTCTAACCTACTTTTTATATCCTACCGTTGTAATGTACTTTTTGTTGTTAATTATTATTTGTTGCTTAAGGTTTTTTTTTTTTTTTTTTTTGCTTAGTTGTATAGTTGATGAAATTAAGGTTATTTGGTCAGTAAAACAGCAGAAGGATTTCCTTGGGACTTGAACTGGAAACCTTAGTTTGGCCACAGTGCTACCTGTTTTGTGTCGTGTTGGCCAGGATTTGAGGTGCCTGTGTTTGAAAGCAGGGCATATGCCTGCTGTTTGTTCTGTTAATGTTACTCTTACTGCACTGGCGTGGGAAAAGCTTTATAGCTGCAGGCCAAAGTAGGTCGGTCCAGTGCTTCACCTCTTGAAGACAAGCTGCACATGCCCAGAGGTCCCTCACCATTTTAGATAGTGGCCTGATCGTGCTGGTTGCGCAGCAGTCCGGTTTGGCCCTTGTCAGGCAACCTCACAGTGTACCGTCAGAAATATTTTGGTCCTGGACACGGAGTCCGGCCCTTGCAGAAGCATAGAGGTTTCTGCACTCTGCCTGTAGTTTATGAAGTCATTATAGCACTATTAGAATCTCTTCAATGGAATTAAGGCCAGTTAGTATCTTCCATTCCATTTGTATGTCTTGACACAAGCCTTTCTTCATTACACATGTGGACCAAAATGTGTTTTTAAAAAGCAATGAATCGATGCACACACTTGTTTTTTTTGTTTTTTTTTACGAGGCCCAGGGTGTGTGCCTTTTTGGCACGTCACTGCCATGCCGCTTGGGGATCAACGGTAAAGTACTTGTTGTTGTTCTTACCTTTCCCACCTCCAAATGCAGAAAGTATATGTGGCTCGTAGGTACGCAGGATGCGAATCTGCCTCCATCGTCTTAAGAGTTTGAATGGCGGCTCAGCTGTGTCTCAGCTCGGCTCCAGTGTGTTTGTTTCTGCACCGTTTTCAGTTTTTCAGCGCGAAGGTAACTAGAGGCATGAAGCCAGTTCCTGTGTGTAGTCAGCGTCTTGACAGGAAGAGAGTTTTGAAACAGCTCTTCGTGTCATAAGCTGCAAGTACAAGGTTGCCATGTTAGGTTCCGTTTGCGATTAATTAGAACATGGCGATGGCATGGAGTAGTATTACGACACATTATAACACGATTGAAGGCTAAACTGTGCAGCAAAACCACAATGTCCTGAATAAACGCTGAACATTCAGTGTGTGGGGGCTTGATATACCACCAGCTCTGTCATCTGCAGTACATATGAATTAAGTTTTTGGTGGGAGGGAAGTGAAATGCTGTCCATAGTAAGCAGCCTGTCCTTAACTTGAGTCTTTGAGAGCTATGGAGTGCTCTGGTTTGTGGTCTGCTTCAGCTCGCTCACTCTGCTGTAATAGTTGTTTCACATAAGTAACTTCAATAGTGGGTTATGTAAAATTTCGGAACTAAGTAAAATATAGGTGAATCATTTGCAGTGACAGTTAGGGGGTAGATGCACTATTAAACACTAACACTGTCCTATTACTGTCCTATTGTCATTAAGGTTCTGGGGGTTGGGAGGCTTTTTGCATCAAACTGGTTTCAGTCACTACCTTGCATTAATTGAAAACTTTGGTGAGATAAAAATTGGGAGATTTAAGAACATTCTGAATAACACTGCGCTTGTATCGAGCACCTTTGTCTTATTGGGTAAACTAGCCTTTGTACCCCACCCCCTCAATTAAAAAAAACAAAACACCTATATTATAATTGCAGATTAGGTAAGTCTAGTGCTATTAATTATTACATGATTTTTAAAATGACTATAGACTTGTACAGATTATTAGATCACATAATTAGGCAATAAGTAAATTGGTGGCTGTTTAAAACTAGCTGGAAATTGGGTGTGGGTGACTGTGCTGTGAACGGAATAGGTTTCAGAATTAAAAATCTAAAAAAGGTTCTGTCCCTTCAGATGTGAAAAGCAGACCCTTAGATATGAATGTTTCTGCCCGTTTGCAGGGTGATGTTCAGTCTGTGGGTTTGAACAGCTACTGCTCCACCTATTGGAGCTTTGGCTGTATTTGCTTTCTGCCTTCTGCACTGTGTGGGTTGTATTTCTGAATTCTGAAGTCTGCTGCTCTCTGTGAAATGGTTTTCTGTGATGCAGGCATTCAAGTCAAATTGAGCTGTATTGTCCACCTTGTAAGTAAAGAAATCATCTACTGTCCATGCAGTATGGAGGCTCTGCCCTATGAGTGGCCTTTTACCCTCCATTATTCTTTTTTTATTGAGCAGGACCACTGACAAGTTTGCCAAACAGATGCAGAGCTGTGCAAAGCCGTCAATTTGAAGATATGAGTCTGTGCCATTAATAGTCCAAGCCGTGTAATCGGGGACTGACGTGTGGCTCTTCTCTTCCTCCGAATTTCAGAAACTGTCCCTGAGTCATGGCGGACAGGAGGTTAGAGGAGTCATGTGAAGAAGCCTGCGAGTCCTTAGTAAGGCGGGAGTACGAGGCGGCCGTGGGCCACAGCACGGAGGCACTACGCGCGCTCAGCCTGCAGGCCCCCAGCCCCTCGTTGGTGTCTCTTCGTGGCCGTGTCCTGCTCTGCCGCATCGCCGCCCTGCTACAGCTGGTAAGGCCGCTTGCACATGGACGTTTGGTCTTGCGAAACATCTTATTCATGTTCCGTGCCCCCCCCCGGCAAACGCAGGCGGACAATGTTGGGTGTGTCACTCACGGGTGACATGTGTGGTCCCTGCACAGGTAACAGGAGCTGTATTCTGAGACATTGAAACGTGGCACTAACTACTACACATTGCCAATCCGCTGCAGGGGATCTGTGTGAGTCTGGACAGTTTGCGCATTTGTTAAGTTGCGCTGTGCTTTTGGGCAGTAGTCGTTAGTCGCCTTTACTCGAATGGCTAAAGATTCTCTTGAACCATGCGGAGTTTGGCGAACAAGCGGATAAAGCATCGCAGAAATAAGTCCGTAAGTCAAAACAAGCAGCCGTACAGAGATGCCCGTAAATCGGAGCTGGGCTCTTGGAAAGTGACGCACGGCCAGCTGAAAGGAGAGCCTTTCCCCGTCACTTTGGAAGGCTGTAGATGGGTTTATGTGGTGGGTGGTTTCATAGTATAGAGCAATATTTTTGTGTGGGTGCCTTCACTGCTGACTTTTGGAAGGGGAAATTACCAGCTAAAAATGTTCAATAAATTTCACTTTCGAAGTGCACGTTACCTGTTTGTGCAGAGGTATCAACGTCTGTCCTGTAAGATTCCTCCCAGAAGCCGTAGCTCCTCCCGTGTTGTTTTTCATGACGGAATTGTCATTTTTGTTTTATTCCCAATCTTTTTTTTTCCCATTATGTAACCAAGCCTCTGTTTCTCTGCCAACAGAAAAAGTACGATGAAGCGGACGAGGACTGCAAACGCGGTGAGTCTGTGGCACCAAGGCAGCTTATCAGATCTTTCTGTTCCTCAAGTTCTGCTGTGAGGAGCTGGGCCAGGCGTGATCCTGTGCTTTTGCATCTCGGGACCTTGACTTGCCGGAGGACCTTGACTTAACCGTCGGCGGCGTTAATCCTGTCGCTTGCGGATCAGTTGGCTTCTTGTGTGGCGCAGATGGATGGATGGTGCCCTCATGGTGTCCTCTCTTGTGTTTGCAGTGCTGGCAGAGGAGCTGGCGAAGGGGGATGGCTCATTTCAGGCCGGCCTGCGAGGCATGCTCCCGGACGGCAGCCTGCAGGAAGTCTCTGCTATCCTCTCCAAGTCGCTCTTCGGGGAGCCCCTGGTAAACCGTCACCCCCTTCGCTTACAGTGTATTGTGCTCCTTGTGATCCTGTCGCGGCTTCACATGTAGGGGGAGGCAGTGCGGTGCTTCAGATGGAGTGCAGAACCTAAAAGAGACCCTCCCCCCCCCACCTTGGCGGCAAGGCCATTCGCCTTCTGATAGCGCTTTGAGATGGTTTCTGTGGAATGTATGGATCTCGCATATTGGGAATGTGGAGCGCAGTGCTCTGAACCAGATGGCCCACAGTTTTATGATCTCTGAATAAAGCTGAATGTTTAAATTCAGAACAAAAATAACATCATTTGCATGTCAGATGTAAAATCCAGACCCAGAATAGAGCTGATGTTACTCACTACTATGGCACCGCACCAGGTCCTGGCCGTTTACCATTGTAGATGTAGCTTTAAGCACGTTTTAAATAGAGCTGTACAAAATGCTTGTATCAGAATGTTCTGTGAAGCATTAAGGAGTAGGTTGTAAATGTTGCATCCTTTGATGCAGAGCTGTATCGTGTTACTGGGAGTTCATTAGGAGGCAGTATTTCACCTAAAATGTACTCTGAATGTAGCAGTATTATCTTTAAACTCTTTGTCTAGAATGGGATCGTGACAAAGGATCTAACCAGATTGAAAGTGCTTCTGTCAGAAATTCAAGTAAGTGTGTGTTTGTGTTTGTGTCGGCATTGACTGCTGCCACTGTCAGCACGCACCTATCTCTTTGTGTATTCCCATGACTTTCTTTTTCCTCTTTTTTTTTTTGGAATTGACATGGTTTTGTTCTTCACATCCACACTGCTGGTCTCCTTACGCTGTGGGCTCCTCACGTACTGCACGGATACTGTGTCAGTTCATGCCTGAATATATTTAGAATTTAAGTCCATCGAGTTAAATATGATGCCCCTGGAATGAGTTAATTGTGCTGCCCTTCCCTTTACTCTGACCGTCACTTGTCACTTGTAGCTTTTAGTGCGTGTGTAACTTATGGTGACCTTTGCTAGGTGTGACTCATTTTTCAGCCACCGGTCACATGACATGCTCTTGTCTGATATTGTGAATTGGTGAATTTCACTCAATTCTATGAGCTGATAAGAACAGCTGCTGTTTTCTGTTACAGCTTAAGAGACCCATCATGTTTCTAAAGGGAAAGATATTAAGCATATTCCTTATGTGCTATATTCACAGTTGCTTATTTAGCTCAAGCTTTTGTACAAAGGGATGTAAAGTTGGGGGTCAGAAAGCAGGGTTGGCCAATATCCCTGGAGCAGATGAGCTTAATGGTCTTAAGGGCCCAAAAGTCATATTACTGTGTGAAGCAATGGGGTTTGAACGTACAACTTTCAGGATATGGGCACAGATCCCTAGCTGGCTCAGCCACACTATTCCTTTTCAGCTTATGTGAAATTTCTGCTTAATAGGATCTTTAAACAATAAATTCAAATGAGCATAAGGAATCTGTTTTAAAATGCCGCTGTTTTTATGACCAGATTCTTCCAGTTCTCTGTCATCAGTCGTGGGTAGAGGTCTCCCCGACACGCTGAGTAAGAACCGTGCTTTTGCATGCCTTAACATCTACTCCTTTTTCGGTTTGATTTTGCAGACATTAAGCAGTAAGATGGCCTCAGAGTATAGTGAAGACAATGAAGAAGGTGAGCGGTTTATGTCTCGGTGCCACAGCCAAGTTGTGACCCAGAGTGGCTGCAGCGATGCCCGTCTCTGCCTCCCACACCCAGGCGAGGTGATAGCGGGTAGCATAGAGCTCATTAAACTGGACTTTCCATCGGAAGGCTGCTGCCGCATTACTCTCAGGCCACTGTGAGTAATGGGTGTGCAGGCTTTTGTCAAAACTCCTGCTTTAAGGGGATTTTCAATACAGTACGATGTTCTGTGTGTGTGTGTGTGTGTGTGTGTGTGTGTGTGTGGGCCGGGGGGGGGGGAGTGCATAGAGCCTGCCAGACACCTTTGGGCATGTCAGTCTAGGATGACCTGATGGGGGTGGGGCAGTGTGAGAGTGTGAGCCGGCCGCGTGAAGCCACTCTGGACCAGTGTGTCCACAGCGGTAAGCCACGGGACGGTGGTCTGTAGACCGAGCTCATGTTTCCGTGTCCCTGCTTTTTCAGATGTGCAGGATGGCTGGCAGTTTCGGGCCCCGCCTAGAGGGGTGACCAGCAGTGAGGAGTACACCCTGTGTAAGAGGTAATGCTTTTTCACCCCTCCTGCATCTGTCTCAGCCATGCTCACCAGGATGATTGCCATGGATTTTTCTGGGTCCTAAAATCCAGGGAGAGAATTCCATTGTTAGTCAAAGGGGCCCTATTGTTCTAATTTTCACTCTTCATAATTTTATTTTTGGAGTTTAGTGGAATAGATTTACATTTTCAAAATGTTCCAAAAACACATTATTCTCATACTGTACATCTCTATTAGTCTGTCTATAACTCTTATGAAGCACTCTATTAGAGCTTCAAGCCCCACCCTGATGAGCCCAAGGTGCTCTGATTGGTCAGTTTGCCCGATTGCTCGGTTCGTCCTACACTTTCTGCCTCCTGCAGTCTGCAGACAGATTCTTGCAGGTAGGCAGCCAATAAGGATTGTGTGACCTCACCACATCCCAGAAGGCCTGGAATTCAAACGAGGCATTTCAGGCAGATCAGGGAAGAGTGGTTTCTGTGATGAGTTACTCCCCTAGGTATGTACTTGGGGCCTTAAGACTTTGCAGACCGTTTACATGCACATTAAGCTATATAACACCCTAAAGGAAAGAGGAAATAAAGGAAAAGCGTAATAGGGCTCCTTTAAAATCTGAGACACTTTATAACTTGTGGCTCATGCATGCGGTCTTGCATTTACCTGTCAAGCAGCAAATCTTGTAGAACTAAATTTCAATGGGCAAGTATTTGAAAAACCACTTGGAAAATAACAAACAAACAAACAAGCCAGCAAATGGTCTGTCGCTTCATTGCTTGAGGGGGGATGTCTGGCGGTGCTGAGACCCTGGTGGCATTGTTGCTGTTTTCTTGTCTTCAGGCTGGGCTATCCAGACACTGGGCATCAGAGGTGGAAAGTTCAGGTTCAGGAAGTACAAGTCCAGCCCAAGATTTTGTTTGAGCCAAGCAGTTGAGTACTCTGTGAATGTGACTCTATGCTAAACTGGTTGGTAGAAATAAAATCTTGGTCTGGATCTGTACTTTCTGCACCCGAACTTTCCACCTCTGCTGGGCATCGTATTGAACAAAATTATCTGATGCTTTTTTAAGCTGGGTTTGCTCCTTGCCCTGTGCTGCAATTTTAGCCAGCCTCTGCTAAACAGAAAGGTTAAAATGTGCATTTGTGAGAGGTTGATTTGCAGCGATGTTGAAGGTTCTCATTGCCCTGCATGCAGGTTCCTGGAGCAGGGCCTGTGCCGCTATGGTGCCCAGTGCACGTCGGCCCACTCGCGCGAGGAGCTGGCCGAGTGGCAGAAGCGCTACGCCTCCCGCCTCATCCGCCTGAAACAGCAACAGGAGGGCCGCCACTTTGCCGAGAACTATATGGAGGCCCTCATTGAGAAGTGGATGAACTCCCTGTCCCCGGAGAAAGTGGTACGCCCCGGCCCTACCACGTGAACCGGCGGCGGTCAGACCCCCATTTGCCACTTTCTCAGGTCGCCTCTTCCGTTTGACCTGCGGCCTCTAGCCGCCATATCCAACATGCCGACTCGAATCACTAGAATCGAATGAAGACGGCAGTAGGCAGTGTGTAGCTCGTAGCTTGAATGTAGCCTGAGGCGATCGGAGCGAAGACAGGCGAGCGATGTTAAGTAAACAGACGGCCTCTGCTGAATACGCAGAATACCAGCCCGACAGCGACGAGCTCGCAAATTACCGCTGGGGTCCCTCTAGCGTTTTGCGTTCCGCAGTATCATGATATTATCTACAGTTCATCAGCTTGCCCTCTACTGAAGTAGGTTTTGGATTTCTGTGTTTTACACTGTCCTGTTTGTGTATGTTCCATATGTCTCTGTGTATAATTAACATCTTTTTTTTTGTTGTTTTTTTAAGTTGAGTGAATATTTGGATGGCGTGAGTGTGGAGCACAGCTCGGATCTCTCAGTAACAGTCACCACCAAGAAGTCGTCTCACTCCTGGACGTTCTCCCTCTTCTGCAAGGTGGGGGGCGCGTTTGATCTCGGCCTCTCCTGTTCATCTTTCATGTGCATGTTAGACTCTATGTGGGAAGTTTAATTCTCATGTGTCCTTGCCTCTGAATCCTATTCTTGTAGCTAGTACATTATCCTATTGTTTTCTGATCATGGACTAGGTGTGTTTGAGTAAACACGTGAGATATTTATACAAAGAAAATTACCTGTCAGTTTCACTGAGAGGCTCACCAGCCGGTTTGGATGAGTCCTGGAGACGCGGATAGGCTCTGAGGGTGCCTGGTTCTGGTGCTGACCGTGGGCGGCGTGCTCTACCCTGTGCTCCTCCTCCAGCCTGCGCGGATGCTGTACCGCGTCGCCCTGCTCTACGACGCCCACCGCCCCCATTTTTCCATCACAGCAGTGATGGCGGGTGACTCGTCTGGCCAAACGCGGCAAGAGGTGCCCGAAGGCTGCCAGGAGTGGACCGGCGACAGCCTGGCCCAGAATGGCACAGACCACTGCGTCTATAAGGTGGAGGTGGCATTCAGCACGGAGATCTTTGGCACCTTCCGGCAGACCATCGTCTTTGACTTTGGCGCGGAGCCGGTGCTGATGCAGAGAGTTATGGTGGATGCTGCCTCAATAGAGGGTATGTGTCATGAGGACTGATGTTTTCATTTTATTCCTTTTCTAGGATTAATTGTAAGCATTATTATTATTACTACGACATCCACTACCACATTGCAAACACCCTTCTATTGTTTTTTACCAAATGGTCATTGCTTTCTCAGTCTTCACACCAAGGGCGGTGAGGCAGATACGCTCACTAGCTTCACCACAACCTCACATGCAAAGTCCCTTATGCGCAAACACTGGTCACCCAAATGAATAGCAGAAATGAAACTGACAGAAGGCCTCTCCTCTGCACTCAGGTGATGTCTGTTGAGAGCGGCGTTTTGTGTCGCTTGTTAAATAACACACCATTTTGGTGTGTGTGGCATTAATCCGGGAGCAGCGGCTCATTAAGACACACCCGGCACTCGCGGACGCAGGCGTTTGTTCCAGCAGAAGCCCAATCCGCACAGGCCCCGGGCACACAGGACAGAACAGGACATTTTAATAACCTCGCGCCGTGATGCATCTGCAGTTTCCAGCTTCTGTGCCGGGTGTTAACGCAAATCCGTGTCGGAAATAGGTGTTTACACAATGCTGTTCTCTAAGAAGGGTGCAACATGAGTCCTGGTGAACTTTCTGTTGTATAAAGCTGTTATGAATTAAGTGAAAGCAGGTTGACTTTGTACTTAAATTCATGTTGTGGAGCTGACATGTACCAAATGGTGCCAAGGCCGCTATGTCACCAAATGCTAGATGGTTTTTGTTTTTCCCCTACCTTCCTGCCAGTTCTTGAGGCCCTTTAAGAGAGGGCGGGCCCTGCATGTGGGAGGTCACGCCTAATCCTCATTGGCTGATGGACACTCATGTGTGCCAAGGCTGACACTAGGCCCTCTGTCAGGCAGAGAGGCCATGCTGAGGGTGTCACCCACAGCAGCCCCTGATGGATCCCTGCCAGGCGGGCAGGTGACGATTAACGCCGCAACGGCTGCCATCCTCCCAGCCTCCATGCCTGATTGGCCCCGGGCATCATTAAAAGCAGCTGCGCTTGTCATTATAGACCCTTAAGGCGGTCAGTAGCTCAAGGTGCTAAAGATGCAGGATCGGTCGTGTGGGTCTGGAAGGTTGCCGTCTCTTTAACCCCTGGAGTACCGCCCCGGAGGTGCTGAGTAAATGGCTGCCCCTGTGCTCTCGCCTCTTTATGCGTATTTCTGCGTGTCTAATGGAACCACATGAAATATGAAATGAGAGTTTATTTTCCATTTGCACATGTAAAGGTGCATTGGAATATACAGTTCTGGAGACCATGGCAAAATTTTCACTTTCCCTCATTTCTCGATTTGTGAATATGCGCCTGTGCAAAATGTAGACTTTTTTTGCAAACTGCGGCCTGGCTGTTCTCAGCTTCTCATTGATGAAAGGCTTCTTCCTTGCTTTATGGGACTTCAGTCCTGCTTCTAGGAGCCTGTTATGAATTGTCCTAGCAGTGCACTTGGTGTCCTTGAAGGTCACTTGGTGTCATCTTCCGATTTATGAGGCACTGCCGGATAAGATGGCAGTCATCTCCAGCATTATAAAGTCACTTCTGCCCTCTACCTGACTGGTTTTTGGTCATTGCCAGTGTCTCCTGCCTCCCTTTGTTTTTGTGTAGTGCTGTCTGAGAAACTTTGAACCTGGCAGCAACCTGCCGCACAGTGTAGCCTTCTGCCAGCCGAACCAGGATTAAACCAGGATTAAACCAGGATCAAAAAATACAGGTCTCAATCAAAAAATACAGGTCTCCAGCCGTGTGTGTATATATACACACCACACACATACACACACATGTACACACACACACACACACACACACAAAAGAGAGCACAGGGTGAGGCCGTTTATCTGGAGCCTTTGCAGTATTTCTGGGGCTTAGGGGTGTCACTAAAGGGCGGAGACACACACCAGGCCACTGTGAATAAGTGTAAACCAAAGAATTCCTATAAACCTGCACTCATACGAATAAGGGACAAATAAAAAAGCATCTTAGAGTGTATCTAAGCGTTTCAGGTGACCACTCTGATAGTGATGGTCAGCTCTGTTGAATATGTTCGCTTATACATGGATTTTGTGAAATGGCAAGGTCAGAATGTATGAATGTGAAATCACATGATAATGTGTCCTGTACCACATATTTGGTTTTCATTTTAATATAATGTATTAAGATGCAAATTCTTCACACGCATGACATATTCCTTTACAGTAATGTCACACATGGCTTAAAATAGCATTTTTCATTTTAGCACGAGTTTAAAAAAAGGCCTCGTTCCGGGGGGGGGGGGGGGGGGGGGGGGGGGGGGGGGGGGGGGGGGGGGGGGGGGGGGGGGGGGGGGGGGGGGG
>JAODKC010000095.1:10287134-10298049 GCA_026777985.1 Mormyrops attenuatus | reverse complement strand
ATGGTTATGGTTAGGGCAGGGTGGGGGTTAAGGTTGCCATAGTTATCGTTAGCATTTTTCCCATAGAAGTGGGCCCTTTGTTTCACTGCAGTTAACCCGTTTAAATGGAGCTGGCCTGGGTGTGTTAATCTGTGTGGTTGGGGTCAGACTGAAGGGGGACTTTCCTCTACCTGCCATCGGGAATTCGCACGGCGATCTAACGGGCCGGGGAGGGGGGGCCACCTTGAGCCAAGACACCAACATCAGATGGTGCTGATAACAGCAGTCAGTACACGGTTATATTGTCACACAGTTGTGGTGTTAGGGAGCCCCGTGTCGGCTGTGACTACCGCCTTCCGGTCTGATTTACAGATAGATGGTGTGTGTGTGTGTGTGTGTGTGTGTGTGTGTGTGTGCGTGTGTGTGTGTGTGATGAAACATGTTCCCAGGCAGATAAATTTCAGTCGCTAGCCTCTTTAATAAAACATGGCAGGAACTGAGTTAGAATCCAGCATCGCAGCACTTTGACATCAGCCTTTTTATCGTAAGAAAAGGTACAACGAAAGAAAACAAAACGGAAGAGGGTTCTGAAGCTGCTGCTTTAGCAGATAAAAGGTTGGATAGAGTTTTCAGTGCTACGCCTCTGCAGTCGCGGCGCAGACGAACAGGCTGGTTCCGGCGAGTTTGCCAGCCGGCGTAAGATCTGAAAAACCTGACTCTTACCTAGCAATAGTGACTCCTCTGCTAAATAGTAATTTCTTTCACCCCTCCCCTTGTTACTTCCCCTTTGTAGATTAAGTAAACAAGTTTTCCTCTTCCTGGTCTTTGGATTGAATAGTGATGGTAGCTTCTTGCTGGTCTGGAGATGATAATTAAGGAAGTATGTCCACTGGAGTGCTCTGTGGGGGTTAGTTTGGCCATTCTATGTTGTTTTAATTGTCCCTGCTTGTTTCCCCCCCATAAAGGCGTTGTCGTTTTGTACTCGTATGTGACAGCTGTGCCCCCCAGACGGCAGCCTGCTTTATGTAGCTCGCTCGCTCATGCAGCCTTATTAAAGCTGTGAGCGGTGGCATTACTGCTAATATGGCACCACTGTAAATGTTGCAGGGGCGGCTTAGCCATATGGCCGGGGTGCCACGCTATAGCAAGTTCGTGGGTGTTTACCGTGGCCCTGCCCCCCCCCCCCCCCGTGCTAAAAAGGCATGAGCGCGAACGCATGGCACAATCTTTGAATTTGCTGGCGCGTCGACTGCCTCCGTTCGATCGATTTCATCCATGTTAACTTGAAACCGAATGCAGACCTCCTTAGAGAGATTAGGATAACGGAGACTGTAAGACTTGAAAATCAAAGAATCTGTCGTTTTCTGCCGTCAGTGTGGCTCACAGTGTTGCTTTTGGGTCATGAGGCTGTGAAATCACATTCTTCTAAGCAGAATGAGGATAATTAATATCGTCCTTTGTTTTTGGGCACAAAATGAGACTGAGTAAAGTTTCCTTCAGTGTAGTTTCAACAAATGTTTCAAGCTGTTGGTGAGATTTTATTTATTTTTTTTGTTTGCATGTTTGAGACATAAATGGCAATTAAGCCGTTTAGAAACACCGCAGAAGGACACAAATGGGTATAATCAGAAGTAACAGATTGAAACCATCCGTGCTTTCAGTCTCGTTCGCGAAGCCTATTAAAGCAATTTGTAATCTCCCAAGAAGTCTTCCCTTTCTGTCTCTGCCCCCGCCCACCGAGCCGAGCTGCCGACGGACTCTACTGCGCGACTTGCGATCGCAGCTCAGTGTCTTGCCAGCTGCCGGTGATTAGGGCTCGCATGCCCTGGGGGAGGGGCTCACACACAGACATCTTTATATAATAAACATGCTTTTTCCCAGTGTACCGGCCTTTAGTAGCTCAGAGACGCTTTAACTTTGTTTCTCTCCGCCTTCCAGGGTAAAGGGCAGCATTCAAACCAGGCTGAGCACTTTCCACCTGAGGGATTTGGTGAGTTTTACCCCCCCCCAAAAAAACCTGAAATAGTGTCCCCCACCTGAAAAAAATGTATGAAAACTATGTATAAGCAGTATGAAACTGCTTATACTGTTCTGAAGAATTCATCATTTTGATGAAGCTGATCAAACCCAGATGCTCCTGCATGATGAGGATGAGCGGGGAGGGGTTGGGCTTCCCTGCAGGACATGCCCTGTCCTCCATTTCCCTGTGATGTCATGTGACCTGTCTGTCCTTTGCTGTTTTCACCTGTGGACTTGGCAGCGTCACTCCTGGTCCAGGCACACTACATAATGTTTTATGGGTGGGTGTCTGATAGGACACCTCAGGCCTTCTTTGAGGAGACCCCGTGCCGGGAGACTCTGCAGACTCCCTGGGAGACCCCGTGCCGGGAGACTCTGCAGACTCCCTGGGGCACCTCGTGCCAGGAGACCCCTTGCAGTGCCAGATGAAGACACTGCTAATCAGCATCAGCTGTCAACCACCTCTCCTTCTCGTATAATAGCACGAACTCCCAGTAAACCTTGTACTACTTTCCTGATCTCTCTTCTTGATTCCAGTTCAACCCAGTCCAGCAGTGCTGATGGGAAACCCCATTCGCGCCTTTACACCACCCCTTGGGGGCAACCCAGCCATGGGCAAGTCCCCCAGCCCGGTCCAGAGGATAGACCCCCACACGGGGGCCAGTATCCTGTATGTCCCTGCCGTCTACGGGGGAAACATGGTGATGCCCGTGCCTTTGCCTGTAAGTTTGTCCAAGACTCAACCTTGCCTCTTGTGCCTTTTGTCTCTTTCCTCTGGTGTGGTTAAGAGTGCAGACTCATCAACTGCATGTCTGTCAAAGCCCCAGGAAGGAGTCCTGCTGTTGTACCCTTGAGCCAGGCACTTAAACTTGTAAAATGTGGTGTAAAAGGCTGAGGATGAAACGGCGGAGGTGAGCAAGGGGTGTCTAGGTCAATCGGAGACTTGGTCTCTGACTCGGGTGTTGAAACAGAATGTATTGAAAGGCGTTAAAGCCCCCCCATGTCACTCAGCTCATAGGTGCCAGTGTATGTTGAGGTGGGACACTGCTTTTTCTGTTATCAAAAGTGAATATGGTTCAAATGTGGAATCTTGGCAGTAACTAAGGAGACTAATGAAAGTTCCCCCTGGTGTCTGACTGCTCCCCACCCTGTGCAGTTGCCCTGGCCTGGTTATCAGAGCCGCTTCGCCGTGGACCCGCGCCTTGTGAACCACCCAGCTGCCGTGGCCTACGGGATGAACCTCCTTCAGGCCCACAGCCGAGGCTCCCCCGTCCCGTACGGGGTTGGCCACACCTCGCCCCTGGGCCCGTGTCAGCAGTCCAGCCCGGACAAGGAGCTGCAGCCTGAGATCAGCCGCAACGGTACAGTGTCGGGGCATGGGGGTGGATGCTGACGGTCCTCACACTATTTGCAAGACTCACCTGCGACGTGTCGGCCTGTTTCAGGGAAAGCAGACGGGGCTGTGAAGGTGGAGCCAGGCCGACTGCAGACACCGGAGCGCAGGGCACTGGATCCGAAAGACAAGCAGGTGCCTTGTCCTTCCGCCTCAGGCTGGGGAGGCTCCGTATTACTATAAAACGTCTTTAATTATCTCCCCTTCGCTTTAATTCTAGATTCCGTTAATGAAGCAGTTTGTTTCCTTTAGATTTCGAGGTCGCGGCAGATCATAGACTATCAGAACGCACATGCTGTATTATTTATTTTATTAATTTAATATGGTGGTTGCCCCCCCCCAGGGAGAACCAGATGCAGGTCAGAACCGGAGTCCAGATTCCCAGGACGGTGTGGGATTCCTGAACAATCGGCTTCCCCGGAAGGACAATCTGGGCCCGAGGCCCCTGAATTTCCACCTGGCGCCCCCTAACGCTACGTTCCCGCCACACCCCGGCGGCAGGCAGTTCCCGCACCCATACCCCCTTCCGCGGCTGCCCTACAGGGGCGGCCTGCTCCCTCAGCACGCCAGCCCCGCCCCCCAGGCCCCGCAGCACCCCCCCCACTCAGCGCAGCTGTCTCCCGCCTTCCCAGTGGGCCACGCCCCCTCTTTCTTCAACGCCTCGCTGCCCCATCGGGGCTTGCAGTCCCCCAGCCCTGAGGCCTTGACCGGGGAGCACCCGGGGCCTGATGAAGTGGGCGGCCCCCTGCGTCCCGTCCCCCAGCAGCTGGGCCATGCGGCGCTGCCTCCGCCGGGCCGCGCGGGCGGTTTCATGGAGGAGAACGCCGAGGTGGTGCTGGGAGACGGCCTTGGTACGTTTCCCTCTCATCAGCATCGGGGTCATCGAGAGCTGGCTACTCAGCACCTCATGTTTCTCAAAAATTAACATGTTACCAGTTATGTGAAGGCAGTTATTGTGTATGAAAGGCATCATGGGTGAAAAAAATAAAAAATATGAAAGTCATGTTGCTTTAACAGTGCCGCTCTCCCTGCCTTCAGACATGCAGGGGCCGTCCGCTCTGGAGGCCCTTGCCCAGCAGGCACGCCTCGGCCAGTGGAGTGAGCATGGCCACTTCCTGCCGGGCGGGGTGGCCTTTCCGCTGCCCCAGCAGCTGCCCCCGCTGCCCCAGCCCGGCCTGCGCTTCCCCACTCAGCTGTTGCGCCCCGGGGGCTGGAGGCTGGGCGCCGAGGATGAGGCCAGCCCGCCGTTCCCTAGGTAACCTTCGCGTCCAACAGCGACGCCCTTGTGATTTGTGCATTAAATGGTATTTTAATATTCACTGGGAGAACATGAACAGCTCACACACACACACACACACTATGGGCAATTTAATGCACCAATTTAGCTAAACGAATGCTTCTGCATTGCAGGTGGAAACGGATAGCACTGTTGCCCCCCAGGGCTGTGGGTTCAAATCCCATCCCTACTCGGGTGGTGCGTGCGTGTGTGCGTGCATGCCCTGTGCAGCCTGGGATAGGCTAAGTTGTCAGGGCTACCAAAATAAAAAAGGCACATCATTGGCTGATGTAATAGGCGTGATGATGTAATAGTCTGCCTGCCTGCCCACCCCCATCTCTGTGCAGGTTTCCCAGTTTGCTTCGAGAGATGGCCTCCCAGGAGCCGGGCGAGCAGAGGGACCCTGCGGAGATGCCCCCCCCTCAGTCACGCCTGCTACAGTACCGGCAGGCGCAGCCACGCAGCCCCGGGGAGCTCCCCTCCCCTTCCGCTGCTTCCAACCACGCCGGCCCCTTCCCGGGACATTTCCCGGGCGCCGGGCGGGAGCTGGAGATGATCAGCAGCCAGGCGCTTCAGCAGATGTACAGCCCCACCTTCGGCAACCCGCCCGGCCGCTCCAGCCCCCCCCCACTGAAGTACCACCACACGGAAGGCCAGTGGGCCGCGGGCCACGCGCTGGGCCAGGCGTTCCCCTTCGGCCTGCCCGTCATGGCCCTGCGGCAGGAGCAGGTGCAGCTCATGCAGCAGCAGCAGAAGCAGCAGGCCCCGACGCCGGCCCCAGAACCCTTTCACCCGCTGTCCCCGCGCTCCATGGCCGCCAGCTCTCTCCACACCATAGACGAGGTGAGGCCGTCGGCAGCCAGGCTCCACTGCCCCATACGTGACAAAAGACGAGTCGCTCTCCTGACGGACATCCTGGCTTTGCTGACTTCGACGTTTCCCTGGGTCAACAAGGGAGGGGCTTGTGTTTCATTCTTTAACAAATAAGTCTTTATTCATTGTATTTTCTCATTTTCAAGTTTGAGGCTTCCAGCCATTGAGCTGAGGAGTGTGTGTGTGGGTCAGTGAGCTAAGTCTCTGTGCTTGTGATCGATCGGAAGGCTGCCAGTGTAAGCCTTGTTTTTTATTGTTGTTGTTATTATTACTACTATCATCATCATCATCATCATCATGAAATAAAGATACTCCCTGATATGGCCTTTACAGCCTTTGCTGGTAAAGCATGTTCCTTTATATATGTGGCATGTCCCTTAACTAAAGGCATACAAAATAAAACAGGCACTTAACAAATCTGTGCACCTTTCCACTTAACAGAAAATACTGGTTTTAATTAACGTGGTACAATGTTATACAATGAAGACTGTCATTGGTTAAAGAAGTGAGAGACAAAGCCCTTCCCTTGTTAACCCAGGGACACATTGAATTCTGCAAAATCAGATCATACCTCTCCTGAGCCCCCAGCCCCCCAGCCTCTGCATTTCCAGCCCTGTCTTATCTGAACTCACTATCGATATGCCGTCGTCTCCGGGAGGCAGTCTTGTCCAAACGGTCGCCTCTTTCAGACAGGAGGCGACGCGGCCTTAATTTTTTTGCCTCTAGCTGGCTTCCTGCGTGAATTAATCAGCCTTCAGTGTTATTAATTTTATATGACGATACGAAATGAATAAATGAGCTGCCCCTTTGTTCCTCGCGCTGACTCTGTGGGCCGGCGATTGCATAAGTTAAAGTAGGGAGCTCGCATGATGAATCGGGCAGAATGTCACCAGATTCATGTGGCTCTCGTTCGGTTTGAGGGCTGAGCAGCTGGTGCAGGTTCGAAGGGTGGTCTTCCAGGCAGCACGCGTATGACTGCGCAGAGAATTCAGCTGCAATATTGGCGGGGGAGGGGATTAGCAAAAGGATGCTGTTAGTCAACACACCCGTGGGGGTGACTTGGGCACCACAGTCTACTTTGATAAGTGATCAAGCAGTAGAGTGTCATGTTTTCTGCTCGCTCTACAAATCTATTTGTGAAAAAGAGTCTGCTTAGGAATGGATTCCCGGGAAGCTTGGATTCACTGGAATGTCATTTTAAGCAACTGGAATCCACGATTTCCCCTGAATTTTTCTTCTTAGTAAGAATGTACCTGCTGGGTGTGTCATTGAAAATACCCCCATACACAGCACAAATGAAATTTTGGGGCTGTAACGCGCATATGTCTATATACATATGTTTGTATGTATATCTGCTTAGGGAATGTGCTGGTATCTGTGACATATGCCTAGTCTCCTCACTGTCACTGAATGCATTAGCATCGAGAGGCCTGGAATTGCTAGGCTGGCTGTCTGAACTGAGGACACCAGGTGTGGATAATCCTCCTTTAGCTTTATATGTACGAGAGCAGCCACGAGTTTGAGCTCTCGGGTTCAGGCTGTGTTGTGTGTGTGTGTGTGAGTGCTTGTAAGAGAGTCTGGCTGTAGCTTCCAGGCGCACCTGTCCATGCACACACCCGTCGAGCTGACAGGCATCTTCATGGGAAAACCCACTGGGCGAGAGCTTTAAAAAAAAAAAAAAACTAATCCCACCTCATCACGCCGCCTCTTTGGAGCTCTTCCCGCTTCGCTTGCAGGCTTTAAAATTTCATATCTGTCATTTCCGTAACTTGTCAGCGAAGCCGTCCAGTCACAATACCTCCGCCTTTAAGTCATTCATCCGAGACGTCTCACGCGGAAGCTTATGATAGGCTGTTGGAGATGGAACGGCCGGCCTCGCCGAGCTGTTTCCACGCTGTAACGCATTTGGCATTGGCTGTTTTATGGGAAATAAAAAGACGATCGCTTGCTGAGGAGCTGCTGTAATCAAAGCTTTTTACCTTGACGTTTTCCGAACTGCGGATTTCTTAGCGAACGCAGTGGCTCCGTGGGGGCGCAGAGGCAGCGTGCAGATGAGGAGGGCCGGCTGACCCCCCCCCCCCCCCCCAATCACCCCATCTGGGCTTTTTGAGGAGCTCTAGGGAGGGCAGCGGCCCCTCTGAACTCAGGTTGAGTCGGGGTTAATGGGCATCGGCCCGCCGCCGCTTTCAGCCTCGTTTAATCCCATGGTGCTCGGCCGAGGTGATGCTGGGTAAATTGGCCCGGAGCGGCTCCTGGTGAAGGACTTGAAGGTGTATGAAGTTTAAACCCCAAGGTGACTCGGACACAGTCTGTGTCAGATTCTGCTCTTACCTTTAGCGCCTGTTTTATAAGACCGCCTTTGCTGCAGGGCCCTGTAACGTTGTTGTGCTGCTGTAGAGGGAGTGTGAGAATGTAGGGGACAAAGGATGGATGTTTACCCAGAGTGTCCCTCCTCTGTTTGTCTTTTTTTTTTTTTTTTGGACAAACATGATGGTCATCCTTTTGTATATTTTTGGCATTTTTAACAACTTGTGCAGTTGTTAAACATATGCTTAAAAAATACCAATTTAACATAAGGTTTGTCAGCGTTCTCAGTGAGAGGGCATCTCTGCCGGCCTGCCTGTCTGGCTGCTCCTGGCCACGCTCCTCTGCGCCTCCGTGGAGAGGGAGTGTCACTTGCAGGCGTGCCTGCAGTTAAATGGCCAACGGTACCGGCAGTGCTGAGATTGCAGGGAAGGCAGGGGGGGTTGGCCACGGCGGCTACGCCAGGGCGCCATGGGATGGAAGATTGCGTGGGACCCCCTGTCGCCAAAGCCCCTGATTCCACCGCGATGGAATTCCACGCTGCGTGGACCATGGGTGCTGAAGGCTGGAGCTGTCTGCTCCCGTCTCCACTGCGATCGCGGAACTGCAGGCGGCCTTCAGCCAGAGGCTGAACACGGCTGGATATGACCCAGCTGTAAGAGAGGGGATTATGTGACTCAGAACTAGGCCGCCGATTGCTCCCCCCCCAGTTCTGACATAAGCCATGAAATGACTCAAATAATGGAACTGAAATGATAAGACCCAGATTTCCTGATTCTCCCTGTCGCTTCATCTGTTCTTTCCTCTCCCTCCCTCCCTCCCTCCCTCGCGCAGTATGAACCCCGGGGGCCCGGCAGGCCGCTTTACCAAAGGAGGATCTCCTCAGGCTCCTCGCAGCCATATCCGGATGATGCGGGAAAGCTCCCGGGAGCCGAGGCGTCCTGCAAGGAGCCGCTGGACCGCACCAACCTCTTATATGGCTACCCATCGGCAGAGCGCTGGCCCGGCAACGGAGCCCCTGTCTCCTTCCAGAACATTCCATGCAACGGAGCCACTACGCTAGTTCCACACCGGGACCTTTTCGGTAGGTGATAGGGGGCGCTGTAGAGCTTTGGGTTCGGGTCCAAATTCAGCCCCCAGCAGTGCATGTGTGCGCTTCACAGGCTGTAGAGTTTTCATTAGGATCCCCCCAGCATGTCAGTGTCCCTTGCCCCTGCCCCCCAGTCTTGCAGTGTCCCGGTATCATCTGGCTATGCACATGGGTGTCTGAGAGATGTCATGGTGGGTTTCTGTCCCTGGTACATTATACGTTAATGCCTTAGTTTCCTGGCAGAGGCTCTGATTCACTGCCTGGGTAAGTGAACAGAGACCAGCGTCTGATGCCATTGCGTTTGGTCTAAGTCTGTAGTCAAGGGTCCATCAATAACTTTCCGTCTGTTCTAATTATCTCAACAGATTCATTGTATTTCTTCCGATCAGGATGGAGTGGGTAGTGCCAGCATTCTGATGTCTGGATCTCCCCTGCCAGGTCCCATTTAAGGCTGGCTCCTCTTGGCGGCTACTCAGAGGCGAGATTAAATTAGGCCCTGACAAGCTTATCAAGGGACTGTCCTTTCTGATGATGTTACAAACGCCAACCGTTGCAATGGAAAAGAAAAGGGAAATTCTCTGCCCAGCCACTTTCTGTCTTTTAAAATTTTTATTTATTTATGTATTTTGGTCAGCTTCTCAGTGCATGGGGCTCTGTTTGCTTCCGGCTTGGGAGGTTTGCTTTAATGCAGCCAGCCTGTTCCCTGGCGCTTTGCTCCAGAATGAAGTGACTTCCTGAAATTCCATGTTCATTGTTAGCTGGTTGGAAGTACCAGTTGTTGATATAACCCTCCGCACTGTTTCGGTTTAGCTGTTCTTTTGTGATTAATGGTAACGCTGGTTTTAATTCCTGTCCCAGAAAATCCATGGTGCCTCCCTCGTTCAGGCTTAGTTGTTAATCACTCTTGATTAGGCTGTAATCTAGATTTTTCACACAAAGCCTCTAAGCAACAGGTGCTGCCGGGCTAAGCTGTAGTTTTCATTAACGCTGCAGTCAGATATGACCTGGTCATAATTTAGTTTATCGGAGAGCCTCGAGCGAAACCATGCAAAGTGGAATTCAGCGTCAGGAATATTAATCAATCATTGATGATGCTAACAATTAAATATCCATTAATAAATAAAAAAGCGAACATTAATTCAGTGAAATCGCATTAAAACTGAATAACTTTTAGCATCCCTTATTAAGGGGCGCCCAATTTTTTTTAGGAACAGAAAAAAATCTTATTTTTTTGTCACTGCGGATGCAGCTCTATCAATATCCTTTATGAACTTCTCATGACTGTCAGGATCTGTCAGATCGCATTAAGACGTGTCTGTCAGCTGAGCTGCGGCTGACAAGTGAGTCTTGCATGTTCAAGTGCTGGATATTAGCTGCAGAGAGAACGCAGTAAGAGCCTGTCTTACCCCCACCTCCCGTCGTTGACCTGTCACCCTTTTCTCCCCCCCCTCCCACCCATGAAGCAGCTTCAGCAAAGGCAATGCGTGAGGCCGAAGATCCCCTGAAGGCAGACAGCCCCCAGCCGCTGGTGCACTCCCTCGGCCCCCTCCAGCACCTCGGACAGTTCCCCCCCCTCCTGCCCAGCAAGCAGCAGTCTCCTGACCCTGGCGGTGGACCCGAGGGGCCTGGGGCAGGCACCCTCCAGGGTCCCGGCCTAAACAAGACCCACACAATGTCATACGCCAGCGCCCTCCGCGCCCCCCCCAAACCCAGGCTTGTTCCCGAGCAGGCCAAAAAGAACAGTGACCCCCTGTCCTTATTACAGGACCTTAGCATAGGCAGTGCAACAAGTAGCAATGGCTATTATTCATATTTTAAATGAGCATAGCAAGTGGGCATCTCAACGAAAAAGACAAAAAAATAGAAAAACCTTATTTAAAAATCAGAAAAAGTCATTTTAAAAGTTGTTTTTATAGATAGATGATGAATTAGTAATGGTCTTTTCTTTTACAGTTTGAAATATGTGATTAAAAAGGCAACG
>JAODKC010000095.1:10266991-10287011 GCA_026777985.1 Mormyrops attenuatus | reverse complement strand
CACAGATTTTTTCTAGATTTTTTTTTTTTTTTTTTTTTCCTCCCCTCCTTTTTTCAGTGATTCTTTTTCCCCAGCAGTGCTTTACTTTGGGATCAGCTGAGAGGTCAACCAAGTCATACAAAATATATGAAACATTGTATAGAAGTAGTTCCTTTTCTCTAACCTGTACATATATAGAAAATAAACTTGATGTATGCACATGCTTAATTTAGCATTAGCTTTAGAATTTGTTTTGGTCATTGTGACAAACCAATCTTAGTATTTTTTTTCCTCCGTCTTGGGTCTTTTTTTTCCTTTAATGTCCACCTGAAAAGTTATCAACTTTAAAGATTAAATAATTGTTTAAAAACAAAAAAAATATTAAAATACACAGCAGAACAAGCCAAAATGTCACAAAGTAAAGCATGTTCCTCCTTACCTTGCAGTGGGATGCATTATTTCTTTATCAGCTGTGGCAGGACTGTGATAAATATGAAGACAAAAGGGCGTATTTTAAGGCAAGTCTTGGTAGTGCCATGGTCATTAGTTTGCAGAAAATATTTTTGAAAAGGAAAATGCTGCACATTGAGGCTGCGATTGGGCCCCCATACAAACACACACTCCTCACTTCCTGCTTGATGCTTCTAAAGCAGTTACTACCGTTACGCTCGATAAAGCACGTTCACTCATTATTGATAGATCTACTTAATGATAGTGTGCTGCATTTGCCCTAGAATTGTATTCTTCTCTCGATTGGTATGTAAGCAAAGGGAAGTGGTCCGCACAGTTTAGGATGTGCTTAGTATAAGCGGCATTTATTTTCCTCGGTTATGGAAGTGTTTAGGGAATGTGCGTGGAAGATCCAGAGGTTGAATCGATTGGTCTGTTGTGGAGAATGCGGAGAGGAGTTTGGTCTATGGGAAGCGGGCAGTCCTCACGCACTTCAGGGCCATCGGTCTGCTCAGCCGTCTGCCTGGCCTAGCTGAATTCTTGAGGTTGCAAGGTAGATCATTCATTTTACTGCCATTGGGACTTTGTGACGTTTTAATTTTGTGCAGTTGGATTGTTTCTATACACATGGGTCCAGAAGAACCTATAAACTGTTACTTTATTTTTTATTCCTAGTGACAGAGCTGCTCGCCAGAGGCAACCCTGCAAAGACCCTGTACAGAACATTACACACTTGTAAATGTTCATACTTTCACTTGCGTTTCCGATCGTTTTGAATTATGTTACGTGACTGCGGTCACTGGGTTTGTAGTATCGCTGCTGCTCAGAATGACATTAGCTGTGCTTCTGAATTCATGTAGTTTCAAGCCTTTCACGTCTTGCACATTTGTGATGTTTTGGCTTGTTGTTGTGAAAGACAAGCGTTCATGAACACATGCAGACCAAGGCATGTGCACAGACAGATGCAGCCGGATGGCCATTTGGAAAGATTAGTGGATCACTCAGGCTTGTGTTTGGTGGCGCAGTTGTGTGATGTTATAATTGTTTAATATACAATTTAACAACCTAGCTTGGGACATGCCGCTTACAAGGGAGAAAAAAGCATTAGGAATGAAATATTATGGCCTAGACAGACCAAAAACAAAAAAATTGCCACCTTGCCAGTGTGTTCCTGAAATTTTGCCGTCATTGTGATTCTCCCCGTCACGATTCAATGTCGTACTCTTACGATTTATCATTAAAGCATATTTTTGTAAATACACATTTTCTAGGTCTTTACAACAAAGATATAGAGGGTTGCCTCACTTTTATAACGCTGTTTTAAGAGGATGTACGCCCTTTTTAATTATGCAAAAATAAAAGAAAAAACATGGACAAAACAAGTGTGTTGACACTGGCAGTAGCTCCTATGAAAAAGAGAGCTTTTTAAATGTGTGTTTTGTTCTTTTAAAATACACAAAATAATGTCTGGTGGCTTGACAAATAAAAGTTTAGTTGCAGGCATAGAAATTAATTTTAATTTTTTAAATGAAATGTTTTTTTGTTTTTTTTTTAAGAATCATGGGTTAAATTTTTTTTTCCTAGGTGCTTTGTAGTTTCAATGATACATTTTGTGACGACTATTTCTCTGTGCATGTCAAGGTAACCTGGTTATTTTCTTTCCCTTATCAAACGATATACGGATTTGTGCGACATCTTGTTCTTTTCCTGCAAAGTCAGATTTTGATATTTGATGTGTAAAATAAATTGTGACATTATGAACAACAGTTCTAATATTTTACTAATATGTTGCTGGATAATGGAATAGTTATGCAACAATTGTCAGTACTTTAATGTACTGGGCAAAAATTGTTCCCCAGTCAGGATGCAAGTACTTATTTGTACTTAATTGGCAAAGTTCTTTTCTCGAGGAACCAATTAAAACAAGTGCTTTTGGTGATTTTAACACCACCAGTCCTGGCAGGAGTTTTTTTTTTTTTTTCTATACACACCTTTTCCTTGTTAGATTTGTCTTACATCTCTGTCGCCAGCTTTTATAACTTTTTTTTCCTCTTTTATCAGAGGGTTTTCGGTTCATCTCCACTCATTTTTAATTCTTTCTGATGGTATGTGCCCAAACTGAAATACGCACTGCTTGTGGATAGTGTAATCTAAGTACATTCTTAACTCCTTTGCAAAATTCCTCAGTCCTCTGTTGAAATGTACTTGGAAAAGTTTATTTAACATGGAAAGTCACTTTTTTTTTTGACTGAACATTGAGCCGTTTTCAGCCATATTGCCCATGTCCCCTTCCACCATCGCATGCTTTAATCATTTTATAAAGAGGAGAGAAATACCATAGAGATATGAGTATTGAATTTGCACGGTTGTTTAAATAAGGGGGAATCTTGACCATGCGGTGCTGGTTGCCTTTGTACAGTAATTGACTTCCAACGACCGAGCCAGCTATTGCATTATTTTGGGTGAGATGGTCCCGGCTGCCAAGTGACCAGTCAGCTTCAGGGAGCAGTTTTTGCCCAGGTGTTGGTAGAAAGCAGTGTGTTCTGTCTGTTCTTCAGCTGTCTGCTATGTCTCTCTCCACTTTTGGTCTATTTCTCCACAGACTGCCGGCATCCTCATTTGTGTTCCTTTCCGTTTTCAAACAGTGGATATATATATATATATATATATATAAATATATATATAAAATATTTATTTTTATTTGGTGGTGATTTCTTTTGAAGGTTTAGGCTGTGTTTAAAAACGTTTAATTTGCCTTTTTTTATTTGTTACTCTATTAAAGTGTTTTTATTGAAATTATCTACATTTTATTAAGATGCTTTGAAGTCGGGCTAATGGACTGGGAGAATGCCTAAATTTGAATGACAAAAGTGTTTTGAGGTAATGAAGAATATGTTGAATAGTTTTGTTGAGGTAAAGGTCAGCAGGTCTTGCATCTTATGAAAAGGACTCTGGGCAGTGACCCTGCCATTCAGGGCCGTTAAATGAACTCCAGTGCTGTTGCGTCTGCAGTTTGGCACTGCACTGACCCAGAAATGCAGTGAAACTGGAACCTGCAGACCGCAGCCTGTCAGTGTGTGATTGGGATGTTTGGGTCTCTGCCCAGAAAGTCCAAGATCCCTTTGTAAGTGAGGCTGATTGGGCCTTGATCAAAATCGCTGTGGGCAAGAGCGCCATCTGTAAATGTTAATTGGACTAAAGAAGCCGTTTTACATAATGTAATTTAAATTATATTGGGGGCGGGGCAAGAGCATCTGGTCATCAATTGTTTTTTTTTCCCTCGACAGCAATGCAAACCACTGGATGTTTAGCTGTGTAAGAATCAAATATCCAGATATGATTTGTGCTAGTGGCGACTTGTTTCTCCATCATTCCACTGTTTTAAATTCCTTTTTGTTGAACCGGGTGCTAAGAATTTATCACAAGTACACCAAAAGAGGGAAAGCAGAAGAGCGTGGAGTGAACGTCTTCCCAGGTGATAGGAGAATTTGTGTGGTGTACTCACCTGCTCCTGGACTGCTGCCCTTATGGTATGATTGGCACTACAAGGACAGTGCTTTTGTCTAACCAGAGCATGGAAATGAAGTGGGAATTAGCTATTAGCTCCTCCGCGTGGGAGGGAGGCATCAACTCTGAGTATCTGCATCAAGCGTGCTGTTTGTGAAGTATAATGCAGCAGGGCACCTGCGATTGTTTCTGTTGTCCTTTCATCTGTGTTTTCCTCAGATAGATGCCACCACAAACACCACAGTGTGAATCGCCCCCTGCACGGGGCTCACGGGCCGCACTTGGTCGGCCGCTTTAGCTGGCAGAGCTGATGGGGATCCAGCGCCCTCCTTGAATGGCTCAGAAGGGAAATCGTGCGTCTGCCTTGGCTTTCAACTTTAATTTCATTTTGCGCCCCACCCCCTTCTTGCAAAAATAACACCCCTGTCACTAAAGGAGCTGAGGGTGTTTTAAGATTCAGCATTCTGGGCAGGGGTTGGTAACTGATGCCGTTATGTCAAAGCCAGTTCTAACATATTTATATATTTATCTTTATTTAAAATACATTTGGCAAAGGATTACATGATATTAGAAACACAATAAAAAAGAGACAATGTGCACCTTAAATTGCTGCCATTTTAATTGTTACCTCTGATCAAACCCGTACTTCTTAATCTCACTTAAAGCTGACATCTGTCAGTTTCATGCTTCAAATTCATATGATATAGACCTAATGGCTAAAACCTCTTATTTACTTTGAGTATAAAAAAACCAGGCTACTACTGAATTTCACAGTACTTGTTTTAAAAGAAGAAAAGGAAGTATGCATGATGGCCACTCTCTTCGTGTTGTTTTCTGGAACAAATTGAACATGTTTTTCTTCAAAACGAAAACCATAAAATAGGCATTATATGAAATTTCAAACGGCACAAAAAAAATTCATGTAAGTATTTTGCCAGGTTAGTCCCCAGGGCCGGCTCTGGGTGGTTTGACACCGCAGGTTAGATTCTGCTGAAGAAACATTTTGATAGCACATGGTATCTGCCTGAAGGGCGGGTTGGCCCTGTTAGTCGCAACCCTTAATATGTCCCCTGACAGAAACAGGCCGATATAGTCTGTCCCTGACTTTTCACTGGCTTCTGTTCAGTCACAGATGTTGTACGTATGTTGGAATAGGACAGTCACACTGGTTTTTAGGTGTGAGAATGAGACTGGGAGATGCATGTGAGGCCGGGATGGTCGCACCGCCATACAGTACAGTACTTTCTAGTAGCTGTAACTATCAAACTATAATATGGGGAGCAGAATGCGCTAGATAGCCCAATGCTGCGGATCACATGGCCTATTTTTGCATACATTTCCTTAATTAAAAAAAAAGAAACTGCGTTGTTTTAAGTGACATGTTGTAAATCGTGGACAGTCTATATATATACGAAAATGGTACCCTCATTTAGATAAAGTAGGAAATTTCATCAACAACTGCACAGGGTTCTCTAACCTGTCTAACAAGATCTGCTTGTTTACTTTGAAAATAAACTTAGATCCTGCCTGGGTTTCCCTTCATTTTCGTGCACACCTGCGATCCCTGAATGCGGTCCAGCACTGAGCTTTTCAGAGAGACGGGGCAATTGGCCATTAACATTCTACGCACTGATTTCAGGCGCACGAGTAAAAACAGCCTTTAGCTTTCTTAGCTCCCCAAAAGCCTGTCGTGTCAAAATATGTTTATGCTTAGTTAAAGGATTTCTTTTAGCTATATATTCAAAAATAATTTCATCCAGTGCTTTAAGCAATGGAAATAATTCTGGGTATTTTCCAGTTGTATGTAAAGGTAAAAAAAGGTTTTGTTGCTACACAGCCTAATAACAGGGTCCGTGACTTTAGTATGTTTCTGATTATCACAACATCAACTTCTGACAGTTTTCGTTTTATACTAACATAGCTGTACTTTGTTTACTTCAAAAATTCCTCATTAGTTCTGCCATGAAATATAAAAAATTACAATGTTCACTTGTACTGCAACAGAGCAAAGCACTCTTCGAGCATAAAAACTGCTTATATATTAAAAAAAGGAAACACTGAAATTGAACTTGATCGCTTCAAACTTTAAGCTTCAGTTGGTGGTTAAGATACAAAGTCGTCGAAAATATATATTTTGACAAATCATACTTCTGAAAATCTTTACTCACACTTTCAGAAATCCTGTCTTAAATAGCCTGACTTGGAAAAAGCTGAATGTGACGACATGAGCGCCTCGTTTGTCCGCCTTGAGGTCTTTACTCGACGGCTTCCGGTTCTGCGTCCATGCAGGTTTCCCAGGGATTACGTGGCATTTGAGGCATGGAGATGACAAGCAGGGCTATTCCGCTGAGGAATAGCAGGACGAAGGCCGCACAGGCGCAGGCAAAGGACCACGAGTAATAATACTCAATCCAGATGGTGTCCTTACTCTCGATCATCCTTTTCACGGATTGCCGCATCACTTCCACCGAGATGATTACGCAAACACCTGTATGTGAACAATACAGGTTGTTATCATCTGAAATAAGCTATAAATGAATAATTATCATTAGCAATGTGTCCAGGTTTAATCATTTGAGTTAAACAGCCATACAGTGTCAATGGCTATGAATAATGGTTTCAAATAAATTTCCACAATATAAATGAAGAATATTCTTAAAAAGACAACTGTATGAAAAATTTTAGTAAGCAGACTTGGACATGGTTTTGGCTGATGGGAGTTTTACTTAAAAATGTTCTGAGGGGAGAACAAAACATGATTGGTTCAGTGAGATAACCAATCCGAGTGTAGAGGAGGTTGAACTAGGACATCTGATTGGTTGGTTCCGTTCCCTCTAGTTGCTTGGACCCACCTCCTCTACAATATGATTGGTTACCTTTCTGAACCAATCATTATTCGTTCTGCTCTCAGACCATTTTTTTTCAGAACAAGTCAAACTCCCATGAGCGTGCTTGTGCTGTATCTTTCATAAGAACTTATCCAGTACAGGCTAATGGTGAACACCTTGCACAGGATGCAAGTCCATCATAGTGCTCATATTTACATGCCATGGGAAATACAGAGTTGCTTCTGTTGCCTAACTTAGTGTTTCTGGACTGCATGAGGAAAACACAGGAAGGGTATGTCAATACCACACACAACCCTGGAGATGTGAAGCCACAATTCTTACAATGCTGCCATGCTACCCATTAACACACTCCGTGTATTAAACCATTGCAGTAAAGGCTGATTATACCACTGTATTCATTTATAAACTCATTTGTAAGAATGCATTCAATGTTCCATTCCTGTTTAATGTTAATGTCATTTCTTGCTACAATCAATGTCATTGTTCTTCAGTGCTGAGATCCCAGTCTCTCTGCCATCTCCTTCTGTGTAATGAACTGCCCATCAGCATTAAGAAGATCCTATCTCTTTCCTATCATTACTCCAAAACAATAATCATTAAACAAAAGCATTTCCTGTCTCCAGTTTTCCTGCTGCTTCATTCTTTATTTCATATCAATTAATTTTTAAATGGATTTTTGCATAACTGTTTTGAAGTACCATACCTCCCAGCTCTGTCATGTTTTATATTTTAGAATTTGTAACCTTGTCCTAAGTTGTCTTTCTATATTTATTGGGTAGCTGTCCAAATTAATGTACAAAGGAAAGCTTGGCGTCACAGAGCAAGATCAGCTCGCAGCCCTGGAGCAGTGAGGGTTAAGGGCCATGGGCATGGGCCCAACACCCATATGATTACTCTGCTGTAGATATAAATTGAACCCACAACCTTCTGGATATAGGCACAGATGCACATGATTCATACCCTGCTGAGCTACTCAACACCATGACTTACCCTTTACAGCTCAGTTTTAGCTAGACAGGCAGGCTGGAAATTCTTCAACTGATGTTTTTAGACATGTGTCATTGAGGTCTATGGGCTTTGAACTGAGCACATGACATCCTTGAATTACGTATGAATGCCCACAACATGCCATGATGAAATATTAGGAAATGAAGTTAAAGGTATTCGAGCTAAACACGCACGCAGACACACACCAAATCACAGACGTTCTGACTTCCCGTCCTACCTGCAAAGGTGAAGAACATGCCAGCGGGTTTCAGCAGGTAGTCTTTGCCCTTCCCAAAGGCACACAAGAGGCAGAGCGTGCCCAAGATCATGAACGCCAAGCTGAAGATGGCAATGGCTGCTGCTGAGATGTTGTACTCTGGAAAGAGAGTCAGAGTGATGAGATGGCTTTCCTTGCTGCGTCCGGCAGCCATGAGGCTTACACGTTGAGCAAATCTTCATCTGGAGATCCCTCCAGGATGTCGGTTAAAGTGCTTCCTGCTTTTTCAAAAACAAAAATAAATCGGGCCCCCAACCTTCTCTATGATTGAATGACGCCTGTTTATTTATGCTGCTGAAATAGCAACTGAAACTAGAGTGGCAACTCCTGCTTTTTTGATAATCTGTGCTTTCTCTTCTTCTGTGTATTTATCTACTCATGGACAAACTACAATGTGCAATTCCTCACTAATCCATAGATTTCTGTAGCAAAAATTTGCTATGCATTTCATAGGAATCCAATAATAATAATAATAATAATTATAATCATTATTATTATCATTATTATTTTAATTTAGATGAGTAATTCATCAGAATTGCAAATGCTGTGTTGTGTGTTAATCAGACTCATTTCTGCTGAAGGGAGGACTGATGTCTTTTAATTAAAACACAAATCTGGCAGACAGTCCCCTAGGTTGATTCATTGAGTCATTTCACAGAAGACAGAGAGCATCAGGGAGGGCAGCTCAGCTACAGAAGATGGAACAATTGATCTGATTGGTCCAAAAGTGGTTATGGATAGAACCTCTGTTCTTGTTGGACATAGGGAATGTTTGCACTGAAATCCCCAGTTCTAGTTATGGATGTGTTTTATCTAATATGTTTATCTAATATATTTTACACTCAAGCATTTTACACTGAAGTATAAAAAATTTTAGACATTTAATTTGAAAAACAACATATATATTTGTATTTTCTTTTTCTTCATTCGTATTATGGAACAGTCCATTTTTTATTATGGCAGTCCATTTTTATCCTTTCGATATCCAATTTCCTTGCCTATCAGTCAAATGTCCGGTATCAGAACGGCAGGTCGGAAGGTGACAAAGCTGTGGAAGATGCTGATGCAGTTGTCTCATGCTGAAATGGGGAGTGACGTGTGGACTGAAGAGAACATTAGAATTATTTCCATCAAAAACAGATGTGTTCCTTTCATGTTACTCGTTTATAAGTTACATGATCGTATGTTCCATGAAGTGACATGTACGCCTTTTGAGGATGCAGAGGAATGTTCATCCCGTAGGGGTTAGGGCTACTCCCTCTCAGGGATTCTGCTTTGACTGATATGGGAAATCGGACTTGCAGTATTCATTATGTCAGGGCCTGTTGTTAGGTTATTACAGTTACATAAACATAAGATCATTTCAGTAGAAAGTGTTCAATTTACTGACCTGTATTATCTCTTTATTTCAATATCAATATTGTTTAGAATCTGTTCTTTATGATTTATGCATAAGATGACCTAGGGTGCTGGAAAAGGAGGGAAAGTTAGCGCTATTCCAGGGGCCCTAAAAAATCTGGAACATAATTGGATTGGTTGGGGGCCCAATATGAAATGTTTTCATGGGGCCCAAAATCTCTAGAGACTGAGTTTACCTGTTTGAATTTGAAAAAATTTGATTGGATAATCAATTTCATCGATTGGTATGTTTTTGAAAATCCACATGGGATGCTGAATAAATGGCTCAAGAAGGAACTCGCTATCCGTTACTAATTATGTAGAAGATGCTCCATCCACCTTTAAGTGAACCCCAAACTTACTTTAACATTACTTTGTTGCTTGGCAGATGTTTCTGGCCAAATTGACTAGCACTTGCTCACGTCATTAGCTGTATATTTCACTGTACAGTTCACATCACTCACCTTGTTCACGTGTGTAAAAAAGGTGGGCTTTCTGAAATAGATTAGTCTCAAGTCTGGTTTATGTTTCTTCACTAAACTACTGTAGCTTCTGTGTGGATGTCTCAGTGGTCATGTAAGCGGATGGTACACGCTGAATTTGCACTCTAGGATCTCTTCTAGCTTCTAGACAGGTGACAACAAAGAAGTGTGTTTGTGAGGGTCCGTCTGTCAGCTCTATGCTTTCTTGATAGACATGTATAATTATGACTTCATATACAACAAGCCTCAGAGCTCTTCGTGGTTAATTTTATTTCACGGGAAGCTGAAGCTAATGTATTTAGATTATTCTGAGCCACCGTGGCGCTGAATTGATTCCACGGGCATGTCAGCCCTTTTTTTAATTCATTTTGAATTTCTTCAAAGGACAACTGCTGGCTTATTTAAGACCAGTGACAATGTCCAATGTGGAATAAAGGACCCTCTGTGAGTCTGCTATACCTTGATTGGCTTGGTGTCTCATATGTTAGGAGTATAATTTGCCTGCATCATATTATGGGATGTGTATCCAGGGCAGAACATCCTCAGATTGTTCTCAGCTCCTGACAGGGCGCTAGTGACTTTGCAAATAATGAGCTTACCATGTCGGTAACTGTCAGCGTCCCTATAGGCCCCACATAAATTATTCCTATTCCAATTTAGTCAGCTGTTACCGTGCGTGTGAGAGATGAAGACTGCTCTCCCTGTGCCCACTGCCGTCCACTCCTAGCACATGGACAGGTGCTGTGAGTCTCAGGGGGCATGCCAATGGATACCATGTGACTGGCCTGCCCCCTCCCCCCCAGCCTCACTGCTACCTCACTGCTGCAACACTCTACACCTTGGTGATCTTTATATCAGTCAAATTCTCTGCTCATATCTAAGGAGGGTGAGTGTGTTCGTAGGCTGCAGGAAATAAACAATGATAGAATTTTCTGTCTTGAAAAGGCAGTAATTTGTTGTCACGGACACTAATGGGATCACTGTAGACAGGAGGCTTCAGACGTTATGGACAGTAGGATCAGTGTGTTTTAGGCCAGTGGGAATAAACTAATTCAGGAGTGGGAAGTGGGTTAGTCATTGATTAAGAACACCGGATAATCCCACCCACATCCCAGCTCTCCCACAGGAGGATTGTATGGCTGAAGCAGAATCAGAAGACTTTATGGAAGCATCCCAAAGCTGGTCGTCATGGGTACAGCTAACATCTTAATTCTATTTTATTGAAATACAGTTCACCGAATTGCGTTTTTATATTTTGAAGATTCTACCTATTAAAATAACAACTGACTAATCACAATCGCTTTAATTTCCCCAGTTTTGTTAAACTAAATTATCATTATGAATAATTGTAATGATGGAAAAAATTACTACAAATTTTGCAGTATCTTTTCAAATAGTTTTGGCCCAGAGGATTAAGTTGTTAAAATTAAATAGTTAAACCATTTGGTTTTTTATTAAGGTTTGGAAAATTGTATGAAAAGTTTACACAGTGTGTGATGAGCACCAAGTTTGGGAGAAACCACTTCAGTGACACATAGAAGCAGTTTTGTTCTGTATTATAAAGGCTATGTACTTGAAATGCTGACACTTAATATTGTTCATAATTGTTAATAATGCTCAAGACTAGGATCAAATCAGTTAGAGTTCATTTTTCTGTCATTTAATAAATAGGATGACAGGCAGACACTGAAGCGATCTGCACAGATGTCACTGAGGTAATTTGTAAGACAAGTTTCCAGCCTGTGTAAATTTGTGGCATTCATTGATACTAGTCCAAGAAATATATTTAACACCATGTAAGATATCTTTTTCAGATGTGATGGTAAAGTAGGAAGGCCTGTGAAATAACCAGCTTACAGTGTATTGCACATGCAATGTGTGAGAGTAGCATTTGTTAAGCTGGAACACATCACCTACCTTTCTGAGTTTTAACTTCAAAAACCTCCGCATCTTCCCCAGGATTGAAATGTTTGAAGTATGAACAGTTCCGTTCTGTGGGGAAGATGGTGGAAAAGATTATAGGTGATCTTTTAATTATTTTTTTTTTGGCTGGTATACCCAAACAGGGCCATGACAGACAAGTGACCCGCATGTGGATTTGTACTTCCCAAGTAAAGCTCATGAACTGCATGAGTGGTAGAAGAAGGCAAAACGTTATACCAGAAATGCACTGATGCTGACCTGTGTAAGAAAAGGACTTTCTAATGGGAATATCCTTTTCTTGTAGAATTGTGCCATTTATGAAATATAAATTGATCCCTTGATGATCCCGTGTGGAAGTTATTGGTTCTTTCTGTGTCATCTGGGTTTTCAGCAGACCAAAGACTCAGACTAACTCTGTGTGTGCCGTGGGATGGACTGCTATCCTATGCAGGGTGAACCCCAGCCTTGTGCCCTATACCGCATGGGATAGGCCAGTACATCACAAGGCACACACACTCAGAGCTGGGTAGTTCAGGTCCACAGAGGAAAAGTCCAGACCAAGATTTTGTTTAAACCAACCAGTTGAATACTCAGTGACTGTGACTCTTTATACTCAACTGACTGGTTGAACCAAAATCTTGGACTGGACTCTTGGGACCTGAATTACCCACCTCTGCACACACTCCATGGACAATATAGAGATGCCAACTAGCAACTGCATGCTTTTGGACTGCAGGAGGACATGCAGACTCCTTACATATGGCAGGGAGGCAGGATTTGTATCCACAACCTGAAGCTACAGTGCTACCAACTGAGCCAATATCATTATCAGCCCAAGCTCTTTGGTATTTCTACGTCTCTGTCATTGTAATATAGACTTGCTAGCGTGTTTCTGGTCAGTCTTGCTCAGAAGCGGGCTCTCCTCAGCTCGCAGATGGCTGACCTGACCTTCTCATGTATGATTTTCAGGCACAGGGCAGCTCACTGTTCCTTCAATAACAGCAATTTGTCCCTATATCACAACACTATCACCAGAATAGACCACTGGTACAATTTCTCACTATGGGATGCAGTGTGTTTTTTGACTCATCTTTCAAAAGAGCTTTATTTCTGAACTCCTGATGATCACACGGGTGGACTTTGGTGCAATTGGAAGCCACTTTCATGTTTCATTTTTTAGCAAGCAGTGCTTCCCAAATTGCTGCACTCCCATATATCCCATTGTTTTGTGTCTTTCTAATCTTCAGAGTCATTAAGGGTGACCTCAGCTTAGGTGAGAGGATCCTGAAGAGTCATTTTAGTGTTTCTTGTGACTGTCTAGATGGTTTTATGTCTTACTCTTGGAGGGATTTTGGTATCTCTTAGATGATCTACCACATACTGAGATGATAAGGATCTGATTGTGTTCTGCTGGAGTTGCAGTTCATTCGTAAAGGCCCTTTCCAGGTCAAAAACTTATTGAAAACAATTTGAGGATATTTTTTTCATTGCATAACAGAGCTTGTAAACCCTGAATCCTTTGGCACGGATCAGAGTTGAATTTATTCTGCAGGGCTGACTCAAATCTGGCCTAATTTCATATTGAACCTGCTAAACATAAGTACTTCTTCAAGTGGTTTGAGTTAAATAATAGAGGCAGTAACTTGAAGTGTTTTTATTACACATCAATAACAAGAAGCCCGTGCCGTGGTGTAACTCTGTGGCACTTTCTGTGTGCTACTATTACGCACAAAACAGAACTAGACTTGATGTGAAAAATACAATTCTTTTCAAGTGTTGTGTATCAGTGGGGATTTCCGGTTGGCACTGATGCAGCGTGGGGCTCCCTTTGTACGCCGTGCCTGCCAAAGAAACTGCAACTCAGGATTCCTTTATTTGTGCCTCGTGAGACTTGAAATGCGACTGCTTCTGCTGGAATGGCTGTAGGAGTCGGTATGAAACAACAAGTCATGGTTCAAGAGGTGCTCGATAGCATTGCTAAGCGCTGACTCGTGCAAATATAATAGCAGGTTGTGCATAACATGCAGCCCTTGGGTCCAAAGACAGAGTGTCAAAATATTTATTAAACACTTGTGGATTATGGGTCATCAAAAAAGTGGTTGTTTAAAATGCTCATGATATAGCAATGTGCAAAAATATGTCTGTCCATTCATCCTACAATCACTAAGGCAGCACAGGGTCACAGTGGAGCCTGGAACCTATCCCAGGCAGCACAGGGTCACAGTGGGGCCTGGAGCCTATCCCAGGCAGCGCAGGGACACAGTGGGACCTGGAGCCTATCCCAGGCAGTGCAGGGTCACAGTGGGGCCTGGAGCCTATCCCAGGCAGCGCAGGGTCACTGTGGGACCTGGACCGTGTCCCAGGCAGTGCAGGGTAACAGTGGGACCTGGACCGTATCCCAGGCAGCGCAGGGTCACTGTGGGACCTGGAGCCTATCCCAGGCAGCGCAGGGTCACTGTGGGACCTGGAGCCTATCCTAGGCAGCGCAGGGTCACAGTGGGGCCTGGAGCCTATCCCAGGCAGCACAGGTTCATAGGGTTGGGGAACACCCCGGATGGGGTGCCAGTCCATCTCAGGGCACTTACACTGCAGTATAGACCATTCAGAGATGCCAATTATGTTAATATGTACAGTACTTATTCATTCATTACTTTAGGAATACAACACCCAAACAACTCAAGCAATTTCCATGTTGCAATCCTGTATTCTCAGAACATTCAAAACAACCATTTTAACACATAATGGAAAAAGGGGCAGAGAAACAAAAAATTAATGCACATTGTCAATATTTACACTATAATAATAATAATAATAATAATACTTATTATTATTATTATTATTACCCAAAAACCTCTTTCGGCAGTAGTACCAGGACAGAAACAAAGCTTAATTTAATGACAGTATGGAGGTAAACAGTACACATCACAGTACATCAGCCAACACTGACCAATGGGATTTCAGAGCATTACATCACTAAGGATACATCTTCCAGTTTCCCCCAGCGCCCTGGCCCACTGATATAGTTCTGTGTTCTATATCACAACACCAGGGAGATGCAGTTTTAACAGATTAATGTAAAATCCTGATGTCAGACCTTTTCCCATTTTGCTTGCTCACTACAGCAATCATTATTATATCAATTATTATTGTCATTATTATTGTTGTTGTTGCTATTACTATTACTAACCTTAATGATGGAGTGCATTGTATTAAGTAAAACTAATTACCTGAAGTTGATGATTAAATGATGATGATTATTGGTTAATACAGAGCCCCTGAAGGGACCTGTGCAAAAGAATAAAATGCTCTTACTTTCGCATGCGCACAACTTACTTTCGTGTTCTCATTTTATTTTTTTGCACAGGTCCCTTCAGGAGCTACATAGGTTTAATCATTCATGTCTTTTTTAAATCTGCCCACTTTTTTCTCATCTCTAAATACCTTTGGAGAAACTAATGTTGTCAGTTACTGAAAGATAACATTGAACATGCCTTATTAATTTTTAACCTCTTGCTTGCTTTAAAAATATTTAATATTTTACTTTCTTGCACTTTTATAATAATAATGGAATAGTGGTACAGAATAGACCATGCTGAAACTGGTAGTGCTGTTATTTGGTCCCACCAAAAACTGAACTTGATGGCTTCTGTCTGGAATATCACTGAAGAAAACTCGCAGTTATGGAATAACAAAGTGAATATCAACATAAGACCTAAGACACACAGTTGATTGGTCAAAGACTATGCTTTTAAATTATTTTAAATGGACTTGAAATAGAATGGGAGTAAAAACACAAAATGTATACCACATTTATTCAAAGGTACGGAGCTGATTTCTATCATTAACTGACCAGTGGAAAACGTATTCACGCCTAATGAAGTTTAATCCCCCCCAATAAAACCAAACTTTGCTTGAATTCTGTACAACGATGTGAGAAGGTTACAACTTGTTTGGATTCTGTATGTTAGACCTTTGGATTAATTACACTGACAGATGCATGTCATAACGCCAAAGCAGCCTGAGGAGACGACGGCTTTTTAAAATGCTTTTTTAGCATAGACTGGTGGAGCTGTTTGTGACTCGTGGATGAGAATCCATCCTGTCAGTAATGTGATAGCAGAGGTTTCTTAGCAACCAGTGCGTTTGTGATTTATCAGGTTAAAGCCCTGGTAGGTGGCAGAAAGAGGATTGACACAAGGTCTCCCGAGTTTGTGGGTGTGTGTGAGTGTATGTGTATAAATATTACAGCAGATGATTACTGTTATTGTATATATCCGTTTACAACAGGCTCAACATATTTTCTCCTGCTGATACACAGATCCCTTAGTAAAACCTAAGGAATTTGAAGAGCTTCAAATGGGCTTATCTATTTTATATTTAGTTAATCTAGCTATACAGGTGTTAAACATTTCCCTCACATACATTTTCACCCACATATAAGCAACAATAATGCAATTACTCTTGTATCTAAGCAGATCATTTACTCAAAATCCTGTTAATGCAATAATGTCCACCTTATGATGAATGTATATGTTTACAGTGGATAAGCATGGATAAGCATTAAATAAGTGCCTGTTAGCAGGGTGCATTGCTCTCTTATTAGGACGTGCACCTATTAAATTCATCCAGTTTAGGTCTGAATAGCTGTGTATTTCTGTCATGGGCGACTGAATCATTGCTACCAGACATTTGTTCGGTGTCATATGGCTTTGAGAGACAGAAATAGATTTATGTCTTGCAAGCTAGGTGTTTTTTTGAGACTTGGACTGTTGTAAAAGTGCAGGGTGTATGCAAAGAGGAAAATGTGTAATGTATGTCACTGCATTATTGCAAGAATCCAGGCATGCTTCAAATATCACACAACAAGGGGATCTGGAATTTTCGAGTTCAGTGATTATTTGTCATTGTTGACCCACCACAACGAAATTTGTTCTCTGCATTTAACCCATATGTGGCATAGCAGGGGGCAGCTAATTCAGCACCCAGGGAGCAGTGCTAGGGGGCGGTACCTTGCTCAGGGTACCTCAGTGGTGTTTGGCTGGTCAGGGATTCAAACCTGCAATCTTTCAATTGCAAGTACACATCCCTCACCATTAAGCCACCACTGCCCACAGCCCTCACTGCCTCCGAAGCCTGTCTTTTTATTTACTCAATGAGCTAATGTGTGAACTAGCTCTGAGTCCAAGGGTCTCTCACAGGCATAACAATGACCTCAGCAGGGCATGGAAACGTGCCCCTTTTGCTGGTGTGTAGTGAAGCGAGGGTGCTTGTCAGCTGACCCAATCGGGTGACTATTGTTTACCGATGCCTGGACCATGTTCAGGAGACGTGCTTCCCAAGATAATGTCAATTATACATCTGCACAACCTGCCTTGTTGATTTTTCTGTTTCCTAATTGAAGGACCCTCCCCCTCCCCTTCCACAAAGCTTTCTCCTCTTCTTGAACTATTTATTTATAGATGCATGAGCAGCTGCTGTCAGTCACGATCACTGGTCTTGGTGCTGATGTGCAGACACTATTAGTGCAGGTACTGGAAGTACAAGCAGCCTGACATATTCACTATTTATATAATAAAAATATCACAAAGCTACACAGTCAGGTAAATTGGTCTATTTTGCCCTTACTGTGTGTGTGCTTGTGCGTGCTTGTGTCTGTGAGTGTGAAACCATTTTCAGTCCCCACAAGGGGAAACCCAGTTTTATAAAAATCTGTGACTGCAGAAAACTAAAAATTCCAAAAGTCTTGTACAGTGGTACCTGGGTATACGTCCTTAATCTGTTCCAGATCCTTGAATTTATACCAAACAGGATGAATACCAAACTAATTTTTCCCATAAGAAATAAAGGGAAAATGATTAATCCGTTCCCATGAAAAAAATCCTATTGTTATTGGCATATTATACATTGATGGGGTTGTATAAAATAATTTAAACACTGCTTAATACTAAAATACATAAATACAAAAGCAATTAGATGAAATAAATGAAAAGAGAGTTATAGCGCGGGTTGTTCACTGAATGGTAGCAACTGGCGTACTGACGCTCGTGGGCAGTCGTGGCTTTGTCTCGAGAGAGGTAAACAAGGGTAGCGCGCGGTGTCGTGACTCATTTGACCCAAACGCGTTCTAGCACGCGAGTCGTATTCTAAACAAAGGTCGTATACCAAGCAAAATTTTACGCGTCCAAACAGGACGTATACCAAGTAGGACTTATTCCAAAGCGGATGTATAACGAGGTACCACTGTATTTTGTTTGGTTGCTTATGATTAAGGTTAGGCCTGGGTAAGACTTACAGTTATCATTGTTGGGATTAGGGCTTCTCCCATAGAAATGTGTTTGTGTGTCCGCCCCTGATAGATCGGTGTCCCATCCGGGGTCCTAGCACAGCAGTTAAGAGCTCCACAAGTGTTCATTTTATTATCAGCTGGTAATGTAGTGAAACCTAATAACCTGCTGTATGAGAAAGGTGCCCGCTGTGGTCCCGCTGAACAAGAAGCTACCTCATACTGCCGCAGCCGAATAGCCAGCTACGGGAATAGACAAAAACGGTATTTTGGTTCGGTTGAATGTGTTGGCTTTGGCACATAATACTAATAAAACAGAATTAGCCACAGAGGATTGAGTCATATACTGGGGAGTGGGTGGCGTGTCTGCTCTGTGGCCAAAAGGTTCCCCACTTGGTTAAATTCTTGTGGTGCAAGACGAAACACCATTATTCTGTATTTGAAATGAAAATAGGACCCAACATTTTTAAAATGAAATTGCATGCCTTCAAAGAATCTTCTTTCCCTATTCTTATCTTAACTTTGTTCTGCCACATATCACTTTACTACCTCGTCTTGATTGCTGTATTATGATATGTGTTGTTAGATATCTCATAGCAGGTAGTATTTTGTACGTAGTATTGTATCTTAGTATTGTATCTTAGTATTGTCACGCTGCACTGCTCTGTTAATTGTCTGTAGTGTGTGGAAGAACCATCTAAGTATGAATTTCACGGTACTTTGTACACTGTTCTTGTATATATGACAATAAAACTCTGAATCTTGAATTTGATCAGGAGGGCTTTGCATGGTCCTGCCAGCAGCTTAGAAGGAGGCGCAGGCCTTCCTGCAGGGAAGATCCCTTATATTGGCATGTTAGTAACCAGCCCAGTGCTTTGTCATGCAACCTCCGTGCCTCTGACAGGTGGCTGATCTGTCGGCGAGGGGGGTGAGGTTTACAGAGCAGCACAGGGACCCCTGTCGCCGGCATTCTCTGTGCCCCTACGGGGAATAAACATGACGGACTTCACCACAGATGTGAAGTGCATGAAAGGGCCGACAGAGGGAGCTTCCGCCGGCCGTTTTACTTGGCGTTACCGAGTACGGTACTAGCGCAGACATGGCCATGACACCCTGCCAAAGAAACGGTCACTGTTGCCGCTGTCAGCAGGCGGACATCGTACCGGCGCAGGCCTCGTTAACGGGTTCCGCTCTGCTCCCCTTAGATACACAGTTTGTCAAGCCAGGATTCGTGCTTCTGGCTCCAGCAGCCTCACAGATCTACAAACTCCCAGCTTCCGGGTACTGGCAGGGATGGGAGGTCACAATGGTATGTGTCCAGGGCTGGGAAGCATACTATTCTTTCGTCTAAACACAGAATAATCGTGAGATTCTGGGTCAAGGTGAAAAGAGAGGGTTGCTAAAGCAGGAAACCCAGTCAGCACAGAGATATCTGGGTCATTTTATTAATATACGGTCTTCCATGGTGTGAAGAACTGAACTGCTGCCATGTTCCTTGTACATGAGCTGAACTCTGGTTGAGGCCTCCTGCTGGATAGGTTAGTTGTCACTGGTAGCTTTCATTAATGACTGTAAATAGCTGCTGCATCGCATATACCTTGGGTAAGTGTCTTCCATTGGCTGCTTATGTTTTATATTTACGCTACAGGCAAACTTGTGAGTCCGCGGCATGATCTGCCGGGAACAGCACCAAAAAATCTGTTTTTGATCCGCAAACAAACACGAAGTGGGAAAACGCAGACCTCACAACGTTTGGGCGTCTGCTCATTGGTATGCAGCGTGAAGGATGCCGGTCTGCTTCTGAGGAGCTCTGTCTGGGGGGGGGGGGGGGGGGGGGGGGGGGGGGGGGGGGGGGGGGGGGGGGGGGGGGGGGGGGGGGGGGGGG
>JAODKC010000095.1:10198959-10260301 GCA_026777985.1 Mormyrops attenuatus | reverse complement strand
TATATAAATATAATATATATGTATATATTTCATTCATATATATATACATATGAATGAAATGGTTTAAATGTAAATATACCAAAGTATAAACAATAATAATTCTTGCATATATTGTTACAAAAATGAGTCAAACTACTGTCCACAATTGGTCAGACTTTTATAACTTGCTTCATCTGCTTTGCTTTCTGGAAAGGGGTTGGTTGGTGAGGCACTAACCAAACCATTAAGACATTGTTGTTTCCCAAGGACTTAGATCCGCCACAGAGTTCTTTTCCCCTCCAAATACTGCCAATGCCTCACTGCTGCAAAGAAACAGGTGCTGCTTAACAATCCAGGTCTGCATTTCTTACACTAATCAATAGCTCCTTAATAAGACTGGAGTAGCACATTCTGAAGATATTCCTTCCGGACCACTAACAGTACCTGAAAGGGAAGGAGCACAGGGTTTGTTCTCAAGCATCATGTATTGGAGGTGCTCTTACCTCCAGGCAAGCTGATGGGGCCACAGCCCTTGCCAAAGGCCTCCTCCTCCTCAATATAGATGGTCTTCTTGCAGAGTCTCCAAAGCCCAAAGTGGGCTGCCTCGCAGGTGTCGTTGAGCTGCTCGACTCGCGGGCTCAGCACCGCCCAGTGATCTGTCACCACGGCGGTGAACATGGCTGCGATACCCACCAGGATGACAAAGAAGGTGAACCTCACCTTGGCCTTCTTGTTCTCAAGCATGGTCAGTGTGAGTTATTTTGCTTGCAACCCTGAAGTTCCTGGATGTTGAGACTTTTCAGCTTGAGTATTCTACTCAATGACCAGAGCTCACCCGACGTCTCCTCACTCCAGCTTGCTCTCCGGAAATCTCCGTCTCTAGTTTGAAAAAAGGCCAGATGACAGCGCCCTAGTCTTTTTTCTCTCTCTCTCTCTTCCCCTCCCCATTTTGCATTGAGCAACGAAAGCTATGGTTTAGACTACAGCTGTTGAGGTATATCAGGAAAGTTGATGACCAAACACACTGTCCAAACTGGTTGGGGATGGGGAGGTGTGCTGTTTCTATTAATGCTCACAGTGAGTCAAGCTGTAAGGGTGCCCACTTATCATGTTACAGCTAGGGGGGCGTGCATGTGTCAAGGATTCCCGGAACTCAATAAATTGAAAAAAGAAAATCCCCCCCGATATTGTTCTGTAATGTTACTCTTTTATACTCTTGTGAGAATTTCCTTTTTATTTTTAGCGTGATTTTTATTAATATAATTATGCACTATACCAAGGTAATCTGTAGTAATGCTGCACTGCTCATTCCAGTTTCGAAACGTACATGAGACATTTGGTAATTAGCAGGCTTGGGGTTTACATAAGACGACTCTCAGTTACAGGATGTCAACGAGCCTGTAAATACTGAAAAATAATGTTGTCATAATAAATGTACGCACAAACAAATAAGTAAAGTCTCGGATATTCATGTGCACAGAATTAGTTCATACAGACCAAAGACCAGTGTTTTTATTACATTAAATCATTTAATACTTGCTTTCTCCTGTCTAGGTGAACTTCACTCTGTGTTCAGAGCAGGGCAACTAGCTGTTAAATCTAACTGTAAACTATTTATAAAGAGAAATAAACAGATGCTGTCTTCCTCCTGACAAGCAGAGTAACTGCTGCTTTCCTGGAGACGTTTGTGTATCTTACAACATATCAACCTACCTTCGTGTTGAAAACATTTCAATTTTACATTAGGACTTCAGCACATGAATTTTCCTTAAATCATATGAGACCCCCACAAACTTGAATTGGAGAAGCGAGTATGGAAAATGGATGGATGGATGCAGTATTTCTCTGCGATGGACTGGCATCCCATACAGGGTGTACCCCAGTCTTGTGCCCTATGCTGCCTGGCACAGGCTGTAGACCTCCTGCGAGCCCGACCAGAATAAGCGGTTGGAAGTTGGATCAATGGATGGATGGAAGAAAAAACCTTGATCTTGAGAACCAATAAGCTGATGGTGATAATTTTGATATTATTTAATTTCTCAGGAATTAGAGTGATGGTGCAAATAGTTCCTACTTTCAAACATAATATTTTCAGTCTTTAATCCAATCTCATGAGCTCATTACACACATATAAACATATCTGGGATGTTTCATCCACGTCAAAAAAATCTAATCTTGAACTTATGGGGGAAGAAATTGTTGCCAAATGTTGCCAACCGCTGAGAATGTGTTTGGAATGTGGAGGTCAGAGGGCTGATACAGACCCTTGGCGCCCCTTGCTCTCCTTATTTGCCACCTTTCTGTCTTCTAATAAAATCCCTGGTACCCATGCTGTCTCCTATAAACTGTCAGGACTGTCCCATTTTTCGCATGCCTCTGACCCATTTATTCCCGTGAAAATCTCCCTGCAGCCTTCTCACCTTCAGAAACAGACGCGGAGATCTGCGACGGCTTGAAGTGCAGCACTAAAAGGCGTGAAGCTCCGCGGCTTGCAAGCACACCCTCCATACGCCAGAGATAAAGAGCGTACCTATGGCATCATCACCGACAGACTGACTGACGCGCAGCTCTGCTACAGGTGTTTCTATATGGAGGTTGACACTCCACAGTCACGATCATTTTTCATGGGTGGTGGGTAAGGAATCATAAACATGCATCAGACATAATGACCACCGAAATGGAGTTCAACAATCTGGAATCATGACCCTTATCCATGCTCAATATTAAAAACCACCCCCTCTTTCTGAAGTGTGCTACATTTCACAGTACTTAATCACACACTAATAACACTTTATCAGTGTTATATAGTGCATGGTTTCATACACATGCCTGGCTCTTGGGTTCAGAGAGTCTGGGATAATTGCATCCATTTGGGTAAAATCTGGGCTGGAAGCTCACTATTTGCTCACTGTGTCTGACTGTCATTGTCATGCTCTCAGAAGGGTGCACTCCCTCCACAATACTCATTCTTCTGTGCCAATGACCTCAACAGCTTTAGCATCTGTGCCTAACATTCTGAGCCAGCCACGCATCTGCCTTCCAATGCCGTGACCCTGTCATCTCAGTGGCCGAAGTGGGTGTCTGCCCAGTATTGTTAAAAGAGCCGCTACAAGCTCTTTAACAATGCTTTGGCCAAATTTATCTAAAAATTTTGGTAAGATGTGTTCCCTAGAGAACATACTGGCGAGTTGGTGTGTCGCAGTATATCAAGTGTTTAGGTATAAGAAAAAAAAAAGTACAAGAGCAGTCAGAGTATTTGAGAGGCTCCTTTGTGTTTGCTACGCAATCTGACTTTTTAATTCAAGTAATCACATGGACTTGGCATTGTTATTGCCACTACTGAACCACAGAAAAGAACACAGCGGCTCACAAATCATTTCAATCAGCTTCATCATTCCAATGATTTTTTCACAATTTTGATCCTACAGTTAGTATTTTCTCCAAAATAGCTGCTGATCTTGCCAGTGGTAGCTAGAGAAGTCTCTACTGAGCAGGGATTGAGAACAGCTGGATTGATAAATGTACTAGTAATGAAGTCAAACTATTACTTTTGAGAATTTAGCTCCTTGGCACTTTGAGCGATTGATGTGTAGTTAGTGAGCAGTTATTTGAAAATGTTGTTATGATTATATTAATTCAATGATATCAGCCGTAGTAATGCTGGTTTATAAACAAGGAGAAAGTACAATTATTACAAAACTAGTCAGCGTGGAATAAAGATTCTTGCCTTAAGGCATCACCTCTGTGCATAATATTGTTTACCTAATTACCTGGGTCTTTCACCTCCCTTTTGTTTGTTTTATCATTTTTAAATATTCACAGTCAAAACAGAAAAATTATGCACATCTCAGTACAGTTGTGATCTGGAGGAATGTTATACCTTTGTGGTATCTGGAAGACATTCATTAAAATAGGATATATTAGGATATTCTTTGAAATAAGAGAAAATACATTTTAATTCATAAATTTCAAATATTAACAGTGATTGAAGGTAACATTAATTAGTGTCTAATTTTACATGGAGCCTTACAGATTTCACTGTTTGCTTTTATCTATGCATTTTTCAGTAAGCTAAACGAAATTGCACCCCTAAGGCTATTCTCAGGAAGGTCACACAGCTGTCTCTTATAAAATAGGTTTGTCACCCAGCATTCACCATTATCACCGCTATAGATTTGAGTGTGGAGTGTGTGCCCTCTACAATTTGTGTAGATGATCTACAGAATGTCATATACTGGACCTTATTAAAGCTTAACAGACCATACCTCCCAGTTAGAGAAAGCAGAAGAAATGACAGTGAATTAGTTTATATATTCTGTCTTGTTGGATAATAGCTAGTAACATGCATCCTTATATTGCTATCTATTTTGCAATTTCATTAGATTTAGACAAATACATGATTTATGAATTATTTCTGAAGTAAGATGAATTTCTCTGTTTTATGTAAAAGCACATGCAGTGCGAGGCCTTATTCTCTCTAAATTTAGGCACACAGTCTTGTTAATTTGTTTTCATATCATAACAGACCCTTATAATATAGTTCAGCTTATTTTGAGCATTTATTGTAATGCTTTCATTTTACATTGTCTCTGATAAAATATCAGCCAAACCCTATTACCGATATGTGTATCTCATGTATTCTTCTCTGCAATATGGAACTGAGTTCATGATAAAGTATAAATCAAATATTTGCAAATACGCTAATTGCTAATATGACCTGAGAAGAAAACAATAATAAATAATAAAAGTAACCTGGGCAAGTAATTGCAACATATAACATTCCCCAAGCAGTGTACATATTGCTGTAAATACTGTCTATTTCCTTTATCGTATAATGTCACCCTTTGTAGTACAAGCCTAGGACTAAATATCCCACAGCAAACTCTGATGGATAGGGTAGTTGTTTTCCATCAAGTACACATAAATCTACCATTACTTCTACCATTACCTTTTTCCAAAAATGCACTTTATGATTTAAATCATCCTTTATTAGCTACACAGGGTTGCCAACTTTGGTCAGCTGGCTGACGTGAGATTTTCAATTCGAGACAAGTCTGCACACGCGTTTACATAGTCTGTAGGGTTTGCAAACTATCCCAATGATGTAGCTAATCTTACGTTTATCATAGCATGCTATACATTTGCTGTAAGATTTCTCGTGTCCGTGCGAGTCAAAAAACGTGAGTGTCATGCCAGATGAGTGACAATTTGCAACCCTGAGCTACATCACACTTGGTTTTTAATTTCATATTTATTACGTTGGATCTTATCTGTAAGTATTTGTATTGGTCTTTCCTAAAGGTCAGGTCAACGTGCTATAGCTTGCCAGCTATTTACTTGGTTTTGTTTTATGCATAAGTTTTGGGTATTAGTTGCAATACTATTCTATTAACTAAAAAGTGATTAGATGTGTGAGTGTGTGCAGTGCGACAGACTGGCACCCCATACAGGGTGTCCCCTGCCTTCCGGCCCAAGCTGCCTGGGGTAGTCTCCAGACCCCCCCATGACTGTCTACTGGAAGATGTATGTTTATGAAGAAGAGTCTTTGGCTAGCATAAGCCTACAGGACCTGGTATAAATCATGGTATTACCCTGCTACCCACTGGTATGCCCCTGTATGGCTCATTTTATTCACATGATGAGGACACCAGGGACAAACAGGGCCCGGTTTATAAGATGTCACTGTGACTCAATGTACCGTGTCGCACACCTCACCTCTCCTTCCTTGTCTGCAGCATTAGTGTCAGGAGGGTGTTCTCAAGATCCTTCCCCTGAAGTCGTCTTGCGTTGATCAAAGTGATTTCATCATCCTGCTCTCTAAAAGCCAGCGAGAAGCCAGTAATAAAGTCTACCAGCGAGTAATCAGTGCAGTGTTCTTTCCTGAGACGGGAAGAGCAGGCGGCGTGTCGGGTGAGCTCGTGTAATTGTTGCTGTCTGTTTGTAACAATGTCGTATTTATTGGGGACAACAGCATTGTCTGGGGCTGGCATGGTGGATGACGGGGGAGTATCTGAGCGCCGTCTCGAGCTCAGGCTCTGGCTGGCAGGTCGCTCTGTTCTCCACGCAGCCAAGCAGGAGACGGCAGGGTGCGTCTCCGTGCTATGCGCTGCTGGTCACATGATCCCTGTGGTCACATGATCATGCCTCTCCTAGGATCAATGGTAACTCCATCACAACAAAACAACATGAGATCCATTATCTTAACACACAGTCAAACCGTTTATTGTGCTACATAGAACAACCTGTCCCTTGTATATTATTGAGTGGCATGGGGTGATAGAAGGACATGTCAGTGATAAGGGCTTCCTGTCCATATGTGTCATTCATTCTTATGTAGTTAAGAATTCCATTTAAGATCATCAAACTGAGCAATCAGACTCTTTCCTCCAGAGTCCCCCCAACCCTAACCCTAAGCTTGTTGCTGTGGATATGCCATAATTGTTACATTCCTACAAAAAACTAACATGAACTGGTGGAATGACCTGGCATCTCATCCATGATGTTTCCTATCTGGTGGGTGGGTGGATGGATGGATGGATGACTTTGATCAGACCAAGTACCTGCTTATTTAGGTGCTATGTGATTTAGGTTGTTCATTTTTACTTAATGGATGTTTACACAGTCTGGTCTTGTAGAGAAAGTGTCTTAGAATAGAACTATGGCTAATACCCACTATTCTGCATTTAATTTAATGAAAATTAGAAATAAGAATCAAGCAGAAAAGGCTCCTGACATAGCTGTGACATTTATTCATAGAGTGAACTAATAATTTATTCTGGGATTACCATTAGAGCCTTTCAGGATGACAAAACTCCATGAGTCCTCACTTCATCATCTAGGTATAGTACTGATACCTCAAAGGAAATCATCCCCATCAAAACTTGACCTCAAGAGTCCTGTGTCATATATTGCTTAATAAACATGTTTCTATTTATTTTTTTTTAACAAGTGAATGTCTTAATTTCATAAAAATGTAGTCCTGCAGGAACAGGAACAGACCTGCCAAAGCACAATTTGTCAAAAGGAAAAGAACCTGGATTCATTGGCTATACCCTCATTCTAAATGGAATTATGACAGAAAATAATTTATCCAGCAGTATAGCAAACAAAATTGCAGATGATCTAACTGCATTTCAATACATGAAAACAATTGTCCTGTGCTGCGTGGGATTGGTTCCAGGCCCTAACACCATGATCCTGAGAAGGATTAGTGCTTAGACCATGGATGGATGGATGGATGGATGATAACGGACATGAATGTGATTTTATTTTCTGAGATTCGAGTGATAGTGATTTGGCAGAGACAGAGAAAGGGTAGGTGCATTTTGTGTGGTAAACATAAATATGGTGGCATGTATATGGTATAGAGCTGTCACGATTTCTCGATTGAACTCGATTATTAAAACGCATCGATTAAAAATTTCATTCTCGATTACTTGGCAATATGGCGTAAGGTAAATAGCAAATGCAGGATGAGGATCCAAATGAAGAACGAAAGCATTATTTGCGTGGAAGCACTTCGCATTAAAAGTGAATGTGAATGCAGTTATCTGGCAGTATTGCAATGCAGAACTTGAATATCACCCCGGCGTGAAAGCAAAGCACATGCATATTAAAAGACGACATTCAGGTTTGACGGACTCACCCAATAATACGAGGTTAGCCATAGATATGTCCCATTTAGCGTCTCGAAGTAGCCTAGTCTTTGTCATCACTTTAGCTTAATTTATTTTGCTTATTGCGATTCCTATATGTCAAAATAATCGCTGCTTAATATAATCGATAGTGACAGCCCTGAATATGGTACACATGAAAACAGTTTTTTAACTGTTGTTTTGATTTATGAGTCTGATCTTGTGTTCTTGTGTTCATAAAACCTTTCTCTTCTGTGATACTTAACACTTAAATGGACAAGAACAGAGTGAAAGTAATTTGATGTAATTGAATTCAGTCTATGTGTACTTTACATTTTTATGTCTGGAAACAGCACTGTGTTGGTATATAAACACACATCTGGTGGCACCCTGCTCTGTCTCCTTATGTTCCTTCCACATAGAATTGCCTACATTTGCGGTTGCTTGGCCTTTTGACTGCCAAATCTGCTCAAACCACTCTCCTAAAATTGGCCAAAACGGTGTTTGATGATTGATTTTTACATGACTGGGACTAACTGCTAATTGCTTCATCCACGTGGATGCATCAATATCTATATATCTAGAATCTTAGTGATTAATTGTCATTGTTGACACACCACAGCACACAGTGCACAAACAACGAAATGCGTTCTCTGCATTTAACCCATATGTGACATAGCAGGGGGCAGCTAATTCATCGCCCTGGGAGCAGTGCTTGGGGGTGGTACCTTGCTCAGGGTACCTCAGTAGTGCCTTGCTGGTCGGGGATTCAAACCTGCAATCGTTCAATTACAAGTGCACGTTCCTAACCATTAAGCCACCGCTGCCCATATCTATGTCCTCTGATGGGTCTTTTCCAGTGATTACTTCAAAAATTTGTTATTGATGCAGAACAGATGTGTGAAAAAAAACATTTTCACTAGAGAACACAAGTTAGAACTGGATGTCAGCTCATGAAGATGACATAGTAGACAATTGAAATTGCAGTAGCATAAAAACCTGATGAACTACGCCTCTTAAAATAGACCAAACAGGTTATATACCTCTCAAAGACTGCAGAGGTTTTGGACGTTTTCATAGATGCCCGGAGACAGCAATTTTATTTTTTTGTGTCAAATTTTAACACGACATAAACAGTTCATCTACATTTGGGGAATTCCAAATATATTTTTCTCTTAAACTAACAGTAGAACATACCAAAAAGTGTCTATATTCCACTCTATTGTGTGTCTGTATTCCTCTCTTTTAAGTCTTTTAAGACAACAGTAAGTTTTACTCAAGGTAACCCCCAAAACGATGATAAAATGATAAAGGTTTAGACAATGAACTTGCAGATGTTTGAAGCAGAGGTTCACCCTCTAAAGCTGAGGTATCCAAACTTTGTCCATAAACTTCCGATCACTAATTTCTGTAATTCACACATTGAAAATCCCATTAATGAACAGATTAGAATGCCTGGTAAGATAAGGCATGTAAATGCAAAACAATAGTAACAGAAAGAGATCAGGTGCATGCGGTGGTTGTTATGGTGTCTGTACCTGCATCTCCTCCAGACCGTTACCAGTGCTGGTGCCAGGGGTGTGCAGACATGTCTCAGTTCACCACTGACATCCCTGTCAGTGAGTCTGCCACTCGACTTTCTGATGTGGAAATCTGCTCGCTCGTGTAGGTGGGACCAAAGGCAGACACACTGCAAGGTTTCACTTTGAGGTGCTTCCGCTCAGTCTGCCACCTTCTACAGCAGATCTGTCCATAGTCACCTGGTGATTATTTCCAGTGCATTTATGATATAAATTGTGTTCTCATGCAATACACCAGCACTGGATTAGTCTCTCATATTATTTCAGGCGAGGACTCATGTAAGTCATGTAAGCATCAATGTCCTTTTTCCCAGTAGAGATTATGGCTATTAAAAATGACTGTTTGTTTTGTGTGACTGAATTCATTTCACTTGCATCGTTTATGCTCACAGCAGTACAGTCACTTTGTGGGTGGTCCTGTTGTCTCACAGCCCAGGGTTGCGGGTTCAACTCTGTGTGTTGAGTTTGCTTGTTCCCGCTGTTTTGCATGTGTTTCCTTCCTTAGTGCATTTGTATTGTCCATAGTGTATGTGTGCCTCATGCGATGGACAGGGTAGCTCCCTCCCTTGTACCCTATGAGACTGGCTGGATGGATAGATGTTTGCAGCTGCCTGTCTAATAACATTACCTTCCACCTGCACCTGGACCTTCAAGTTTACATGCATGTTTATATACATCAGTTGTACCACTGTATTATACTCTACTCCTTTTACTTATCTATCTTATGTAATGTTGTATAATGTTGCTGTGACTACAGTGAGGGACTAGGGACATGCACGCTTTGTATTTATGACCCCCCCCCCCACTACAAACTCTCTGTTAAATCAACATAAGTGCTAATCAGGCTGCATTCCCCAGGATTAGAAGTTCATCCCCCATGAGTCACACTGGCTAAGCATGTTCTTTCGGGAAGGAGAGGCGGGCCCATCATTGAAATGCCCTGCCCAATAATATTCCATTAAATGTTACTAAATGACCGCCCCCCCCTTGCCCGACTCCTTCCATCCATCCATCTTCAGTCTACTTGTCTGTATCTTTGGCCAGTCCTCTCCCCATAGAACAACATCCATCTTGCCACTTAAAATGCGGGTTCACTGCATAGAGACATGTTGGAATGTGTGAAATGTCCTTGTGTGATAATGGCTCAGGCCAGCTAGAACTGGCTCAACAACAATGTAAAACTCTTTGGTAAATTGTTTTCATGTAAAAACCCATTCTATTCAAAATCATTTTCTCTAGACGGCTACTGCATAAATGTGAAGCAAAAAAATAATAAGCTGACTTTCACTACGTTTTCACTACGATACTCTGTGTGTCAAAATTAGGCTGATGAGTTATCCATCCATCCATCCATCCATCCAGGATAAAAAAAGTTGCCTAAGATATTGATTTAATGATCCATGACGTAATTGCCTTTTATTTCATGATTGCTCTCTTCACACTCAGAAACAACAAATTAGATTACAGTCAAAGTTACACATACAGCATAATAAAAGATAAACAAAAAAGAAAATCTGTCTGACAATGTAACAACAGAGTGAGAAACATGCCCCTGATTTCATCCTTTAGTAAACTGTAACCGAGATAAAAACTGATTCTAAAAAAGAAAAAGTACATTAAAACAAACCAAGCTTAACAGAAATTAATGCTTTATGTAACCTCTTTAGCTTTAGTTAAATACATACGACTTATTTAGGTATTTTACATGTTACTACAGAATCCATAGATGAAAGCTATCCTCTCAAAACATTTGACTATCCATCTATGGCACATAATTTGAGGAGAAGACCCATATCAATGTGTTAGCGTTTACTCCTATTCTACTCTACAGTACAAACAGTAAAATATAGTTTTCTCTCTTCTCAAGGAGTGTATAAAATGGGAGTATTGGTATCCGACACCTTGAAACATCACGTCTTAAAAAAACGGTATGGCCATCGTGGCGTTTTTGCTTTGGGTGACCTCCATGTGGCCGCTGATTTTGTGTAAACGAGCGGCTAGCTAGCGAGATCCTTGAGGGTGACCGTTGACGCCCTTGGAGACGGGGGGTGGGAAGATACTCTGTATGCCCTCGAGATTACCAAGGTGATGGGCACCATTGTCTGCTGGCGAAGCAATTTGCAAAGCAGATGTGAGCTGGGATACATACCCATATTTGGCCGCAATCCAGACTCCCGCCCTCAACCTTTCTGAGGCCCCCCCTGAGGGATTGTTACGATGGGACTTTGGAGCCATCCATTAGAACCGACACATCAACAAACAGAAGGGCCATATGGATTCTGGCATGAGCTTCTGTGTAGGTGAGAAATGGGCTGTGCTCCATAGGCCTGGGTAACATTTTGGTGTCCTCCTGAAGTGCAGCCGGTGGTAGGTCCATTCAGGATGAGGGCGGAGGCTCTGTCATGTATCCCTCCCTGCCTTTTTTGTTTTCCCTGCCCCCCAATAGCAGCCTTATTCTCATCATCCTTGAGTTCCTTGGTCTTCCACTCCAGATCCTACGATATTCACCTCCTCCATCCATTTTTTTCCCCTATGAAGACAATTGATCTTAAACACACAAGCGAAGTTGAGGAAGACATAAAGGCCCAGCCACTGACGAGAGCCGGACCAGAGCAAGGGATCATTCCCCAGGAGTCCACATTTAACTCACATTTAGGTAAATTTCATCCATAAAATATGGAATATAAGTTCAAAGTGAGTTGACTGGGGGGGGGGGGGTTGTTATGGTGTGTCGTCTCAGGTAATCGCCATTGTTCCTACCCTCCTTCTCAGCCTCTCCCACATGCCAGCTGAAGAGGTGCTCAGACTGAGCTTTTTGGGTGATTTATCTACTTTTGCCTCCATGGATGGGACTGAAGGCCCCTGTGAGCATGCGGGATGGGCCCCGCGCGGGGTTTTCAGGGATGCGGGGGTGACAGGGATAAGGCCACGTTTGTGCGCGGCTGACAGAGCGCCCTTCAGAGGCCAGCTGTGGATTGGTGGCCTGTAAAGATCTGCTGAACGGGGCCTGTGCCGGTGCTGTGGCAGCTGGCCAGAGTGCCGAATCTCAGAATGAGTCATTAACAGAAAGAGCCCAGCTGAGCACACATACGCACACGCACTCGCTTTAACTGACTTCCACCTCAGAGTCACACAGAGATCTTCCCAGCTGTGTAAAGGTATTATTCTCAAAGATGCTACCAAAACAATCCAAGCCTGGCCTAATGGTTCCTGCCTTGGCAGGGGATCACGGTCCCTCCAATGGTTACATTAAAGGTTGCTATAGCAACCGCTCACATCAATGGTTTCATTGAATACAAAATCCAAATAGATGTTTGTTTTTTTTTTTTGCCCTAAAACTGAACCAGTAATATAATTACTGCTCCAAAGAACGCCCAACACTCTCTGCTTAGTCGCTAACGAAAATGAGAGACAAAGAGGCAATGCATGCTTATGGATGCAATACAAAAAAAAAAACATAAGGGGAATTGGTACTTTTTTTTATTTACACAGCAGTATATTATTAACCATCAGAAATGGTCATTACTATTACAATTATAATTACCATGTTGATCAAAAACATTCATTCTCAGCACTTCCTGAACTGATCACCATTATTACCATTCACCAAATTAAGAGGGATTTCACTCGCTACACAGTCGATACACATTCATATTCTTTTGAATTGCCACGTCATTATTTAGTCTCCCAGATCAACATCAGCAGCAGGGTTACCACGGTAAACACCATGAAGTTCCGGCTATCCCAAGCTTGAATGTCAGTAATTAGTTTCTGAGTGTGATTTTAGGCCTGGAACATTAGAAGCAGATCCTGTGACTGTCAGCTTGTTAGTAACTGTGCCCTTCTTAGCTAATGGTTCATTTTAAGCGTGCAACCTGATGCTGTAACGTCCGGTTATGTGGGAGACAGACGCTAATCGGACCTAATCGGAAAGGATATACAAAAAAAAACACAACGGTGCCCCCTGCATTAAATATAACACTGGCAGTGAAAATTTATGACGATTTAAGACTTTAAGTATCATTGCAACCTCCCTGAGCACAAATTCATATTTGTATGAGAGAGACATTTACCCCAATCAGAATTACGAAACATCGATATGTATGTGTACAAAACAAGAAGAGTGAAACCGTACTTTTCTGAGTGACACACAAATGACTGAAACTCAGAGACTGATACAAACTCCTGTGCCTTTTTTTTCCCAATAACAGAATACTAAGAAATGTTCCTAAATGCTTACAGCGTTCACAGGTATACAACACAAAGACATTGCGAGGAGTCAAAAATGCTATGCTGTTGTCACTAAACTGCAGTTAGCACCAATTTGTGGCTTGCAAAGATAAATACCGTCAAACATTTTGTCTGTTTTATATATGTATAATATGTGTGTGTGTACATGAATGTTAATCAGACAATTAACGCATAACTGCTGTAACCAAATGAAATAATAAAAAATTTAAAATAATGGCATTCAGTGTTTTTTTTTTTTTTACTCCAGTATATCAAAAAATATTGCTACTGGTCTGGTTTTCCTACTTGTTCTGAATAAAAGTAACGGTATTCATTGCTCCAAAGTGTTTTCTGGAAGCAAGGGGGAGTGTCTGCTAGCTCTACTTCCGAGGGGCCGTTCTTGCACCTCGGACCCCATCCCCTGACCGACTTGTTTTTTTGATGCTTTAACTCCCTGCCACCTGTACTGTTTGCCAGAAAAAAGCCCCCACCTGCATCATAGTGACACCTATGGGTCACAGCGGCCATAGCAGTTCGTCTTGGCTCTTCCAGCGCTGTCATCCAGCCTCGCCACCTCGGAATAGGCTGCTACAGCAACGCCACTGCAAAGGAGCAGCCTCATACTGGCGTCGTTCTCCTATTGATGCTCTCCTTGAGGTCTTTCGAGAAGCAGTTGTGGACCTGCAGGAAGCCCGCGTCGTGGTCTGGGCTGTACGCCGCTGCCATGCCTGGCTTGAGTGGGTCCCTGCTCAGGGTAAACATGGAAATCTCGCCCATGGGCATGGAGCTGACCATCTTCAGGCCAACTGGGGAGGCATCCCGAGATGGGTCGGTGGAGCGGGAGCTGGAGCGGGACCGCCGCCGGCGGTAGCGGTAGCTAGGCATGCGGGCGTAGGGCGAGGAGGACGAGGTAGTCCTGATGAACTGCCGCTGCACCTTGCTGCGCATCTCCTTGTTTTTCTCTATGTAGATGTTGACGGCCAGGACTCCGATGGACTCGGCCACAATGAAGGACAGAGCCCCAAAGTAGAAGGACCAGCCGTAATTGTACGAGGACTTTTTATCCTCATCTTTCTTGTCACTGGGGTCCCCGGCGTTACTGGAGATGTAAACGATAATGCCAATGATGTTGCTCAGACCTGGAAAAACACGGACAACGTTTTAGAAAGAGCGCACAGACCGTATCTGCTACGTGTCGCTAACCTTTTATCCACCCACGGACGTCTGTGCTAGCCCATGTTTCTCTTATTTACCTGATCTGTGTCATAAGATATGTTACAATACCAGCTATAGGCATGTTAGCAAGAAAAAACAGCTACCAATATGGTCTACTGTATCTCCCCAGGTTTATTTCTTAGTTATAGAAATAACGTCCACAATAAAAATGCCCCCCCCCCCCAGAGCTGGCTTCCAGCAGCATGTTAGATCTGTGTGTTTCTCCTCTGGGGAGGGGGGCGGGGGGTGCATGCGGACACTGGTTCACCTGCCGCCACGAAGAGGATGCCAGCGCTGAGCAGGATGTTGTTCTTGCCACCGTAGATTCGTCCCACCCCCACACAAAGCCCTCCCAGGAGCAGCAGGATGGCGCTGAGGATGGGGAACACGCTGGAGGCACGCACGATGCCTGCACAGGACACGGCATCGTCACCCTGTGCCGACGGATGAGGCACTCCCGTGGCCACGTGCATTTCAGCGCATTTACTGAGCATAGGTCCAGATCTCCTAAACCAGTGGCTCTCAATCCTGTTCCTGGCACCTCCCCCTCCCAGAATGTTTTCATTCTAACCCACACTACTTTCAACCTGCCACATTCATTATTAGCCTATTAAGGACCATATAAGCCTGATTAAGGTAGGGTTGGAATGATAACATCCTGCCGGGGGGTGGGCAGGAACAGGATTGAGAACTACTGTCTTAAACCTTGTTGCGTCCTGCATCTCTGGACTGATGACCTTAAATACAGACCCAATCCCTTTCCCAAATTTCCAGCAATGGTCCACAGTGTCCTCACTCAAATACTCTGCTGGTGGGTAGTACAACATGGGTATCAGGATCAGCGCCCATCTGACTCTGCCCTCCATGTCCCATTCCCGTTTGGCCAGCAGGTGTCGCTGGCCATCCTGTCCTCCTCTCCATTTCTTGCCTTTCAGCCCGTGTCCCTAGTGTGTTTTCCCAGTTCCCCAGAGCGCTGCGTAGGTCAGTGGGCTGAGTGTGTGACTCAGAGTCTGTTTCTTCGTGTTGTGGGTTTGATGCTGGCTTGACACCAGTCTCACTGAGATTTTTGGTCTCTAATATTTATTTGTTGTTTTCTTATTCTCGAGTTTCCCCAGGTTCATTGTGATTATTTCTGTGTGTTCTTGTTTCTAGTATTTCCTGGTGGTATGTCCCCTAGTCCATACAGTAGATTCTTACTCTTTAGTGTGTGTTAATTCTCTTATTTCTGTGTGATCTTAGGGTTATTGTGTCCACCTGTTTCTCGTCGCTCCTGTGAATGTCTTGATTGGTTCATTGATTAAGTTACACCTGTTCCCTGTCTTCCCTGGATGTCGGTGTATTTAAGGGCCTTCCCTCACTGTGTGCTTTAGTCTGCCATTGTCATGGTGAAATGTTGCTATGTGTTTTGGTCCTTGTATCCTGTTCCTGCTCCCTGTATTGCCCCGTTCCCTGGTTGTGTTTCCCTTATGGGTTTTGTAACTTGTATCAAGTTCCCTTATAGTTTTTTGAAACCTCGTGGTCCTTTATGTGTGATTCCCAGTGTTCTGTACTTCCCTGACATAAACCCCTTTTGTGTTGGAGCCACAAGTGGATCGTCACATCTTTTGCCACCTGCACTATGTCCCGAGTGCGTAACCTGATGCGCAGGGGTACCGTAAAAGGGGGGGGAGGGTTAGAACGATTCCAAGGGCCCCTGAGTGAGGTCCTAAAATATCTGGAACATAATTGGATTGGTCGGGATTTGTTGCCTAATATGATATGCTTTCATGGGACCCAAAATCTTTAGTGGCACCCCCTGATGATACACTTGCAAAGTGAGACTGGAATCAGCAACTAACTTAGTCTAAAGCATCCCAAATACATGAAAATGCCAAACATGAGTGAGTAAGTCAACTACATCAAAGGAATCCGACAGATCTCTCATATGTGAGACACTCTCCAGTATATCATACGCACTCTGGCACTCCCAGGTTTTGAAAGCCAGGGTTGCTGGCCGGAAGGTTGACCTCATTGCTATATCCCATGCCTTCCCTGTCACCCCAACGGACACATTTCTGATGTGTGATTGACACGCAGGTTTGGGGGGGGTTACCACAAGGCATGAGGGAGGGGATGCACTCACGCAGAAGGTACTCAGAGCTGTCTGTGTCATAGTCGTTGTCCTCTGGGAAATGGTTGATCCGGTAGCAGCTCCCCCTGTTGATTCCTGCGGGGGGAGAGAGTCACCGTGAGGCGATCAGGTGCTTCATCCCCCACCTCAAGGTGTCCAAGCAGCATTGAGCGGCAGCCTGAGCCCCAGCGCCCCGTGGTAGCCAGATCAGTCACGCCTCTGCGGGCCCCCCTTAATTACCACTGACTGAGACTGTGACAGAGCACCTCCATGCCACTCTGTGTCTCCTTCCACAGCTCAGATGCTAACCGCAAAAAGCGACATATATCTAAATAGCTATTTGTCTTTACATCCTGTGCTGCAAGTGTGATCCGTGAGCTGTTTCTTAGTGCGCTGAGGCATTGACTCGATGGGGGCCTTAGTTTAATGTCCCTGAAGGATCTTGATGTGCTCTTGATGTGATCTGTAAAACAGGGACACCTCAATGCTGAAACACAGACACAAAGCTGGCCTGCACCTGTGTACTTTCAACCTGCGTTGAAATTGGTGCTTACGCATGCTGTTAGAGGTGGGCTTAAATGTGGTGTCAGGGCCCGGTCCTACGCGTGGTGTCAGGGCCCGGTCCTACGCGTGGTGTCAGGGCCCGGTCCTACGCGTGGTGTCAGGGCCCGGTCTTACACATGGTGTCAGTGGTCACAGTTGCAGCTGGAAGCTCAATGGACTGTGGAGGAACACCACCGCAGGACAGAGCACCATTTATGTTAAGTAACCAAACATTTATCAGTTAAGGTGAGGAATGTTTACTTTGCCCATTCGTCATATGGTTTAGCTGAAAGACAAACAGCTTCCAGGAAACCCGGCACAAGCCAAATGGTGTGTTTCAAAGCAGCTGATTACATCTCTGTAACCTGTCGGGTGAATACACAGTTGAGTAAACAACCATGTTCCACAGAGATCTGAACCATTGTTCATGCTGCACTACATTTTGCTTTCTATGACCTTAGCGAAGCAATTGTAAATATGTGATTTAATTTTCATGCTCGTAGCTCGGAAAGAGGCTCAGAGTGAATGTTAACGGCATAGAGGAGTCAGTCTGCCTCACAGATTATTAGCTGCCGGGATTCGCCATGTCAACGCGGCATCTAATCTCCTGTTATGAAAGGACACAGGTCTGTTTCTGTAGACACACAGCGGAGCCTCTGTGCAATCCTGACAGCCCTGTGTTTTTCAGCGAGAGAAGTATACTGGTCCAAGCATAATTGCCTGATTTACATACACCCACATCCTCACTGTTCGAGCTGGAGCGGGGAAGGTATTAATGTTTATGTTCCGGCAGGTGGGACCAGGCCTTTGGAGCAATCCCCCCATTTGTTTACACATGATGTGTGTCGACTTAGACATTGCCGGGCCCATGATAAGAAACCCGGTCGGTTCTTACAGGCAGACCCGCATCAAACTAGCGCTAATTCAGGCTGATTGTAGCAACAATGCTGGAATTCAGGGATTAATTATGTGTGTTAGCAGTGGGTGATTCCAAAGGGACTACTTTCAGGGAAAGTGCGTGAGTGCATGTGAAGGGGAGGGGGAGCTGGTCGCTCTCTGACTCTCATCTGAAGCCCAAAGGAGGTGCGACCGCGGTGTCAGACAGCACGCCGCGCCGAGCGAATGTTTAGGGCAAGGTTGAGAGTGATCGCTTTCACTTTTCCCTTCCTCTTGCGTGGGTCACAGCATGCTTTTAATTGGGCCTGGGGTTTAATCTGGAAGAGCGCGTTAATTAGCATTAAATAGGTCTGGGGAAGTGGAGCGAGAGTGTCCCAGTCTAGACAGCGGTTAAGAAGACAGGCCCGTTTAGGGACACGGGAGAGCGTGCAGATTCAGCTCTGCTCCACTCCACCAGGGCCTCCAGGCGCCTTTCATTAGGGTTTGAGCATCTTGGCATGTTTTCCACCCAAATTTAAGAGAATTATACATTATCGAACCCTTACTAGGAAGTATGAATACTAAAGTATATTTTTCTCTGGTTTCCCTGAATGAGGAATGAGGGGGTTTCTGTGTCGGAAGTGCGGCGATCTCTTTACCAGCTTCCCGCTTTGCGTTTCTCCAAACCAGTGGCACAGCCTAGTCAATAAACAAACGAGGGGTAATTAAATAGGGGCCAGATGGGCACTGCTCTGTCCTCCGGAATGAAGCCGTCTCAGTGAACCAATCAGCACACAGATACTGTGACTCCGGTGACCCACAATCCACCATGACATCCCTGCTGCTTAAGATACAAATCCATTCATTCTTCTTTCCGAGTTGAACTGACAATGCCTCACAACCATTACAAGCGATTACAAGATGGTTGGAGGGATGAAATGACAGCGAGAGTGTCAGTGACATCTGTGACGAGAAGAGCATCTTTATCTACTATCGAGTAAATGATTCAGGAAACATTAGCAATTGAGAAAAGTATAGCCCTTTCTATCTTGTCTCATGCTATTCGCCTCACTCGGCACAAAGTTATAAGAAATTGGTCAATTGGGAGCTGGGTGGGCCTGTCCAGGATGACATCACCCAGAGAAGGGAGGGGCAGGCAATTCCTGTGGCTCTACACACTCCCAGCATTCCTTCTGCTCTACTCTGCTCTGCTTAGTCTGACCTCATGGCTTGAGGGCTTGAATGAGCACATCTGTCACGTTGACAGCAGTCCTGCAAGGAGCCTCTGTCTGTTGCACATCATTGTAGTGTGGACCTGGGCTGCTAACCAATGAGATGAGGGCGCCCCCCAGGTGCCCCTGCGTGGGCATGACGCACAGCGGCACGGACAGGCCCTGCGCCTGACCCGCCTGTCTATAGAGCCCCGTGCATCGCTCTACAACACCTTCTCCATGGCAACCTCCTTTCTGTGCCAGGAATCAGATTCTCATAATGCCTCCAAGGGTCGATGCTGATGTCTTCATTGTTCTCTCATTTAGACCAGCCCACCCCATCCTACTGCTAAACCCCACTAGCCCTCATTTCGGGCCTGTCCTGTTTTACTATCACAACACAACAGTCAAAAACACCCAGAGCAGAGTTTCTACACACAGAGGGGGATGAAACCCTTCATTATTAATGCAGGCTCATCGAGTGGTACGACACAGACTGAACAATCAATTTAAAGCTTAAAAACAAGTCACTGGGAGAAATTGACTCATCGTTGGTTTCATCGTCACGTGCTTAGTGGGACATTTATTATTGAGCGTGAAGTACATTTTTCAAAGGATTATCACTGAGGTAAATCTTAAACTGGAGCAACACAACACAGGCTGTGTAATTTTCATAGATGCTCTCAGAGTTTTGCAAATCCACAGGCCACTTCACTGTGGGAAGACTCATTTGTTTTTATAGGGTGCTAAACAGAAAGCCTGTTGTTCTACTGAAAACTATTTTTGATACACACACGGTATGCAGATTTCGCAGGTTGACGCCACCTAAATTCCAGGTTACAAATTCCTATATACAGCCGTGGAAAAAATTAAGAGACCACTCTATATTTTTAAACAAATCTGCATTATTAATCATGGTTTGATTGTGGTTTTGCTGGCAGAAGGCATTGCTGAGCAGCAGGTTGCTTCCAGGTTCAAAATTACTAAGACAGCAGTACACAAGAACAAGGTGAAGCAGGAGACATTGGGATCGACCAAAAACCAGCCAGGTAGAGGGCAGAAGTGAGTTTCTAAAGCCAGAGATGACCGTTTACTTAACCGACAATTTCTCATGAACTGTAGGATGACATCAAGTGACCTTCAAAAGTAATGGGAAACATCAAGTGCAGGTGTGAAGTGCAGTGATAGAACACATCATAACAGGCTACTAGAAGCAAGACTGAAGTCCCATAAAGCAAGGCAAAAGCCCTTCATCAATGAGAAGCAGAGAAGAGCCAGGCTGCAGTTTGCAAAATAAACACAGATTACCCACAAACACACACCAAAAAATTGTGCTGTGGTCTCTTAATTTTTTCCACGGCTGTAGTATCATCTTACCAAGGATAGCAGAGATCACCTTACAGGAGCAATTTCCATAGGAAGTGAAAGGGATGGAATTCCAATGAGCAACATTTTGCACAGAACAGGGCAGCAGAGGCTATTCCGGCCAGTCACAGCCCAGGGCAGCAGAGGGTAAGCCACCCAGTCACAGCACAGGGAAGCGAAGGCTAAGCCGCCCAGTCACGGCAAAGGGCAGCGAGGGCTAAGCCGCCCAGTCACGGCAAAGGACAGCGAAGGCTAAGCCGCCCAGTCACAGCACAGGGAAGCAAAGGCTAAGCCGCCCAGTCACGGCAAAGGGCAGCGAGGGCTAAGCCGCCCAGTCACGGCAAAGGGCAGCGGAGGCTAAGCCACCCAGTCACAGCACAGGGAAGCGGAGGCTAAGCCACCCAGTCACAGCACAGGGCAGCGAGGGCTAAGCCGCCCAGTCACAGCAAAGGGCAGCGAGGGGTAAGCCGCCCAATCACAGCAAAGGGCAGCGAAGGCTAAGCCACCCAGTCACAGCTCAGGGAAGAGGAGGCTAAGCCGCCCAGACACAGCACAGGGCAGCGGAGGCTAAGCCAGCTAGTCACGGCACAGGGCAGCGGAGGCTAAGCCGCCCATCACAGCACAGCAGTATCTTGCTCACAGAAAAAGGCCAGGCATGCGCTGCACACTTACTGCCATTCCCCATCAGTGCGGAGCAGCAACGGAAGTCAGAACGGAAGCTAATTAGAGCCTCCATGGCCTTTCTGCTGCTGCATCCGACTGACAGACTACCATGCCTAGGTCAGCCTGACTCGGCGTGTGTGTGTTTGTGTGTCTGTGCATGTCTGGGTGTGTGTGTGTGTCTGTGCATGTCTGGGTGTGTGCTTTGATAACACAACCAGAGAGAAACTGCTGCCCTTTTGCAGAACTCAAGTGAAATCAAACTTCCCCTGGCCATGGTGACTTTTTCAGTCTTCCTCGCTTATTTGGCATGGCATAAAGGCGGAATTTTTCCCCAGTTGCGCCAAAGACTTTAACTAACACACTGCGGGCGTCACAGCTGTGACAATGTCTGCAGCAATATGAACCAGAAATGATTTCCTTTGTGTGCATCCAAGCACATTGTTTTCAGAGCTTAATAAGCTAATGAACCGAAACGCACAATCGCACCGGGCGCGCTTCAGTGGAAATTTTCAAAGGGCTGTGATATAAAAATGAAAAGAAAAAAAAAAGGACGACGTGTTCACGTTTACATTCCGTTTTGTACTCGGGCCAGACTGAGAGTTAAACACACATATAAAATCCCCCCCCCCCCTTCTCCCTGCACGATGTCATGCGTAACGTGGGTTTATTCCACGCCAAGTTCAGCATTCTCAAGCAGGATGGCTCCCATTGGCCTGGCCAGCCCAGCCGCATGCTGAGATGTTCGGGACCTACGACTGGAATTCTGCTCACAATTTGCACCAGGGTAAAGTGCATCTTGTGCTGTTTCCAACAGGCGCGGTTAGAGCTGGTCCCCTCTCGTTCCAGCGGATACGAGACCTTAGTGACCTGTCTCTCAGTGTTGAGGCCTCCAGTAAGGGGTGCTTCAGACACTCCCGTTGCTGATGCCATTGCCTGCCAATATGCTAAATTAAAGCATATTTTCGCACCAACTGTCACTCAGCCTTAAAAGGAGTGAAAAGTCACTCTACTAACACTCATGTCTTGTGAGTAAAAATGTTAATGGCTAGCTAAAAAGCCAATTTTCCTTCACAGCTTCTATAATTCTAGGATGAAACCTGGTGATTCTGGGCACTGAATTCAAAAGACAATATACTTCCTGTTCCGTCACATATGTCCTTCCAAGACTTCTAATTCAGCTGCTTACTAGAATGTTTATGCAAAGCAATCCACCATGTTTCACATTTTATGCTTTTATACAGTCGATAAAATCCACTGAAATGAAAAGCAATATATTTCCTGCAAATCTGTTCCTGTTTATAGGCAGACCATGGCTTCTCATGTTTATGAAAAGTAGTTCTTTTCATACATTTGATAATCCAAAAGTCTAACAAATACCTCACAAAAACCAACTGCTTCTCAAGCATTAAGGCAAGGAGAAATGGGAAGTGTTCGTTTTCCTCACTGCAGTAATTATTTTAAGTAGCCTGGTCTTTGTGGAAATTGTCTTCACCTTATAAAGCCATTAGCGTTACGTTGAACTTGGAAGTATTTTTATCGACAGTAAGGAAGTGTTTATTTTTATACTTTGGCTAGGCTGCACTCCAGGTGTCAAGAACACCAATGAGTGATGACAGTCTATCAATTCACTGTGATTTCAAGGGACATTTCAAGGAAATAAACACTGTAAACGTGAGGTTGTCTACCTAAGGCGGGTGAGCTAACCAAGCGGAACCTGGTATGATTCACATTAGAGACAGTCCATGTGGTACAGGGCGTGAACAGAACCCGCGCGCCCGCCCGCCCATCCATCCATCCATGCATGCATCCATCCATCCATGCATCCATCGGGGAAGGTGTAGCGCTTTTCAGCAGTTTGTTGCTGCTGTCTGTTTACATGAGAACCCAGTCAGCGTCCACAGCGTTTTAGACGCCGATCTAGGTGTATTAATACCAGGTAACTTCTTTAAACCGTGTATTTCTACATGTTGTATTTCTATACATCGGTAATTACAGTTTTACTTCTTGTCGCTAGAAAACAAATAACACTACAAATAGCGCTACAATAACACAGTTTTAGAAAGGGGGCCATGTCAGGTCATTATAATTCCGGCTGTCTGAGTCAAGCAGAGGCTCGTTTGAAAGGCGAGCTTGTGGACGGCAAACTCATTGTTCCCGAAAAGCTCAGGGTTTCATTTTCTAAAATTTCACCCCGACCATAACCACAAATTAATTTATTGCAGTCGGAGCCATATGGACGTGACAATAACATAATCTCTGTTAAAAAAAACCGAAGAACAATATTACCCAAAAATCACACAATACTGTACTTGTTTAACAATTATTTAACCAAATCCTCGCCAAAAATGAGCCGATCAGAGCTGATTATTTCCACCGACACTTACGCTACCGAAACGTTTAAGGAGTAAAACATATTGTATAATAAAAATAAAAAGTCAGGCATCTTTTCGTGAATTTATTTAATTAATCCATTTAGTTTCTGTATTCTCTGTTAAAATAAATCATCATAATAACAATAACAATAACAATAATAATAATAATAATAATAATAAAAGTGACAAATGGAAACCTTATAGAAATCCGTATCTTTTTGGTCTTGGTTATTCGCTGTAAAACACATGCATTCAGTATCATTTGTTTCCTCCTTCAATGTAGCTACCTGCCTTGGTGTCTTGGGTGGAAGCTCATATGCAACACAGAACAAAGACAATGTCCGTTACGGTAAAACACTAAGAAAACGCGCACCTCACACTTTATGCTAATGGCAGTAGCAGTTATCGTTTAAGTAATTAAGAAAATTTCAAAAATCTTGTATAGAACTGCACTATTTAAACATTTATTGTTTCCATAGCAATTTCAAAAATTGTAGTTGCCAAGCAACAACATCAAATAGGTTACAATAAAGAGCTGAATGAAGGCGACTTTGTGAAGTCTGTAATAGCCGAGCTTTAGAAATTTTAAATAGAATGAGATTTGACGTATGAGCGTATGGCATTTTGTAAAGGGTATTTTGGTCAACAACAGCAGAAATATCCTCCCGGTGGAGTAGCATTCTAAGTTGTAATCGATAGTAATAACTACTGTATGCACTTTGCGCAAATAAATACGTAATACAGCCTTTCTTGTGGTGTACTCCACGCCATTCGCCATTGTACATGGCTATAGTTCATTCCAGATGGGTTCTTTCTCTACTTGTGTGCCAGCGTTTCAGCTTGATAGACTCACGCAAGTATAATGCTTCTTGTTGTTAACTTTTGCTTCTCACTGAGCTCTTCAAAGTGAGCCGCAACAGCAACGCAGCCAGATTTTTTTTCACCAGTGATCTTTACTGTCTTTTCATTGTCCCATCCACATAACAGCATATAATAAGAACAACAATACACTGATGTTGTTTCAGCTGGAGATACAGAACACTTTGGTACACAAGGCTCTTAATACTGATCATTTATAATTATAAATGTTATACGTCACACACTGGTCTCCTATGTCTAGATCAGTCTGTTTTAATGTGGTGCATTCAGGTAAACTGACAGTTAGTTTTCTTGCCATTTATGCACTTTTGCAGCAATTTTTGCATCTATATTGACTGGTCGTTATCGAGAAAAAAATGTAAAGAAAGAAATCCGGCAAGGTACCTTCAATACAGCAGATCCTCCAGAGTCCGGAGTGCGTGAGATCGCCTTTAGTTTTCTTCGGCTGGGCTTGGGTCTCGTCCGTCGTGGTATTGGTGGCGTTACATATATACGCCCGTGAATAAAGCCAGTAGTCCGTGCCAATAGCGATGGTCATAAGGCTGAATGCCGCAAAAGCTCCCACGGTGGTGAGCAGCATCTGAACCCCACGTTCACACCACGCCATGGCGCCTCATAATAATCCCCGCCTGGTCTAGACACTAAAACTCATCCCCCGTATCTCCTACCCCTAGTTACTGACAAGCCCTTTCTGACATGGCTTTATCATCCTGGGTTTAAAAAAATAATTAGAATATCATTACTTGTTTTGCATGGTAAAACTTTCAGATTCTGCTTGGTTCCCCCAGTAACAATGTGGGGCGATTCAGTCCCCTGCGGTCTTGGAAGCACTTTTGCGCGTATTTCTGCGCGTCCGCTTCCTTGATTGACCATTCATTGAGATGTCCACTTATCTCCAGCAAGCCCAGATCGGCTTTCACAAACTCGGACGATTTGATTCAGAAAGCGCTTCAACAGCCTCCACCCAAACCCCACCTTCACCGCGGCCGACCAATGGGACACAAGCATGTAAATGTCTGGCCCGGGCGCCGTTTGGAAGAGAAAACAAACGCGCTTGATGGGAGGACGTTCGAGGCTCGCGGAGAAGGTGGTCAGCAGCGCGAGATAGCTGCAGAAGGTATAACAACGTCTAATTATGTGGATTGATTCCATCAAAACGCGGTTTACAGTAAAAATACTCGCTTGTAATACCCTTAAAGTTATACTTGAATACGTTTGCATTAATTCCGTTGCTCGTTTTCCGCGAATACGATTGAAGTTAACCATCAGTCAATTAAACAAGCTGTCTATTATGTCTAAATGGATTCTGTGTTTATACTTAAACGACATTTTAAGCTGCGCCAGATCACTGAATAACTAAGAATATTTAGAAGCATTTATTATAAATAATATTTGTAAAGTGTATTCATGTACAACAAAATGATATACTTAGGGGTATACGTATTAACACTTTATACACTATTACTGTGTGCGTGCTTCATAGAATTCGTTTCTGTGTTGCAGAATGCACATTTTAAAAAAAATTAAGTTATAATACATTATACAGCTTATACTTGTTGTCCTTATGTGCTGTAATGTATTGTGTGTGGATTCATAAGTGTCTTCTAATAACGTGGCACAGGGAATGTATGGTCCTTGTCTTTTGCAGGATTAAGACTTGCATGCACCGAGAAAAAAAAAACTGATGCTAAAATACACTGCCATTCAGTATTAAAATACACTTTAATGACAACAGCATCCTTTGAAAATTATTAATCTATAATATTTAAAATAATATACGAGTTGAACTTCAAAGACACAAGGTAGGGAATTAGTAAAATAACTCATAGCTCCAGATTTAACAGCAATACAATAACACAAAAAGCCATTTGCTTTAAGAAAATGTATGTTTTCCATTATTCTTATGGCTATGCTTATTACTCTATTTTCATAGATAGAACCATCCTTTCAGGCATTTGGGAGTGTAAGACCTACTCTTGGACCCATCATTGCATATTGTGCATCCCATTTCTGAAGAAGAGACCCTGGAATTGTTATCTGACAGCATGAATCAAACAGGATGGGCTAAACCAGCAGTGCCTAGAGGGCTCAACTCGGCATCAGAGTAAATCATTTGAGTAGGAGTTTATAAACTTGTTAATTACCATTAATTACTTTTAGCACTCAGCAGTATTCGTTGTATTGGGTTGTTCTTTTTGAAAATGCATTGGTTTTGTATCTCATTCTTTCCATGACTAGGCCATTTAAACTGGGTCTTGAAAAGTCCCACTGTCCTGCATTTACCTAATCACCCATATCCGGGGTGCTGATAGAGATTTTGGGCCCCATAAAAGCATATCATACTGGGTCCCCAGCCCAGACCAATCATGTTATGCTACAGATTTTAGGGCCCTGATCACTCAGCTCTGAATTACTCCCCGCCCCCCCACACTTTTGTATTCCTATACATATTTATGGGGACCGTCCATTCATTCCTAATCCCAACATGATGACCTTAACCCCTACCCAGCCCTAACTTTAACCATAAGTAACCAAAGACAATGTGAGACTTTTGGCATCTTTAGTTTTTGATTGCATTCAGAGATATTTATAAAACTGAGCTTCCCCTTGTGGGGACTGAAAAAAATGGTCCCCACAATGTCAAACTAACAGGTTTTTACCATGTTGTGGGGAAATCTAGTCCCAACAATGTAATATATACATAACCCACACACACACACACACACACACACACACACACACACACACACACACAAACTAAAATCAGTAAGAACTGATTAATAGGCTTTTCCTTTTCGTCCTACACTCACTTGTTAGTACACACATTTTATATGATCAAAAATGTAGGCTTAACTAGAAAACCGAATTATTATGTATGAATGCATAAAAACTTCAATGCAAATCTTAGAACATAGGCAATGTCCTTTGTTTTTCTTTCTTTTTATATTAACTTCAATTTTTATAGAAAAGGCAGAATGAGTTCATTTAGGCAATTAATAATTAAGTGCTTAAGTGCAGAAAGCAAGGCAAAACATGCACTGGGTCCCCAGGACTATGACATCAGCCTCTGGTCTAAAAGATTTTTGTTGTCATGGCGATTAAGGTGAGAAAGCAAAAACTACCTAGAGGAAACAAGCCACCACAGGACAAGAAATTTCATTAAAGATAAGGCACATTTAACAGTGAGGAATAGGGACCCTCTGACTGACAGACAACCGGGAGCCGTCTTTGTCTAAGGCACCTCAGGGTGTCTCCATTTCGGTTGCCGTTTCCACAACATGCACCTATGTGCAATAAAAATTAACAAGATGCTCGGCGCCAGGTGTCCAGTCACGGTCTTCAGAGATTGATATTCACAGCAGCGATCATTTACACCTTTTTTTTTCTCCTGGAAACATAATGGTACACAAAGATTTTTAAAGAGAGAGTATTAGCGGCCTCATTTACCAAAGGGAGTTAAAGACCACGTCAAAGAATGCTTTTAGCGGTTGACACTTTGGTCAATATAAAATGGTTGTTCCAGTATTTGCACAACTGAAATTAATCAAAATTGGATCCAGCAGGTTTCATATGCAAGTGCTGCTTTATTTTTCTAATTCCGAGATCCCATTTTTTGCATAAGAATAAAGCCTGTTGAAAATTACACATTAAATTAATGCCAAACAACTTTAGTACAAAATAATTATTAAATGGGTGATCAGTTCTTTTTTGATCAGATCCGTAATGTTAACATGCGACGTTGCAATGTCTGGTACCGTTTTATACATCACTCTGGGCACCACCCACCAAACCCAGGGCCACCTATAAGGGGGGGACAGGGGAGGACTTTCAGGGGCCCAGACACTAGGGGGGGCCGTGACTGTATGGACATGGACAACGGGAACTTTGATTTTGACGACGGGAGGATTCAACACAATTTTTCAGGGACCCAGCCGTGTCTTTGTGTGTCCCTGAGTACAGCAATGTACCGGTCTTTATTCCACTGTCCAATGTAGTGATATAATGCAACATTCTGGGGGTTTTTAATTCAGCCGGCCACTCCCCACCAGCAGTATATGAATAGAAATAAAGTATCACTAATGAATTTCACACTGAATGACACAGGAGGTGGGGGGGGCGGGGCACTCACACTAAGAATGAGCCCCAGATGGAAGAGAAGGGCAGCATTTATGCACCACATAGGGAGCTTTCCTGGAAATAACAACAGAACGTGTCACAGGTCTTTATGAGGACTATCCGGGCTCTGGAAGCCATTTTCCCCATTCCGGCTCATTAACAGGTACATTTATTACGGAGCAGCACCTGAAGGTGCAGCAGCGGCTCTTCTTTTGCACTTCATTATTTTTTTGGGTGCAGTTCATCACACGAAGTTAGTGGCGTGTCTCATCTGTCCTGTATCTGCACCTCGATTTAAGGCTACACATCCGCACTCGCGTGTAAAAGGAAACTAATGTGTCCTCTGGCAGGAAATGTTTAGCCAGTGATGTACTACTGACTGCTTTATGGTCCTTGTGTCTGGCACCCGGCAGGGATTTCTCAGGGTGTAACACCAGGCTAAGATTCCAGGGGTCTGATAACAGGGCAGGGTGTGTGATTGTGTCCTATTGGCTCTGCGCGATGTTGAGCAGGCGTTGCACATAACTGCTCGTGTGCTCGACTGTACAAGACCTGTCAGCACAACTGACCAGCTGCAAAGTCCTGCCCAAGGCCATATGGAACACAGGACAGGTTCTGAACGGGGAAGCCGCAGGGTGATGTGTCGCTCAGACACAATCAGGGCCATGCTGCCTCTCGCCATCTCCTGGTATCTTTGATAGATGTGAACTTGGAAGCTCCATGGTATTCCATCACATAAAAGATAAATGCTTTGTAGCTTGGAAGATGCGACTCCAGTTAAAAATTCCCTGGCTTACAGTTGCACCTGGGTATGACATTTACGTCCATCCATTTCTCTTCCATAATATCCAATATAGGATCCATTTCAGCCTGGAACATACCCAGCAAGCACAGGACATGAGACAATGGACACCCTGGATTAGATGTTTATGGAAACATGTAAGATGTCCCAATGCAGGTTAGGTGTAAATCAGTGTGTTTGTACACGAGGACATTCTGAATCGTGCACAAAGCAAAGAGGTTTGACTCTTAAAGACTAGCACCACAGCCGTGGGATGTCCCCTGTCTTTGCCCCAGGTGTGAAGGCAGTCAGTTCTGGGCCTGAGGTATGAACGGGGACCCCCACAGAGCCCCTCTTTCCAGCTGGTGAGGTGCTGCACGCTGTGCTCAGCTGCATCCTGAATGGCAGCCCGTGTTTTACGCGAGACCCTTCTTACTCCGCTCATTTGCACGTTTCCGTGAACTCATCCACCCTAATGGTGTTTCTATAGAGCCAGGCCTTCGGAGCAGAATCCCGATGGACCTTCTCTCTCTGAGAAAACAGGCAGAATGGCCTTTTCTTCAGGATATAAGCAGCAGTGCTCTGCTCGGGGATGCTGGAAATATTCTCTGGCAGAAAGAATCCCTCAGGCTCGCTGTGGCTTTCTCCAGTTAAACATTTCCCTTGCACAATTTCTGATTATAGTGATTAAATGAAGCAATTCAGTGATGCAGAGTTTACACTGAGAATTTTTTCATGTCTATTTTACAGTATTTAACAGATATTGCATTCTTCTACATATACTCTTCTAGCAAGGGATCATTACACCACTACATATCAGAGTAGGATACCCTTTCCGAAGGCTCTGCATACAGAAGGTGAGACGAAGGTCAAGTTGGGCTCTTGTTTCACATGTTTTGTTCTCAGCCTAAACACTTCCTGTCTGATACCTGGTACTCCTGCTTTGGTCCATTACAGTCTTCATCCACCACTCCCCCACATATTCCCAGACAAGGCAGTTGCACAGAATCCACAGAATCCAGCTAGCACATGAATCTGTCCATTCATGATATGCAGTCTAGGAATGTTTTTCTCTTCGGAGCTGCAGGAAGTAGCTCACACTTGTCCTGGGGCTTAATGAACAAGAGGGATATTCTCACTCAGCCCCCTGCTTGTGGGAGTTTTACTCAAACAAAAATGTTCTGAGAGCAGAATGAAAAATGACTGGTTCAGAGAGGTTACCAATCAGATTATAGAGGAGGTGGGTCTAAGCAACTAGAGGAGGTGGGACCAAACATCGGATTGGCTGGTCCCACCTCCTCTAGCTGCTTGGACCCACCATCTCTACAATCTGATTGGTTATCTTTCGGAACCAATCATTTTTTGCTCTGCCTTCAAGACATTTTTGTGTATGTAAAACTCCCAGGAGCTCAGCCCCTACCACCTTAGACTAAAACAGCCTTTAAAAATTTAGCCAGACATGTAGCTGCCACCGCTGTTGCCATTTAATTAGCCATGCTGAGGCACAATTGCTGTGTGACTCCTGGCCACAGATCATATAGCCCTGACAGCCCCTCACCGCCACAGCTGCATAAGAGTCTTACTCAGTGCCGCAAAGCATATCTCAGGTATCAAGATGCAGGGACCTTACTGAGGGGCTGCTCCTGACATAATGAAACCAAATACCCTTTGACTTTTATTCTGACACCCTGAAAGGTGTCTCCCCCCAATGTTGCTTCCTGGATATCACCAGCCGTGTGTGTTACCTGGTTTTGGCAGCTTTGCCTGTGTACTGGTGCATCTTTTGGTTTGATGTAATCCGTAATATTCACGTAGTCACACTGAGACTTTCAGCCTAGACATATGAAGATGCTTCATTACTTATCAAGTGACAGAGAAATGTGCTTAGAGGAAAATAAGAAGATGTATTCAAGGAAGAAAATGTTTAATAATAATTCAACCAAGCTGGAGTAAACAAGCTATTGCCTGCTTGTGTGAAAAGAGGGAATGGCGAAAAATATGGATGTACCCTGATGCTACAGGAGATAATCCTGTCTAGATGGTGCTTTGAGCGTTCTAGAGAGTTGAGATAAAAGACACACCAAACATGACTTTGACCCAACATCATGGACTAGTCTGGCTCTGATGATGGCACACAAACAGCAAGACTCGCCGGTGACAGCCACTGAAACCATGGAAAGCCAAGACCCTCTGATGTTCAGCCAGAGTCAGACGGTGTTCAGCACACTCAGAGCTGACAGCTGGATGCTGAATCTGAACATGTGTGTTCGGTTCTGATGGGTTTCAGCTGAGGAGGGTACATCACTCACGCTGGACCCAAATTCTTACTGGGGTTTTGGCTGAGAAAATCTAAATCAGACTTAGTGTCACTTCACAAGGGGAAACCAAACAAACCATGTTGCACTGGGTTAGGGAATAAGCTCTAACACTCTTGACTGGGAAACTAGGAGACACACCAGTTTATTTCAGAACACAGCAGTTCATGCACCCATAAAGAATGAGGCTCGTGTGTAATTACTAATTCTGATAAATATTTCCATAACTAACAAGGAGGTGGGGTGTGGCTCAGTGGGTTACAATACTATGTGTGTGATAAAAAGGTTGCAGGTTCAAATCCCCAGAGAGGCGTGTGATCCCACCGTTGGGCCTATGAACTGACTGGGCCTTAAGTCCCAGTTGCTCCAGGGACCGTCTAACCCTGCTTTCTTTGCCATTCCTCTCAAAGGAATGTAATATATAAATAAAGTCACATTTAAGCCAAGAAACTATAGATAGGCTTGGATCTCGGTCGATCTGCATTCCAACCCTTGGTTCCCCTCTGGCAGAATTGCTTCCTGTCAGTCAGCCGTCACATGCGTGCCTCGGCAATGGTGTGGAAATAGAAGCGTCAGGCTAGACCGTGATTGGAATGGGCTTTGTTGACTCACATGGAAGCTTACTTGGGCGGGGGTGGGGGTTATGTGGACAAAAAGATGAGCGAGCTTATCTGGGCCGGTGCCAGCTTCACATTCCCCAACGCTCCTGCACCACTGCTGCCAGTAGAGAGGAGCCCTCTGCCGGAACCTGAGCTCACATCCGAGCCCTCAAGGACGTGCAGTAGAGCTATGCCTGGCAAATTAACAAGCAGGGCTGGGTTAGCAGCCTGGGGAGGTGGCGGCGTAAAACAGCTCTGCTGAAACATGGCAAACAGGTGTTAAAGTGCCAGCTCAAGTGAAGGTGGAGCTGGAAGGTCGCAGATTCCGACAGCATGAGTGGTATTATTACCCTTAAGCACCAAACCTGAACTGGATCAGCAGACATCAAGCAGCCCAAGGTAGATATCATCGTAAATTAATTAAGACAGTTTGGAGGAAAGCATCTGCTAGCTAAATAAATAAATCACCATTGGTTAACCAGGTGCCTGTCGTTACTTTGTAGCATTTTCCACAAATGTTTTTCCATGAGTGTTTAAGTATATCAGACACAAGTTGTGCTTGTTATCTTCTCCTAACCATAATAATTGATCACTTTTAAATATGCATAACACTTCTTGGCAGTCCAGCTAACAGGACACTCAAACACACACTGCTGTATGTCAGCTGAAAAGCAAATTAAATCATTAGTATTTCTGGGGTTTCATCTAATCAGTAACAACTAACGCCGTGCCGACTAATAGTAAAATATCTATTCTTTCAATATGGACTGTTTCATTTTGAGAATCAATTCAAAATGTTAAAATATTGATTTTTATCCTGGTCATTTAAATGCTTATATTGTTATAGGGAGCAGGACATGAACTACTACTTTGCCCATAAGGGGGAAGAGGAAGAATTTCAGGGGCTCACCGGCACACCCCTCCAATCCTCCCCACCCCCCATTTTTACTATCGTGCAGGGTTGGACAGGCATCAAATATCTGTATCGAGATCGGTTTCGGCGATACCAACCTTGGTACTGGATCAAATTGAATTAAAAAGAAAATCAGAGGTATCGCCTATCGCTAATAACAACCTGTGCTTTGTTCTTGAATACAAGTCAGGCAATGCTAACAGCTGAGGGTTCATGTCATAACCACCATTTTACCCGTAAAACAATACAGAATGTATACATCCATTAATTTTCTATATTACTTATCCAGCAATAGGTCAGTGTCAGCCAGGGAACACTCCGGATGGGATGCCAGTTCATAACAGGACAGAGAATCACACACTACGGATAGTTCAGAGCAGTCCTATAATACTTTCAATTTTTTGATTTAGTTTTTATATTATTGTCAATTTTCATTTGGAATCAAATTAACTGGAAAATGGAAAGAACTTTACATTTGTTTTTATTTGCTTGGAAACAATATCGATAATTTAGTTTAGTTGTTTTTTTTATTTTCATGTCATTTTATTTCAGTTTATGAAAATGTTTTTTATTAAAAAGTTCTAGTTTTCATTAACGATAATAACACTGGTTAACAGATACCAATTCCCAGGGGCGCTGCTAGGGTCTTGGGGCCCAATGAAAGCATATTTTCCTGGGCCCCCAACCCAGACCAATCCAATTAGTTTCCAGATTTTTTAGGGCCCCAGTCACTCAGGTGCGCTTGGAATCATCCTAAGTTCCCCCCTTTACTGCACCCTGCTAATTCGCCTAAGCCCTGTTTCTGGACTTCAGGAATATCCAGACGAAGGCACTCAAAAGAAGCCTAAAAGAACCTTTGGAGAACATGCTAGCTCTACACATGTAGAACCAAGGAACTTTAATCAGACCCTGGGAGTGTGAGGTCATAAAGCTATCCATTTCAGTCATGCCACCCAAAGTAGGAAGCAGAATCCATTTTGAGGAAAACTCACTCACTTTCTGGGCAAAAGTCACGGATGCAGCGGCATGCAGAGGCGGAGCGGATTTAAGGTGCGTCTGCGACCAGCTTTTCAAAGGCTGCTGCTACCCATCCCTCAGGTTTAATCAGGGCTCGGAACTGGCGGAGGCACTGCAATGATTAAAAAGAAGATGCTCTTTTTAAATGTTTTACAGCGGCAAGCTGCTGTATCCTTTAACAAACTGCTTTTTGATAACTGCACCACGCGTGAGTGCGCACGCCTCACTAAGGAAAACATACTGCTTGTCATGTTTAAGTCAAATATTACAGCCACCATATCATTAACGATGCAGCCTTCGCTTGCTTATGAAAAACCGCAAGGAAGCTTATAAGAACACAAATTTAACGATTCACCCTCACACCTGGTGGTCTGAATCTTGCTCCCGCTTTGAGTGTGGATGTTGTACCCGTGTTCGTGCAGCTTAACGCTAGGCATTTGTCCATTGTGTGTATATGAGTGTGCGCCCCTGCAATGAGCTTACAACCCATTTGGGGTCCTATACTGCCTGGAACTCCTCTGTGCTAAATAAGATGGATGGATGATGGATGGATGAATGGACTTGTGTTGGCTTTGCACTCACTGACTTGGCATGCACTGTCACTTGTACGACAGTCACAGTAAGGCTCTACAGGTAGCTCCATCATGATACCCGGACCGTTCCTGCCATTAAGGGGAAACTTGGGTCAGAAGAGCCAGCCATCTTCCAGCATGCGTTTAAGATCTAAATTCCATGCTTCTTCAGGCTGAAACCGGTGTTCCGCTCTCAAAGCTGTTAAGCTCTGGCTGTACTACGTTTATTATTTATAAATCAATAAGATGACCATTAAAGGTGCCACCTTCTTTCCACGGTTAATGACCTCCTGCATGCACTTCAACCAAAGCAGAGTTCGGCACAACATCCACAATTCACCTAAATGGCTGCAGAAAACCTGTCAATAGGATCAAACTGTCAGAGCATTCAGTGGCCCCCGGCAGGAGGCCTCAGAACTGGATTCCTCACCAGTAGGTTGCAGGGTCATGTCCCCCACAGATTTAGATGGAAATCCTATATTGTTCATCACGTTGTTTAACCTGAGATGAGAATGTGAGAATATAAACACCGGATGAAACTGCAGAGCATGTGCATGGGCATGGATAGGACAACCTACCGGGACAACGGGTAATTAGTACAAGAAATAAACACCATATCTCACACCTCAGATTTTTTTCCACTGGTGTCCATTTCCATTGTTCTTCCCTGCGAGCTGCGCTGATTGTACAGAAGCATTTTTAGTTGACGAAGCTATGTGGGATACCGGCAGTCTCTGCAGATTAATGCTGAGTGTTTGAGATGAACACATGGTCTTTTTTCACACTTCAGTTTTCCTTTTTTATATGTACTTTTTGCAATAAAAAAGGTAATGAGATGCAGATGATAAATCCAGTTGCTGGCAGCTCATTTCAGTGCAAACTGCCTGCGTGACAGCAATGGGTTCAAAGTCAATACCCTGGCCTTCGCTTTCATACCTGAGGTGCATGTAGTGGGGCTGTCGTCAAAGTTTTTGGGGCGAAATCTGGACACCGTAGGAGCAGAGAAACTCCTCTGGGGCTTCCATCCCCGTTTTACAGCCGTCGGAGGGAAGTCATGGAAAGGATTGAACCAGTTTAAACTCTTAGATAAACTAACTGAGTGAGCTGCTGTGCAACTCACGCAAGCTGATTTCTGGAACTTTCTATACAGATACGTCAACATTTCAATAACACGAATGCTCCGTTTAAGTGTTCTCATCGTCCTGAAGCTGTCTGAGCACGACGCTGTGAGTGGTGATTATCACAATTGCATATCGGACAAAAAAAATTTCCATCACTTTTACTGTCCCTCCCACTTTGCGATAAGTGGACGCTCATCTGTCTAAGCCAGCCAGAGTACAGCCCAGGAGATCTCACCATGATTATTAGCTTTAGGAACTCACCAGCTCTCAGTGGGAGTGTTTCCAGAATGATCCACATGATGAGAGCGCTGTGGATCTGTATATGTTACAAGGTCATGGGAAACGTGGGCGTAAATGAATGGGTATAAATGAATGAGTATAAATAAATGGGTATAAATGCTGGAATATCATAATGACATGAAAAGCAGTGCAGTGACTGAATATAAAATACTCATCTCCTTTGTTATTTTCAGGCCTGCTGACCCACAGGGAATGACATCTGTGTTGGTTCTTGCAAAGCAATTGGAACGGCATTATCATCAAAGGTCACATCACAGACACAAAACATTACTTGCCTTTTATGCTAATGATACTTTATCATGATCTGAAGGGGTAAAGTCTTACAAAATAAAAAGGTAAAGCTGACAACAGAAAACCAGGAAGTGATATTAACACATAACTCGCGCATAAAGCTCACGATGGCATAACTGAGAAGAATAAATCAAAAACAAGAGATATTCTGCATATTTGTAGCACTTGATGAAAGGTTGTAAATATATGTTTTTACTACTATCAGAATTGTGCATATTCACCATGTTTTTATCTCCTTTTACAGTTTTTTCCCCCAATGCATTTTTGTGCCCCTCCTTACAATGTTGCTCCAGAGCACAGAGAATATCTAAATACATATTTAAAAATATACATACATGTACAATGATGAGCCAAAACATGACACGTGGAATGAATAATGTTGACTATCGAGTAAGAACGGAGCAAGTCAAAGTCTAGGATATATTAGAGGGTAACTAACATTCTATACTCATAGTCGACATTAAATGCAGAAGAAATCACCTCGACAAGGGCCAGATCTTTATGGCCAGACATATGGGTCAGAGCATCCCAAAACAAGGGGTGTTCATGATCAGCTGTGGTGAGTACTCAGAGCTGTAAGTTCCTGAAGAGTGAAAAAGGGTGTTGGGTGACCACGACTCTTTGAGGAGGGATGTGACCGAAGGCTATCCCATGTGGAACAAACCAACAGAAGGGCTACGGTGCCACAAATGCTTCCCCTTTCACAGTTTAGAGAGGGTTAGATTGAAAAGCATTAAGTAGAGTTAATTGGGTTGTATAAGATATTGTCAAGAGACTGATTAACAGGAAACCTGTCTACGTTCAGATGCTTATTCCCTTATAAGCCTCTGGTGATGGCTGGACAGTGTTATATCTTTATATAGCTATAGTGCCTGGTTTTATAATTATGTACTGAGCCTTTAAGTGGAGCCCTTGATCACCAAAGTAGACAAGGAAATATATCAAGAAACAGTGTCAGCAGTATGTAATCTCAGCAGTCCCCTCAAACTTTGATGATCTCGTCTTCCATTTTGGTCGTTTCCATTTTGGCCGTTTTCTGCAGATGTTTGCGTTTCCAGATGCAAAGCACAGTTTGAAGTGCAGCTTCAGACCCATGGAAACTGTATGTCAGGGGTGGGCAATCTTATTCAGAAAGGGCCGCTATGTATGCCGGTTTTTGCTGTAACCCCCTAATGAGATTATTAATTAGAGGACTGATCGGCTGAAGGGTCCTCACACCTGGGTTTGAACAGCTGACCAAAAGGTTACCCCAAAAACTTGCATACACACCGGCCCTTTGCAGATAAGATTGCCCACCGCTGCTGTATGCAGTGTAGCTGTGAGAGCTATTATTCCCGCTGACAGGAAGGATCTTCTACCGGCCTGACCCATTGGCAGCCAAATATTCATGTATTTCCACTGCTTGAAAGGCAGATGATAACATAAAAACAGAACTTCTCGTACAGCAAAACATTTCCACTGTAAGAATTTTCATTATCTTGCTTCAAACATCTGATGTTTGAAGGAGTCTCTACTGAAACTGTCCGCGATACTGAGGAGTTCAGCCCCTGAGAGAGAGCACCTTCAAAGGTGATAAGCCACCTGAAGAGTTCAGGTTTATCAGGGCATCTGCAGCATAACTCAGACCCCAGTCCTTCCCATCATAACAGACAGTGGTGTGAGTCTTCGGTGACTGGCTCTTCTCCGGATCGAAAAAGCTAAATAATGCATCAATGAGGCATCTCTTCTCTCCCCGCTGCAGCCTGTTGTGGGACCTGCAGGCTCATCTGAACCGTCTGGCAATGATGAATAAGTAAACACCAGGTAGACTTCCTTCACTTCAGCAGGGGATCAGTCACCATTAGCACACATGTACATGCTAAGGGGTGATGACTGTTGGCAAAAACAATTCAGGGCCCCCTTTTGTGGCACAATGCCTCTAAAATTTAAAGTTAATTCAGAGCAGTAACTTGTGTTTTCCATGCAGCCCAAAGCTTAAATAGCACTGATGTGTCTTTTTAATCAGTCTCCCTCAACAGAAGTGAAACTGCAAGACTGAGAGCATATGGCGCCCCGCTCGAGGGTCTCTCAAACATAAAAGATCCATCGACCATATTCAGAAGAAAAACGGGAAGGATTCACAGCCAGGGGTCGAAGGTTCTCAACACCTGGGTTTCTCCAGCAGTCTCCAAGGGGGTCTGGATGCTTAACCAATACACAGCCCAAGGTGAAATCGCATGTGTTTTTGGGTCTGATAAAACAGTCAATCTAAAAATATGCATGAACTCATTTTTGTCCTGTTTAGTCCAGATTATTGCTCCCACACAAACAGTCAAACTGGTGATCAGGTAGGAGGATGAGCACTAATATTTTGTGCTCTAAAGGGAATTCTTACATATATAGGTAAACTAAAAATACTAATACTAATAGCACCCGTTTAAAGCAGCAGTCGATGGGGAAAAAAGCCTGGTTACATAAAATATAATTAAGAAAAAAAAAAGTTGAAAGTGTGATTTCTCCTGCTGCATAATTCAGCATGGTAGTCTGAAATAAGGGGAAATTGCCTTTCATTTGAAAGAAAAAAAATTCTGCACATCAAGAAATTTTCCCAGGGTAACTGAAAAGGAATCTAACACATACATGAAGCCATATTAAGGTCAATTTAACCAGCAGCAATAACTTCATTGGAATGAATTACTTTCATGACATTATATTAACTTTAACTTGTATTAACATTATTATTGACTAATGCACAAATTGTGTAAGAATTCATGTACACAGCGGATGACACCGTGAAACAATGAACAGCCAAAAACAATAAACATCAATGTGGACAATTGACATATTGGCTAAACATTTATGAGCGATGCTAGTGATTTAATGAGCCAGTTAACCTGTAGGAAATTAGCAGTGAACATATTTAATGTTGTTTGTTCCAGATGACTAACCCTATGACCAGGGGTCCCTACAGACCCCTAACCTGCACAGGAGGGCAGTTTGTATCGGTAGCTCCACGTGTTGCCCTTCTGATTGTTCTCAGCCCTAAATTGTTTACTAAAATATTCCCCAACTAGAAAATGTACTTTTAGTGTTAACAGTTCAATTTTCACAGCCAGCCAGCTATCCGTGTGAAATAAATATTCTGTCAGGTACTCACAGAAGCCACAAAATAAATGCTCTCTGTCAGGTACTCACAGAAGTCACAGTTATTGGTTTTCCAGTTTTTCCACTCCTGTTCCAAATTACCGCAAGGTAATATTCACAACGTGCAATATTAAAAACAATAAATTTCTTATTAATGAATTCATACTGACATCTGTTTTAATGTGGACAGTTTAGAAAAGAAGACATTTCTACCCAAAAGCACAAAACCTCCTTATAAAAAAACAGATGAAAAGCAGATATGAAAAAACCCAAACTGACATTGTTCAATGGCACCATCTGGTTTGGGAGAATTTAACTTCTTCTTAATTTTAGTGATATTTCAATGACAGTGGTGTACAGGAATATATTAATTTTTAGATAACGTTATCTACAAATGGCATGAACTATATGATATGAATGGACATGGAAAGACAAGTGATTCACAGTTGAAAGGAGTCCCCTTATCCACTGAAAGTCCCTTTGACAGTCAGAGAGGCATCACACCAGTGACCTCACAGACATTTCAGCAGACAGGCAGAAGCTTCAAGTTCATGATGAAGTTCCGGTTCAGGGCAGAACCAAGAACCATGGCTTCCAGAAGCCATTATTTTCATATCGACGGTCAGATTTAAATTCCCCAATGAACTGTGAAGCTGAGACATAAATCAGATAATACTGGCTAAAATGATCTTGCCGTAAAACATTTAGAAAGTGATATTATCAACTAGGCACATCTGTATACAATGCTCCTTAACCACAATGTCAACACATCGCGATTCAATGTAAAATAGACCAGCGACTGTCATTTAGATAATTAACAATGCAGATTTAAGTTTGTTTGCAGTTTTAAAGGGGGCTGCTTGGGGATTTCTGATTGCAGTGCACAAACCCCTCATCTCGCCTAACGATGCAGCTTCAGATGGAGTCAAGTAGAGAGACAGCAGCGTAATGAACGGTTGGGACAGTCACGCGTGCAGATACACCATAACCGTCACTCCATCCGCAACAATCAATACAAGTACAAGTCTGTAGCCTAAAGACTCAAGGGCCTAAGGGTCCTGGCAACTCTGTTATGGAGCAAGATGTATTTTCCTGTGGAGATTGAGGTTCTCTCAATCCTTCGGAGGGCAATGTAAGTTCCCATAAAAACAAGCCCATTCAGAGGTATAACATTCATCTTATGATGAAGCAATTCCTTCCCGATGGTAATGGGATGCCAATCCCACAAAAAATAAAAATAAACTACGTTTCATGACCATCCCTTCCCTTATAATCTCATCCGAATTTAATGTTTATGGATCGGCAGCGACACTGTTTTCCATGAGCTTCAACAAAATAGTGATATTTCTTGCGGAATTATAATGTTTCGCCCCTCCGGAATAATTCCACTGACGTACAGAATGTATGCTGTCACATATACCAATTCTGTCATCTTGCAATGACCTATTAACCCATTGAGATTAATTCTGTTGATGCGAGCTCTTGTTTGGTAGCTGCCAGTATAAAGTCTACTTAAAGATTTCATTGGAATTTTTGTAAAAGGTTTATCATATACATATTCCATTTTACTGTGAGAAATTTAAATGGGAACAGGATTTATTTTGTATTTGGATTCTCATATATTGTGTTCTTGGCATGGGATAGACTTATGATTGCAGAAATCAGATTTTATCCATGCCCATTGGCTTAAGCTTTGATTAATACGTTTCGGTGCCTTTATAATCTAAATCGGCTTTGCCAGCACTGCTCAGGGGAATGTCTAGCTACGCTCCAGATGCTAACACAGCTGAAAAGTCGAATTTACTTTGACGCCATACTCTCGAGCGAATTCTTATCGTTATTCTATTGCTGACACTAGGTGTCACTGCATCCAAGATATTCCGCATTATACTGTCGGGGTAGTTTAGCTCAGCAAAGTAAACGATACGCAATTAACTGGGACGATATTCCTACTTTGTTTAGGATTAAATGACACTTTCAGACTAAGTTCGTACTTATTCAGTTGTGCCCGATCTGTTAAAATAATGTTATGGCTTTTTTTTTTTTGCCATAGCACTAATACAGCATTTCGGTTACTTCAGTAGAAACTCTGGTACGCCTCGGGGCTCAACGGAGTGCTTGAGATACTCATTAGTGCAATTAGCAATTAAATGATTCAGCTGCAGAATTTAGCATGTTAATGGAGTTGCAGAAATTTAAATATTATTTTCAGGAAACGTGACTGCCTGCCACCGTTGTGTTACATTCATTATGCAGAAGGCTGCTCTGGCATTTAAGGAATAAAGAGCGAAGGCTAAAATTGGTTTTGTACTTTGGACGTTGTCCAGCTTACACCGTGTCGCTCGTTGTTGCAAATCCTGGCTCTCCATAAACAGTAATATCAGCTTGAGAAACCATTTGGATTATGCAGTGGAAAGTGTTTAGCGCACAAGTGTTAAAATGGAAATGCATCTAGTGACACGGCAAGTGACGTACCATTGTGAAATCAGCGGGCAACTATTTTAAGTCTAATTTATTCTGAATCCGTCTATCTTCATCGTTGTATGTTGATTTATATTCACTGTGCCCAATATAAAGGCATTGGCGATACACCAGATCTCCGCATTTCTTCTTGCACTGTATCGCGAAGCATGTAGTTACAAAGAAATGTGCCGTTAGGTTGAAGTTAAGATTTTATTGTGACAAAACTTTGGGTACTTATTGGAAGGAAAAATATTGTGCATTTCAACAGATGTTTAAGGAGTGGTGTATAGCTTACCGTGAACACGTTGGTTTCGTAGTTTTTCAATTTATAGACCAGGGAGAAAAAGGTATTGAGGTAGCTGTGAAAGAGTTCACCAAAAAATAAGGATGTAATGCCACCTTGTGGTTTTAAATAAAATGCATCATTTGGCATAAACGTATGCAAGATACGTTCATGGAGGCCTTTAGCGTGGGTTTGCACGCCGGAAATCGTCATACGTAATCCGCCTTGTTGTCGTCACAGTCTTTGCTTATTGTTACAATAGTTAACAACTAGACTGAAACCATTGACTGTTTTTGCGCCCCTTTTGGAAAAGGTGCTTCCATTATCGTCATAATAATGCATTATTTGGGTGGCAGTTTGACCACAAGTATGTCTCAATATAAATGCGTCATATGAGCCTCTAAGATTGGTTTTATTTTTTAAAAAGTAAGGGAGGGTACTTTATAATTAGCTGTTATAAAAAATGACCTCATGTCTTTTAATGTCACAGGTGTTCACTCTATGGCATCTGTAATCATAAAAATGTTGTCACCATACAGAGGACATAATAAAGTATACAGACGGCATACTTGTATATTAAAGTATTTTTTTAGAGTTGAAATACATGGTTCATGTTACTTGTGTGGATCTTCTTTTTGTGCAACAGAAATATTAGCTGCAGCTGGTATAGTATCTACTAAACTGACCTTATGGAAATCTGAAATGTTGTGTTGAACAAGGTGTTTAGTGTGAATTTATTCTGCAGTGAGACTGTCATATAAAATATATCATATATACAGGAGCAGTCAATAGTCTGGACACACCTGCCCTTAATGCATTTGTCTCTATCTTAGCTATGCTATTTACCTTACAGTAAAAGGCCTCAAGGCAAATAAGTAATACTTTGTATATCAAAAACTGCAACTACCAAGAGAAATGTTCAACATCTCACATTTTTCTGAAACTTCAGACTCTGCAGAAAGTTCCTTTTGCTTTAAGACAGCATTGTAGACCCTTGGCATTCTTTCAACCAGTTTCCAAATGTAGCCACCTGGAATGCTTCTCCAGCTGTCCTGAAGGAGTTTCCACAAGTTCTGGGCTCAGGTTGGCCACCTTGCTCTTACTCTTCTATCCAGCTCATCTCAAACCAGCTCTGTGGGGTTTAAGTTGGGGGGACTGTGAGGGCCAGGTCATCTGTCACAGCACTCACCTCCTTCCGTGTTCACAAGATAACAGAGTACTTGCATAACCTCGAGGTGTGCTTGGAAGAAGAATGGTACCTCATTGATCCCTGTGGGGAAATTCTCTTTTTGCCCCCCCATCCTGCTTTCCAAGAGACCCACTCAGATGAGGATAAGCTTTGGGGTCACAGCCAGGGGCAGCCACCTTCGGCACCCGGGGAGCTCGGGGTTAAGGGCCTTGAGACCCACGGACAGGTGATTATTCTGCCGAGGCCGGGCTCGAACCAGCAACCTTCCGGTCACAGATACAATGACTTAGCCCTCTGCTGTTGAAAAATTAATTATTTTTCAGTAGGTGTGTCTAGACTTTTGACTGGTACTTTAGGTCATTATGGGTAAAATGTCTATTAGCGAAATAACGAGCTTGAAAACTCAAGCCATCCATACTGCTGCTGTTTAATGTTAACGAGAACAGGATATGTAATTAAAAATATTATTAAAAACCAAATTGCAGCAGTTCCAGAAGCATAAAGATACATTATTTATGCCTTTTATTGGAATTCTCAACTTATTATTTAATTTAAATTCTTAAATATCTAATTTAAAATTTTATTCAAGGCTTTTATTTCAGAATTAGGGTACAAACTGTTAGGATACTTCATTTAATTTCCATATCCAGTAGGGGGAGCCACGATGTACATCAGACTAACGGTATTTTTTGCAACATACCCGAAAAGTGTGACGTTTAGCCATTCATATATCCATCTTCTAATCGGTTATCCTGATCAGCATAGGGCACAAGCCTGGATAAACCCTGGATGGGATGCCAGATTATTATATTCAGTTGAAGACCCAATATGGTCCTAACGTAACATATAAGCATATTGACCATTTTCTTATCATCATCAGTACGCACTTACCGAGTTGTTGTTGTCGTTTTTTTTTTTAAGAGAAAAATTGTTTGGAATCTTTTGTTTAAACTGACTAGTCGTTCATCTCACAACCAGCTATTCTTGTCCAAACTCGGGGGGGTGGAGCCTGTCTCAAGGCCACATGGGGAACAAGTTGGGGGTACATTCTGTAGGAGACGCCCGGAAGCCGGAATTACTGGAGGAAATTATCACGACACGGGGAGATCATGCAAGCCCAACCCCCACCGACATACAGCATCCCCGATTATTAATTGGATTAATAATAAATTGTAGCCTACCATAAAATATGGCACTGGGTATGAAAACCATGGATTGCCATGGGTTGTATCGAAATAGCAGAAGGCAAATTGGATTATTTACGTTTTTTTCCTTGGGATTTTGAGTAATCCTTTCGAAAGTTTTGTTTCGCTAGTAGAGAATGAGTAAAAGTGTGTGTTGAGGGGTGCATATGAAGCCTTCTGCTTTACAGACAGCCTGATTAAGGTCTATATAATAACTCGGGATGTAATACAGTGAATAGGGCGGCGCTGCTTTATTTCTGAACAGAATGATTCTGTACATACAGTACAACACAATTACTGGAACGATCGCTTATAAAATTATAATAACTTTCGAAAAAGTACTTCCAAAATGAATATATAAGTTGTAAAATGTGTAATTACAACATATTGAAAAGCTCACATCAGGATTATGCATTGCAGAAGGTGCACAAAGACAGTCTTAGCACTGTAAGATTATACACTGTCGTAACTTTCAGAATGAGTACAATGCTTACAAAATAGACATTTAGAACGGTTATAAGCCTATATAAAATGTTCTTGTAACGTATATACACGTATCGTAACTGAATATGTACATTGTTAAAAAAGAAATTAAACAACAGGACAAGACAAGTCTTGGTACGCTTAAGGAAATGTATACTTAATACAGAAACGGAACCATGTGGAATACGGAGCAACGGCAGTGTCTGAGTGAAGTCCCCCGAATACCAGCCTTGAGTGGCGGGAGACAAAGCGCAGCTGTGCCGGATGCGGCGGAGATCGCGCAGAAGAGCCATTCGCAAGGGAGGCAGCACATCTCAGACACCAGCAGACAGGCTGCTAAAGTAAAGGCTTTGCGTAACACCGACAGCTTATCACTACACCTGTTACAGCAATGTGCACACGTTTAAACCTCATTTCATCGAAACATACATTTATGTAACAGCGAGATCTGTCCAACACGTGTAAGCCCACTGCCAAAGGAACTCTGTAAAATGATTTCACATTCTTATCTTTTACGTTTCAGTTTTTCCCTGTAAATTTCTTTTTTTCAGTGAACATGTCAGTACTGTAAAAGTGTAAAGCTGTGGGACTTATCATTGTATTAGTATTCCTTTAAAATAAGCCCTCTCGACAATAATCGATGAAGTATTGAATATATGACACTTGTTTAACATTTTGCGAATTGTTTATTTAAAATATTTTTTATCTTGATTGTTATATAGATTTAATATTACTTAGGTATTTACATAACGTTATGCTATATTAATGATTTTCAGTATATACAGTTTGTATTTTTATAAATGTATGGCTTTCTCTAACAATTTAAAATTAATTTTAAGATACATTTTCGGTATAGAATTCTGTAAATAATTTGGTGATAAAAGCAAACATGGTCTATTTTTTCACATTAAAAATTCAAACTCATACATATGGTTTAAGATGTTAAAATTTAAAGTGCACAGCTTGAAAAAAGTCAGACAGAATTAAAATGACAACTACTGATCTGGAAAATTGGCAGGATGGATAAACTGGAACTCTACTGCAAATTTACTGTAACACTTTTAAGTCTCAGGCCTGCCGGCTGTGCTGCAGTTTACACATTCAAGTACAGCTTTGTATAATTTTAATTATTTGTCTTTGAGAAGTAATGACCACCCTGTGTGTCGTGTAAGAACGGTCTTTTCGAGCAACACAACATTTCACATACGTATGAACTGTTCTGCTGGTCCTTGTCACACGAGAATTATGATTTCTGCTGTTAAAGGCAAAAAATGGAAACTGGAGTGAGAGGTGGGCGTGTCTAATGTGAGTGCATCATAACCTTGGCCTTCTGCTGCGCCCTGATTGGATGGGTTTAGTCTCAGTGGATTGGTTGTGGAGGACGTCTGTGGGTGGACCATAAGACGGTGATTCCAGATGAAACTATTAACGTCCACATAAATCATTGTGCTGTTTGTTTCCATATAACCTTTACATCTAAGAAACATCTGTTGCCCTTGTTTTCATGGTTTGAAGAAAGAAAATAACAGGAAAACGTTTTTGCATCACCTTACGGAGCACAGTAAAGTCAGTCGGATATTGACCCAAGATGGCTGAAGTCTCTATTGAAGGAGCACACACAAGGCTTGTGGCTGTATTTTCTGATCATCTCACACAGTTGCTTAATCCAATGAGAAATTGTCGGTTAATGAAATGAAGCCCTGTGTAATAGGGACAGAAAGCAGCTACTGCTAACTCACTTTTACTAAGACAAGCAGGATATGTGTGTTTGACAAGGCTCCTTGCTATCTGACACATTGACTTAGCTGAGTCTGACTGTTACAAGGTGAGGGGAAGCTTCTGGGGTTCTAATCTAACGGGCTGCTGGGGACCCACCGTCACTCATTCTTTTGGCCGGGGGTGTGTTTGCCCCCCTATGGTCAGGCTGCGGGCTTCAGCAGGGGGAGGAGGACATCTGGTCGTAGTCGGGACACTTGAGGAGAGCCGGGTAGTTGGAGTTCATCTGCAGCGAGGCCTCGCTGGAGATGTCTGAGGGGCTGCGACCGCGCACCCAGGCGTCCGGGTGCAGAAACTGGCCTGAGTAGTCGGAGCAGTTGCTGAGCCGGGGGCGGTAGAAGCCTGGGTGCGGCCGGTACATCTCCTCTGCTGTGTACCTCTTCATGAAGAGGTAGACTGACATCACGCCTGCAGTCTGCGTGGATAGAGGCATGGGGAGAGAGCAGTGAGCAGGAGAGCAGAGTGAGTGCGAAGGAGGGATTTACCCTCAATGTAATGAAGGCGATGAGACTCGAACCCAGGTCCCAGAGGTATGAGGCAACAATGCTAACTACCATATCACAGTGCTGCCCATTGGGTAATTCTACCCAAAAAAAACAAACTTATACACACCCATGTAAAGTCTATCTAAAAAAAATTGTTTCATCACAAATTTTAGCCCACCATGAAATAATAAAACAAACACTTGAGCAATGAATGTCTCACAAAAGCCTGTATGGTCAAAATCAGTTTGTGAAGGTGAACTGCAACCAGATCTCCATTCATCTCCCTGATCCTCATTCTGTCTCAGCAGACGGGTTTGATCGTTCACTGGTCTGTTACCCTAAGACAAATATGCACAAAGTGCCTTCCACACAACCACCTGCCTGCTTGGTCTGGAAACTTTTATCTGATGTTGATGTGTCACATATATCTATTTAGTGAAGTCCTGTCTTACAGAAAACGTGAAAATGACCCATTCTAAGGCACAGAATAGATAAAACATGTCTTTACTCAAAAAGTAATTGAGAGTTTGATTCCTTGAAATTAGCAAGCTAATTGTGATGCAAACGTAATAACATTGATCTCACATCCTATCATCTATTTTTAGTAAATGTCATCTTGTTTATTTTTTACGTTAAGGAGAGACTCACCTCTGTCAACAAGAAGGAAATGGCAGCAAAGGCGAAGGACCAGCCATATTTGTAGGTGAAGTAGGCCTCGTTGTTCTTGGTCCGGTTCAGCATCTCGTCGTTGATGCTGGATATATATAGCACCAGGCCCACGACGAGCGACAAGCCTGAGAGCAAAGGGTGAACAAGAGGTCAGTGCTTCCCGAGAGCAGGAGGGACAGCCATGAGCAGCTACCCAGGATGCCGCAGCCGTGTCAGCAAACTAGTTCTACAAGTCACTATGGATGTTGAACACAAAAGGACTGCTTTCAATTTGCTTTATTTTTAGCACTCATTCCCTCCGTCTCTGCCAGGAATTGGATGAAATTGTTCTTCCCTTTACTTTGCTTATTTCTCTGTTTTTGTTTCCCTCCCTTTGGACATCTGACACCCTTCGAATTTTCTGGGAGTTGCATAAAGCCTAGCTTGGCATAAGAGGAGAACTGCAACCCCCCCGCCCCCTCCTCCTCCATCTCGACACCCCCACAGGCCTGGGCTAGGAAAAGGTACCCGAGAGGATGAAGAAGATGCCAGACACGAAGGCGAGGATGGTGCGGTGCGGGCGGATGTGCCCGATGTTGCTGAGCACGAAGCCGATGAACATGAAGAAGAGGCTGACCAGGGGGAATGGTGTCGCCGAGCGGATCATCTCTGTGGGAAAGGCAGAGAGCGGGCCAGACCCGAAGTACGTCATGGACTGCTCACGGTGTGCAAAGTCTCACATCTCAGGGGCAGAATGAAACAGACAACATGCCGAGAGCAGAGGTAAACTGTAAGGAGAGCACACTATTGCTCCTGTTTGCATTTATACAACCTCATAAAAAGGTTTGACTCACAGCGAAACAGAAACTCTCCGCTGCTTCTAACTTGCATATTTTTTGCATGTCTAGATGTACCCATAATGCTCTGGGAGATATATACTCACCATAATGATGACGTCACCTTCTCACCTGCTTGTGACTGTGCCACACATTTTGCATTTAAAATACACCACTGACGTTCGCCAAGGTGTCAGGAATCAGAAAGTCAGGGGTTTCGTTTCGCTTGGTTCACTGAGCAGGTTGATCGTTTCGGGACAGTTGTTTTCACGTGCCCTGAATTCATGCGGCTGGTTAATACCAGGAGTGACGCTCTTGGCGTCACAAGTGCCCTCTCTCTATGTCTACTTGGGTACCAGCATGACAGTCCACCTGGGCAGTAGTGCCTCTCAGGTGCAGCAAGGCAGCAATTTCCATCAAGCTAATGGCTAGGTACCACGCAATTATAATCCTGGGCAGCTTCATTATAGTGTTTACCTGACTCCTGCAAAAATTACACAGCTGCCGGTGACCCCGGAAGCTCACTTTTGCCCCTGCCGACCGAAGCAGCACGCTAAGATCTTTGACGGCTTCAAAGTCCATCTCAAAACTGAACTGATTTCCCCTTCTAGCCTTAAAATGTACCTTATTTATTAAAACTCCCGGAAATTTTCCTTCAGTTAACCACCATGTCACACATCACTTCTCAAATAAGAATCTTATTAAGATGAGAAATGCAAGTAAAAACGTTCAATGATCCTACGGAGGTTCTGGCCTATTGATCGTTCTGATTAAAGATTCAGTTGCTTTACCACCCAGAGACTCTCCAAGGCGCATTGGCACTATGCTGGGCATTTATGTAATCAGAAAGGTGTCATTTTTATAAAGAACTAAGCTTGTAACGCTGCTGTTACACAATCGGAGGCTGCATGGGCTGAGGTGTTAATAACTTCTGTTTTAAGCACGACTGAACGGCGCTGAAGGTTAGCTTAGCTTGCAGTCAGCATGTAGCATGCGTAAGGGGTAGATAAACAGGATGCAGCACTCACTGAGCACGCTGATGGTGGACTCCGAGGTCATCTGCACGTTCATGGGCATGACGTACTCAATGGTGAAGCAGCGGCCAGTCTCCTCACCTGCAATGGCGTGGATACAATGGCGGGTTCTCGTCACTCATGGCAACAGTGTGGCAACGCTGACATCAGTGCCTGGGCGACAGCGGCGCGGCAAGCGAGGATTAATGCTCCTTGAATTTTTCTTTTTTTATGGCAAAGAGGGGGAGGGGAAATAAAGACGAAAAGACTGAAAAGCATATGGCACCCCAGTCATGTTTAGACCCAAGCAAGTATGACGCGGTTTGGTGAATCACGGGCTCTGGCGTGACTGTGAAGCCCTAATGTGCCTTCGTGGAAGAGCTGCTAGAATATTCCTCCGTTTTCCCCTTTCCGTCCAACTGCGCAATCTGAAAATACGGGGGATTTTTGAAACCTCACAGCTGTCATTATGCTTGCAGCGGACGCAGGGGTGGTCACTCTTCTGAAAAATAGCGGTCCGACCCCCCCCCCCACAGACACAAAAATAAATCCTTTCAATCCCTGGATACTGTGAAAGATTCCGATTTGTAAAAAAAAAATACAGACAGGCTGAATTCAATCCTCTAGGCTTGTCTGAAGTGTATCATCAAACCCAGAGGAAATGATGTGTAATATTCAGGACGTGTTTTATCCTCTGGAAAGAAACACATGCTGCAGTGGCTTCCACTGCTTATGGTACCATGCGGAGTAAGGCAGCTAGGCACGTATCAGCCAGCTCAGTACTTGGGTGGGAGACCCCCTGGGAATGACCTATGCTTTAAGCTTTCACAGGTGTTGCATGACTCTGCAGATTAAGAGTCTGTGTCCAGAAGGTTGCTGTTTCATATCCCATGACCAGCAAAGAAGTTATACCACCGTTGAGCCCTACAGCAAGGCCCTTAACCCCAACTACTCTGGATAAATGGTTGATCTTCATAATTGGCCTTGCCTCGCTCTCACCTGTGTGTGTGTGTGGTCCAGGTATACATTATATTGTGGGGACATAAAAACCTGTTATTTTGATGTTGTGGGGACTATTTTTTCGGTCCCCACTAGGAGAAATTAATTTCTATAAAAATCTGTGACTGCAATCAAAAATCTGAAAATGCCAAAAGACTGGTACTTTGTTCGGTTACTTATGGTTAAGGTTAGGGCTGCGTGGGGGTTAAGGTCGTCATTGTTGGGATTAGGGTTTTGCCCATAGAAATGAATGGATGGTCCCCACAAAGATATGTGTACAGATCTGTGTATGTGTGTGACTCACAGGAGAGTACCATGAGGGATGTGATGATTGAATTTCATTGTACTTGTGATGTGCTCAATAACAATAAAGGGTTTTCTATTCTAAGGCAAGACAACATGTAAACAACTGTGTGAGAAATGTCAAGCCAATATTCGCCAACGCTGGCTGCACCCTTCCCAGAATGCCCTGAAGCCACCTGGCCTGTCACGAGTCACGTTTGCAGCAGGCAGCAGAGCTGCTGTAACAGACGCGTTCCACTCCGGGAGACGTGGCGATGGAGGCCCTCGCTGAGCATTTGATTGGAGGTTGGCGGGTCGCTCGCCGAGCCTCTGCCCGTACCGCTGATGACATGTACCGCGGCTGCTCGACATGAGCCGGCGGGGAGCACCAGTCGACTGTTCACGTTACGCCCGGGGTCTCCCACAGGTGTGAAGAGATGGTGCAAATTCACAGCTGTGGAGTCCTGCCCCTGGGCTGACACTCACACACAAAAAAAGAGTTTTAATTCAGGCTGAATCGCCGGGGATCTGTAACCTACATGATTAAGTCCTTCTGAGTTGCGTCCACTTAATTACCGATCCCACCAATGACGGGAATCTCCACTTGTGCGGGCCTCATCATTTAAAGTCCCTTACTCTGCATGGGGTTTCTTCGATAAAATTAGCCCAAAAGGTGCTTATAAAAAACCAGTTTGCCACTGGTCTTTAGAACTCCTTTCAACATGATTATTTCAGTGAAGAAAAACAGATATTGCTGTAATTTAAATTGCCATTGGTATTTAATCTACCAATCAAATGTGATACGCAGAGGGGTTTCTCATCTCCAAAAAGGAAAGCGGGCTTTATTAAAACGACAGGATGTGCAGATACCACAGCCGACCCATATTCTTTAACACAAAAAGTAAAGTCCTTTTCTGCATTTAAGCCGTGTCTAATTCTGAATGGCAGCAACGCTGGTTACATTTCTCAATAAACACGGAAGCGATACCCCAGACGGATGTATTCACTAAAGCTGAAAGGCCCAAAATGGTGTCATACATTAAACAGATTGGCATAATCACTGAATCACGTTTCAGATTTAAAGGTTAACAGCGCAGTTAAATTCGATGTCAGAAATTCCCGATATGCTAAAGACTGACTGACAAAAGGCAGTGTGAACTGCGATGTCAATCGTCATTTATCATATAGTACCAGCAGTTAGAAAATATGAAAATAAAAAAGCTTGAGTGTATTACAAAGCTTGTATGAACAAAGATGTTAGAAAAGTTTCAATGATGGTAATTATGGCATTATAAGATAATAATTATTGTACTATTACATCTTCACATTCACTTTGGAAAAAAATATATACATATTTGACATGTAAAATATACTGTAGAATAGCCCCTGTTATTAAAAATGGCTTATATTTTACTGAGAGAGGCATCAAGATTCTATGGTCCAGTGGATTCTGTTAAACAGATGTTTTGAGAGTTTGACTGAGTTGTTTTCTCAATTATAGCAGAATTTAATATCAACTTGCACTATTTATAATTGTTCCAATAAACTTTCTTTTTATCAACTTCCTATGAAATTATCACTAAAATGAGAGCAGTGGCAGATTATTTAGCGAATCTTCTGCCAGCTATTGTGATGTCAGACTAGTCTCATCAGGGCAGGAGACACCAGGAGAGAACGGATTCTGCTTCAGGAGTCATCACGCATTAAGGTCTCGGGGCCTACAGAACCCGTTCACCTTCGACCATCTCAGGTTGATAACGAAAGGATTTCCTCTGCTTAGTGAGTCCTGACCCAGCAGTGAGATTAAGTGGATTGATGCTTGTTGGCAGTAGAGTGCTCTGTCTGGGTCAGGGAGGCCTGCCCACTCAACAGCAGGGTCACTCAATTTCTAGCGCTGCTTCTGTGTGACGGCTAAAGACCTGTCTCCGTTCTGTCAGGTCCAGGTGAGGCATGTGTGGTCAGACCTCCTATGGATGGAGACATTTCATTAAAAATGATGTCACCTGTAAATCAGGGGGCCAAAAGATCAATTCCATCTAGACTTGGTATTTGGTTCAGCTTGCTGTCTACCCTTGGGTAGCAATGACTTAACTGTGACGCAAGACGAAGACCTAACTTAGTGGAAGTTAACGCCTGATCAGCGGCCTGCGTCTCTGAGGTGGAAAGGGCCGAAGTCGGTGCTTTTGGCAACGCTGGGTAGGGTGACTCTGGTGACCTTAGGGGAGACGCGGTGACCTCCACCATGCCACACTGCAGCCTGGAAGAAGCATGAGGTAGCAGGGAAAGATTGGGGGCCCGGTAACAGTGTCCCGACATGCTGAGGGTGTCGCTGCTGGGTTTCTACTTCTGGGCGCCTCGATCTCTCAGAAATGCTGGTGAGTCACGGATGGAAGAAGGTTCGATCTTTAGGGATCTGCCTGCCCCCTTTGGTATGTGCAAACAGAGAGGTGGGCGGGGCAAAGACTTCTAGACTGATGCCCCCTGCACATTGCAGCATGATCTGTACGTCTGCTAATTAATCAAAAGGCACTCGGCTATGATGTGAGCCAGACTTGCCGGCGTGTGGCACCTCGTGTGATTGGGTTACAGGCCTCTCTCTCCCCAGCAGGGGTCACTGCGGAGCACTGCATGCGAGGCACAAGAGGGGCGCGGCGGACAGGCAGATGCGGGTGCCACTCATTAGCGAGTGAACCTTGGGGAATCGTCAGGTTACACAACTGACACCATTATGATGACGGAATGAAGGAGGGAACTCTGGGGCAGCCTCTGATTAAGGCTGTACCTTAACAGCTAAACCAATAAGTAATAATGGGTAGGGGAGTTGTGCCATGCTCATTATACAAATCTTACATACAGAAACTGATCTTGTTGTTAATTGCTTAATTAATTAATTGCTTAACAGTATGCGTTACACTGGTCTACACTGCGTAGTTAACAATGTGAAACCTAGAATAATTGGTTAATCTAAATTTATCTGTTAACTGTTATCTAAATATCAACAGTGCGTATCACAGCAATCTGACCTAAAGGTATTCAGAGTTCATTGTTATAGTTTCAGTGTAAATTCCAGCAAATCAAATTAATACATTTAGATTTCAGGATTTCTCTGTGTCCAATTCTGGTAATCAAGTAACCCTGTCATTCTCTGGAATGGCCGAAAGGGGGCGCCAAGACTCACCTGCCTGGAAACAGACCCTCCAGAGGCCCGAGTGCAGAGACATCTTGATCTCGGTGCTCTGGTTCACGGGCAGGATGACCCCCTCCTCCAGGTAGAGCCAGTAGTCTGTGCTGACGGCGATGCCCAGCAGCCCCAGGCCGCAGACAGCGAACACGCTGCTCAGCAACGTCAACGCTTTCCTGCCGCATATGCTCATTCCACAGACTCTCCAGCAGGGGGCGCCGGCAGTGAAATAGGGAAGGCTGCACAGAGGTGGGGTGAATGGAAGAGTCTGGTCATGTGCGTGGACACGGGCGGCCGCGACCAAGCTCCATTCCATTATTTAAAAGTTCAAAGAGCTTACAGAATACAAAGGATTTACGCGGCTGAAGCCAATCAAGCTCTGTATCAGCGAGATGAAAGTCCACATCAGAGAAACGAATGTGACCAGCGATTCACAATGTAATTACATATCAACCATTGAAGTGTTAAGAAATACAAATAAATGTGAGATCTAAGAGTCCATGAAAAAAATTACTGATGAAGTTCAATGACACATGGACAATGTTCTAGGACACATGGCACACAATGATACAGAGGACTGCAGTCTTGAAAGCATATTGTACATACTGTGCCAGGCTGACTCTCCAGCACAGCTCTCGATACGGTCACGGTACGGACATATGCGCTAAAAGACTTCGGTTGCTGGGGTAACAGAATGAGACGGGAACTCTTGGGACATCACTAGCGTGTCAATAGTGTACCCAACAGAATTACAATCACGCTTAGCAACGTTGTGACAGGAAATTGTTGTTTATTATGATAAGACCTAAATGAAGTTTTATCTTAGTGTGTTATCACCAAACAAAGATTAAATTACCTTAATTACACAGGGATGTGCCCAATTTTTAATAAATCCTTTATTCTTTCATTGATCTTACAAATGTCTACTACCATTCCCAATCTGCACGTGAGATGGGACGAGAGTTTCGCAGCCGTTTGTTTTCACTCATCCTGACAAGCAGGCCTTATCGCATTTTCTCAAACTACTTCAGCTGCTTCCTTGTCTTTCCCCTCCACTAAATAGAAAGCTAACTTCTCGTTTCACTCCTAAAACCTTAATGAAGTCCGAATTCCAACTCCCATCTTTGCTCTCCTGTTTGTTCCCGACCAAAGCGGGTCTTACAGTTGTACTTTTACACTGTTTACTACAAGGTGTTGCACCAATGCTGCAGGTACACTGTTAGTGACACAGCGTCTAGGGGAGATCGTCAATGACTTGATTAATCATTTGTGCTACTGGTGTGAGGTCAATGACCCCTCCCATTAAGACTGCAGACCACAAACAGAGATGGAGATGGGGGGAGATGTGATAGATGGGGAAAGGTAGCTACATCCAATGACTGCTGACGGGATACGGAAAAGTTCTGTGGGGTATTTAAGCTTTCCACCTGGAAGCGGAATAATATGGTTAAATGGCTATATTTACCCAACATCCCTCCCAGATTCCTGTTTTTGATTGTCTGCAAGGCTGTAGGTTTGTCTTCAACATTGGTTGGGACTAAATTAGCACCAATCCTCCCACCCCATCTAAACACACGGTACTCTCACAATACTGGTAGGGTCACGTCCTTACTATCCATACCCAGCCCTATGGCCTTAACTGTCCAGCATCTCAAACTGTGCTCTGGATCCAGTCTGCCAAGGTCGCCACACCCACACTTGCTTCAAGCACAGAGATGTTTCAGACATTCGAGGGTTAAAAGTTTTAGAGGGCACCATTAACCACGCTTCATTGTGTATGGTTTAGCGTCCCACGAGCATGTTAGCACTGTGAAACTGGATTTCTTTGTGGTGGTTTGCTTCAAGTGGTTTTGACTGCATGCCGTCACGTGTTTCCACATGTGAACAGACAGCATGTGTGTACCTATCCATGCGTGCTTCAGGCACCAGAGCCTGATGTGGACACACTGGGGGTTTGGAATCACCTCGGGCTACAGTTACTCTGATATTTTTATTTATTGTCCAAGTGGGGTGCAAATTAGTTCCTTCGACAGACTATACCGAAGAAGAGCAATTTCACAGAAAGACCCTCAGGGGAAGAAGGACCTCATATTTGGGGTGTGAAAGCAGGAACAAATACTAACTGCTCTATTTCCAGGTATTCCTGATGTACACTCTCTGATCTGTAATTGCTCTATCCTAGTTCCAATCCCCAAAATAAATTGAAGTTCCATGAGCTTATTTCTAAAACCATTACACCAATCTGTGGATTGCAAATATTTGGGACGATTTTCTGCAATTGTCAAAAAAAAAAAGTTTCATCTGCAGCCACCCCACCCTCCTGCCCGCCCCATGTCATTCTTTTAATTTTATCACTAGCAACTTGTTAGCAAATTTTACCATAGGGGACTGCCCCCCGCCTGATTAAATTTATTGTGGGATCCACCACATCCACCAAGAATATCACGGGGCACTGTATTGCTGGGTGAATATTATCTTGACATTGGTCATGACACCTGGCCAATGTATTTTGGTGAGGGAGGGGGCAGAAACTTTAGGAAGCACTGCTTTAAAGGAGGATGCTGAAGGCACATGTACACTCTGTTAGGGTTATGGTCGAAAAACAGAGAACCAGAGAATCACAGCTAGCTAAAAACAGCCAGGCCAAAACCGAAAAAAGTGTATGAGTAACTTCTGGCCAATGGGGAGGGGAGAGCACAGCGAACGGGATAAGCCCCTCCCTGTTCTTTTTCCTCACCTTTCATTCGTCTTTGATGGAGAGGCAGGCTGCTCTTCAACACACTTTTATTCACTCACTCATTCACTGCCAAATTGCTGCTATTATCGCGTGTGACTCTGACGGAACCACAAGCCTGATATGAGCGACCCGATGGGATCATAATGGAGCGGGGAAAGCCGCAGAGAGCTGCCCAATGGGAGCCGAATTAGCGAAGAACAGGAGCAATGCGTGCCTCGGCTGAGACGAAGGAAGAAAGGGACCAATCAGCGGAATTCTGCCATGGCACGCGGCTCCGTCCTGAGGGCCTTTGTGGGGCTGAATGCCCAGGCCTGCGGGGGGCATAGCACACACCCCCAGGCTGCCGCTCACCTTCTTAGCACCAGGGGCTTCTTTTGGGACAGGCAGGCTGCAAATGCCTCATTATGGGTCGCTCCTGCCGCTCCCAGGCCCGGTCCTGGATCCCACCTACTACTCAGTCATTTTTAATGGTCCTGCTACTCGGAGTTCCGTCATCGCTGTTTGGGAATGGAAATGACTCGCGCGTCGATTTGTAGCTGCGCCGTGCCTAACTGGAAAACTATATGGAGGCACACGTTTTAATACTCAAGCTATTACGAGGCTTTGAGGGAGGACTCTGGAATTCATAAAAGACATAATGAAGGACGTGGAGAAAGCACATGGCTGCAGTGCTGTGCGCCATTACATGGGAGAAACATAAAGATGCGGCGCGTACGATCCCCCAGACAAGCCGGTTGGGTATTAAGGAACATCTCTGGTCCGTTCGGTAAGACAGTTGCAGGTCCAGATGTCCTGATGCGCAGCCCCGCAGGGTGAAGGGACAGCGTGAGGTGGCATCTGTGCCTGCATACCAGAGGCTTCATCGAGAAATAAATGGAAGTAATGAGTCACTGTATTGATTTTTTCTTACTTCCTTAGTGGTTCTTACTACTTCCTGGATACTGAAATCCTGAAATCTACTTCCTGGATACTGAAATACTGAAATCCTCCCAGGCACCTTAGCAGTCATCAGTGCCGGCCAATAGGGGTCAAGCTCTTGCTGCTGCTGCTCTTTCTTCTTATAATGGGCTTTCGAGCAATCAGACCAAAATAGCAGCACAGACAAAAGAGCGTGTGGATGAAGGCGGGTGATGGAGTCAAAGAAAAAGGTTTTCTTTCAGGCCCTCTGTCTAAACGCAATGTGACTCTTCCCATGGACTGCAGCCACTCTCCACGCTGGAAGAACAGAGCCCCACAGATGGAAGGATCTGGAAAATCGGGGGGAGCCAGATGGAAAGGAACGTAGTCGGGACGGGAAAACAGTTGGCGTCTCTCTTGCTCGTCGCTATTAACAGTCAGAGCGCTTACTGTCTGCAGACGGCAGGGACAGGAAGGATTTGCCCTCGAAAACTTTGGTCAACTTTGCTAGTAAAGCACAAACACGAGGCTGAGAGCCCATAAAGGGTACGAAGAGAGAAGCTACAACTGTAGAAGCTGAAATTATAATGTGAAATTAAGCGAAAAGCAGTCCTCTCACTAACAGGTCAGTCAGTAAGTGTTCTGCGTGCTTTTGCCCTGCACACTTCTTCAGATACACATGCCAACTCTGGAGGTACTGGACTCGCGTTTTACCAAACCACTTGGTAAAGAGCGGTTTACCACCATCAACCTCTGTCACCAACTGGAGAGACCTGTCATCTCCATGGTGGACAGGCTCTGGAGAAACACCAGAACCTTTTCTTAGGCATCTGGAAACCTAACGACAAACGAGGTCTTCCAAACAAGACACATGGTTTGCTGTGAAGGGTAAACAATGAAGCCATTAAAACTTTGCCATGCATATTTATTCTAAATAATATTCTGCAGAAAGTTTTAGGCTAGGGAGATATGGTAGTTATGAAATTTGGATATACCATGCTGGACTTCATAAATAATGTAAAGATATTTGCCGTTAATAATAGAATCAAAGTATAAATAGATTTTCACTGGGGAAAATATTTTATGTCTGGATTCCAGGCCCGACCCTGATTTTTCCTAGGAAAACAAGTAAGAGATGGATGGGTGAATGAAGGGATGGACAGATGGTGTATGGACTTGCATCCTCTCCAGGATGTTTTCCTGCCTCCTTTCCTAGGAGAAGCTTCTGTATCGGATAAGCAGTTAAGCAGATGGATAATTTATCTATAAAACAGAAGGTATCTATTTGCATGGTACAATGATCCAACCCGCATGTAACACACCTCAAGGAGACCCAGGGTTATATGTTTGGGTTATATGTGGTTTCCCTGTATGAGACACAAGTCTAACTCTCATCGGGAGAGGAGCTGTTACTCTCTGCCGTCTCGAAAAGCTTCTCTCTCTGTGTTTTAGTTCATTCTTTGCATGCCAGCAAATACATTTTTATTATTTAATCTTCAAAATATAGGCCATCAATGATTCATCTTTTTGTCACCATGCTCTGATTCCATGAGGTTTTATTAGCCCAGTGGTCCCATTTCCCCTGCGGCCAGGGCAGATATCGAGCTTGCTTCTAGAAGATTCAGAAATAACTGACTGCTGTGGTACGGGGAAGACCGAACATGGAGTTTTTATCGAAACGTGACTGGGTTCACACACACACACAGTGTTCTCCTTTTTCACATCGATGAAGACTCATACCCCAAAATATGTATCTTCCTGCGCGATATTAGACCATGCATCTGCCAATGTGCGAAAGCCTCGTGTATACGCTGACACAAGTATGCACACAACAAAAACACTCACAGGAAAACCGGCATCAACATCAAGCCGACAGTCAGGAGCCCAAAGATAACACAGCCTAAGACTTTCTCCAGATGTGACGCCGAACAAGGCCATGTCACAAGGGGACAGGAGGGAGGAATTAGGACTTTATCTGAAGATCGCGCCCCTCATTCAGGAGATTTCATCTTCAATGACTGCTGAAAAGAGACACACAAGAGTGAGAAGGGTCTTTGTGTAGTGGAAGTGGAAGCAGGATCAGCCGTCAGCATCTGGGTATGTTTACTCATTATATAGTATAATACACAGTGTACATATATACACAGTAAATATAAAAGGATGAGTTGGGGAAAAAGCCTTGTAGTCTTGTATGCTCGCGGGTAACACAAACAAAGCACACAGACACAGAGTAATGAGGCTGTGATCAAAGACTCAATGGGGCAATATTACACAGCCAATCCAATCTAGTGCAGCTGCGTTTCCCCTACAGGATATAGCTTTGGGGCAACCTGTCACTATGTCTTACGTAAGAAATAGGTCAGGCTGTGGGACTAGCGCACCTTGCCTGGGACAAAGGACAAGAATCCAAATAACCTGGTGGCCATCTTAGATTCAGGTCAAGTAAGGGCAAAGCCTGAGGTATATGTGATGAGCTCAGCAAACTAAACGAGGGGAGGCAATGAAAAGGGAAGAGCACGGGAACACTTACAGCAGAACCCTGAATTCAAAGCTTTCCATTAAATCAAGTCAATTATGCAAATCCATGATGTACAATAAGTACATTGAGTCATACTGCTTCTCTGTGAAATTAAGCGATTAATTGTCATTGTTGACACACCAAAGCGTACAACAACATAATGTGTCCTCTGCGTTTAATCTATATGTGACATCATGACATAGCAGGGGGCAGCTATTTCAGCACCCAGGGAGCAGTGCTTGGGGGCGGTACCTTGCTCAGGGTACCTCAGTGGTAATTTGCTGGTTGGCAATTCGAACCAGCAACCTTTTGATTACTCTATGCCTTGGAAAAAAAGAAACAGCAGGTTATGATGCCCCTACGATGCTCTGATTGTCTTCGCAGCAAACAGTACTACAGGTAAACGCAACAAAAAATGATGTATAAAAGTGTTTATGCTTCATGTAGTCAATGGCTATTTCATTAGGGACGCCCACCTAGTACTGGGTACACTCTCAGAAAAAAGGGTACAAATTTGTACCTTTGCTTGTCACTGGGGCTGTACCCTCAAGGGTCTGCCAATG
>JAODKC010000095.1:10185832-10198859 GCA_026777985.1 Mormyrops attenuatus | reverse complement strand
CAATTACCTACAGCTAAGGGTACAATTGGCAGACCCTTGAGGGTACAGCCCCAGTGACAAGCAAAGGTACAAATTTGCACCCTTTTTTCTGAGAGTGTAGGACCCACTTTGATTCCAGAACCACTTCAAAGTTACATGAGTTGTGTGCTGCCTGCCACTGCAGTACTGAGCTGTTATTTTTACACCTGTGGATTCCTGGTAGCTTCAAAGAGCCTGGCCTTTCTCCTGTGACCTGGCTCATTAACAAGGTGTTTTCAGCCACAGAATTGCAATTGACTGGGTGATTTTTGTTCATCGCACCTTTCTGCGTAAAGTGTAGATGCTGTAGAGCCTGATGATCTCAGAAGGGTGGCTGTTTCTGGCCCAGCACACAGAGAACGTTCTAACGGTCAAGGAACTTTAGCCAACGTCGTGTGAAGGTCCTCTCAAAGTTGTCAGAGAACGTTCTTGCTGTAACATTAATAGAACGTTATTTCCAGGTTTTATATTTTGACAAAGGTTCTGTCAATGTCAGCACGTTAATATTATTACCCGAACAACTGCAATTAATGCTGAAAAATATAATTTTATAATTAAATATTTTATATAAACCATGATATGCATATATTATGAACACGTCACCCAGCGATGAACCCATGACCTTGAAAGGGCAAAGCACCAAAGCTACTGGATGCTCTACCAGGCCTTTCCTCTGTTTTCATTTTATTAGTCTTGGTTGTAGCAGTGGGATAAAGTTCTGGGACCATCAGGAAAACTGGACACATTTCCATACCTGAATTGTAACATTCAGTTAACGTTCCTACACTGAAAAATTGCTAGTGGGAGAAGATGCTAGAACAATTGTTGGAACCTTAACAATCATACCATGTACACAGTCACTTAGATTTGGCATCTCAGCTGTTCTAAAGCTCAGCTGAACGGTAAGTGACCCTCTTGACCCTGTCTACGTGCCGCGTGTTTTAAACGGCAGTAAGCCGTTTGCGTCAGTCGCTGAAAGTATAAAGTCCTTATTATAAAAAATGAAGAAAAGTACACATGGTGTCACAGGGCAGAAGGTAGTCAATAAAAGCTAAAGAGCAGTAAAAGGTCCGATGACTCCATTTCCCATTATAATGAAAAATTGTTCGCAAGAACAAATCAGTCTCAAGCCTGTTTTTCCCTGTTAAAATCCTGTTGACCTGGAACATAAAAAAACCAACATAAAGTCAAGCTGATTTGCTGAAGGACTGAGGCTGGAATCAGTTGTCTCCTGGAATGCGTCACCGTCAATAAAAGTAGGTCAGTTTGCTGCTTGTTCAATTAAAGCACTTAATGCACATCCAGTTCCATTAGCTTCAATGGTCTCTTCCTCTCCCCCTTGTACACACACACACACACACATATATACATACATCTATGTGTGTCTATGCAGCCTGCTAACAACAGATACTTCGTATTGCGTCAGCTGTGATCCTGTAACTCTTCCTAATGTCACCACTGTTTACTTACAACCCAAAACTTTAAGAACATAAGAACATAAGAAATTTACAAATGAGAGGAGGCCATTCGGCCCATAAAGCTCATTTGGGGAGAACTTAACTGATAGCTCAGAGTTGTTAAAATCTTATCTAGATCTGATTTAAAGGGAAAAAATCCTCTGTTTGTTTGTTTTATTTATTTATTTCACTCTTTATTGTATCCCATGCTGTTTCTAACTGGAGATAGACAGTGTAGTGTTGAAGATATGTGCCAAAATTCATGTGTCATTGTGTTGAATTTTCTGGCACATTGCATCTTATACCAGGGGCATACCCACCAAAACAAATTCCTTGTATGTTTAATATACTTGCCCAACAAAGATCTTTTTGATTCTTCTGATTCTGATACACAAAGGGGGTGGACAAAGTAATGAAAACACCACATGACAAAAGGCTAACAATGACTAGTATATTAGGCTGAGTTCCAATTAGCAGTACGTGTCAGCTATAAAAGAGGTCCAAAAAGCAGCACTTTGATGTGTGAGAATTCAAAGAAACATGAGGTACCTAACACAGTTCCAAAGACACCAAAGAGTCGACGGCTGAATTTACAGCAACAATCGGTTACAAAAAACACTGCAGAAGTAGAACTTAAAAAAGTTACTGTATACTGAATCAGTGCTTGTGTGATCCAGTCTTAGCAAAAACTGTACATCATCAGCTTCTCAGAGCTGGAATTTATGGCAGAGCTGATGTTAGGAGACCAATTCAACCCAAACTCATTGTGCAAAGACATATAAGCTTGTGGAAGTAGCACAAGATCTGAGCCTTTGAGTATTGCAAAAAAGTAATTGTCTAATGCAGGGGTGGCCAATCTTATCTGCAAAGGGTCGTTGGGTATGCAGGTTTTTACTGCACCTCCCTAATTATAGGACTGATTGGCTGAAGAGTCCTCACACCTGGGTTTGAACAGCTGACCTAAACGTTACCCCTAAAACCTGCATACACACCGGCCTTTTGCAGATAAGATTGGCCCCCCTACTTCATCCCTCTGAGAATTAGGGGCTTTGCTTCATGACGTCGTGCAACTTGATTTCACATTTAAAGGCAACCCTACTGCCATTTCTGTCGTCACATTTTCCTTATTATTAGGAGGAAAATATGGTGTGTGGTAGTCATGGACCCATCTGGTTTGCCTATGGTTTTGGGGTGTCGTCATTCATGCCACATCCATTCCGCATCCATGCCATCTAAGCAGATGAGGACTCTAAAGGCCTGGGGACAATGACCAAGTGAAGAGGACGGAGTGGACAGGAGGATGGCAAGAGGTTGCATGTCCCTCATAGTTGCAACACTTCTGGCCCTCCTGTTCTCCTCCTGTTCTCCTCCTGTTCTCCTCCTGTTCTCCTCCACAAGCAATGGCAGTGCAGAGCCACGCCAACGGGCATGGGACACTTGCATTAGTCACCCCACCTTTGGTGCTGTCGACCTACAGCATAGGAGTCTCTGACTAGTGGTAAGCACTACGCAGTCACAGGTCCGCAATGATGTCACCACTGCAGGGAGACACTTTAATTACCATTAAAGGGATTTCAGCAGTGCTTGATCTTGCAAGGCTGTGGCTGGTCTCTCACGGCTTGCTCTAGATCTGCAGAGGGTGCATGAGACAGCCAGCTCTTGGCCCGTAGGCGACTAGGAATCCGCTTCTCTAGGTCAGCAGGTCTTGGTCATCAGTCTAGGTCGACCTGGCGCACATCCAGTGCATTGATCCAAAAGGGACTCCCCCAACAGCCCTTGCCGTTTTCCCCTGCGTCGGTAGAGTTTGGGCCGCCTATGGCTATAGACAGCTAGCTGGTCAGGTCCAGCATTCGGCTTTTGGCCCGATGCCAAAACTGCACACACATTTACCAGATGTCAGGAAAAACAGCAGTTCCCACAAAGCGCTAGCATTTAAAGGATTTAAAGCTACACATTTAACTACAGGGCCCCTGGAATCTGTGTCAATCTGCATTATATATCAATCTGCTATAATATCAAAAACTCTTTAGAGAAATCTGAGTTAGTTAGTTAGTTAGTCAGTTAACTAATTAATTTATCATCATCATCATCATCATCATTATTATTATCATTATTAAGTATTCCATTAAGCATATTAAAGGCATTCCTCCAGAATGGTAATACTTATAATACAGATGGCACTAATACACTATATGGACAAAAGTAAAATCAGAGGTGTATATACTAGTAAACAGTAAATAATTATAAATCATTACACCTCTTTCTAAAGCTGAAGAGATTCACCAGTGGAGACTTCTCTCAAACCACACCTGTCCAGGTACCTACGTCCCCTTGACGAGGGGCTATTCTGTGTAACCCCAGATTGACAGGGAGGATGTTCCAGAGAGCCGTTTCTCCACTGCGCTCTGCCTCAATGCATCAAAGCTACAGCCGAACAGTCAACTGTAACACAGGTCAAGTGTATACATGCACGGCGGCACGTAGCTAAATTTGTTGATCCAGCAGAGCTCCCATTGTTATTTTTGCCAGCTATACTATAGAGATGAGAGGTAGTTTTCTCCACCGACGGCACCGCATCGTATTTTGGGCTCTGTGGGATTACGGGGGCCGCGGTGGTGGAGGTGAGACAGCTGTGTGCCAGGCGACTGCGTCGAGGAGGAGAAAGGAGCCTCCAAGCCAGCAGCACCATAACTACCGCCATCTCTCTGCTGTCACTCAACTCACTCCGCTGTCTTACACTTCTCTCTGGCATCCTGTTAGCACTTAGCACCAGGGTATTTTAAGAAAAATAATTTAAAACACTGACTGATCATGCAAAAAAAAAGAAACAAAAAGATGGGGAAGTAAGGCATAAATACGTTTTTAAAAAGGGCTGGGAGGCCACTGCAAAGCGTACGGCGTTCCTGAGGCACACAGTCCCGCTTTCGGCAGGAGTGAGATGCAAACTGACAGACAGGCAGCCGTAGAAAAGGGTTTTATTCCGATTCAGCTCCTGACAGATGAGCTCCAAATAGCTGAAAGCGCAGCATTTCACTAATATCCTGTTTGCCTGGCAGTGCGTCTCTCCCTCTCTCACACATGCACATACTGTATATGTGTGCTTTTCTGAGTTTTTTTTGGTCAACTATTTAATGCGGTCATGAGCGGTCAGCCGTCGCTACATGAGGTTGGTTTTTAAAAATGACTGCGTGGTTGGTGCCGTTAACCCAAACAAACGAAGGCTCCTCATTTAACGGAGGGCAGTCTATTGTACAGGTGTGATGTAATGCCAATCCCAAAGTGCGTCTAATTATAAGGCTTATACTACAGCAGCGAGGAACAAGAATTTCACGGCTAAGACTACAAAAATGTGCAATTAGCTACAGCTACGGATAGATGGATAAACAGGGACTGGAAGTCTGCAATTCTTGTTTTTATTCTTAGACTTTATTTTAAATGTGTTCTTTGCAGCCTCACATCTGGGCTTTTCTGTTTAGCGGCAAATTGCTTACTCACTACACTCTACAAATGTAAAACAGATTTGCACAGATTTCTTTCCTCCCCAATTTTAAATCTCTATGAGTAACATTTCCGTTGCACGCCGCACTCCGGAGCTAAAATAATGAGGCCATCAGCCCTCAGAAAGGTCAAAAACTTTCCTTTAAATAAAAAGCATCTTCTTTTTCTGCTGGCTTGAAAACACATGGGGACACATTTAATTACTTGCCTAAGAAACAGCAAAACGATTTTGTCATATCGCTGTAGATGATAATGGCTAATACACCCATTAGGAACCATTTTATCATTATATTTTGGGCTGTCAAAAATATAGAGGTCCTCATTAGGTCCATGAGCAATACCTCCATCCATCCATCCATCCATCCGTCGTGCATGCTGAACTTCTTCAATAAGTCAAAGCTATTTTGTGGTCATATAGAGATGGGGCACTATTAAGGGGGTGGAAAGTTAGGATGATTGTAAGGGCCCCTAAGCGGGGCCTTAAAAGAATTTGGAACATGACTAGATTGGTCAGGGGCCCAATATATGAAATGAAATTCCTCCAGTGCCCCCCCTCTATTGAGCACGGCGTCATTGCTAATATCATGCCAGAAGCAGTGCATAGGTATTAGCGACCTAACTCCCAGCTACGGCCCCTTTCTATGGTATCTCATCACTTGGCTAAGCAAATCAGGTACTTTGCTTATTAACTATATGCCTGACCTGCTTCAGGTTCCCAAAAAGTTTACATTACTCAGCATTAGCACAGGTACTCTGGTGGGTGTTGCCAATAGATATATGCAGGTCCAGATCAAGCATTTTGCCAAGACAAGCCTGGGGGCTACAGCTTACGATCAAACACTTTAACAGTGTCAGACTATATGGGAGGGAGCGCCTGAGAGAGAAATATCTTTGGATGTATTTCAGAGATATGAGTCTTTTAAAATACCATGATTACCCTGGAAGACAGCATATGGCTGGTATCCAGGAACACCGAGGTCTGTTCCTGGGTACAACTGGCGTGGGTTTGCCAAGAAAAGTGAAGAAGTTTTCAGCAAATGTGACACACAAAAAATGTGACACACATTATGTTCTGGTGCATCCTGGTAAGAATTTTACATTGTATCCCTGGATTCTGTTAAACAGAACTGTACAGATATACACCACACACCCGCATGTGCCACACATAAGATAAGACAAGGGCTTCATTGTCATTGTATGTCTACAAAAAATGTTTTGTGGCAACTGGCAGCCAGAAAACAGCAGTAGGTACGAAGATAAACACACATAAAACAAGATAAACTAATGCGGCAGTTTAGCAAACCAAGTGGTATGTGCGTCTACATATATTCTGAAAATAAATCCATCCATCCATCGTTTTATCCAGCACAGGGCAAATAGGGATTAAACGCACTGTGCGAATGCCTTAGATCGTTATTATACGTGCAATGTTAATGGTTCTTAAGTTTTTAAGAAGGTTCGAATAAAAATAGGGAGACTAAGATTTAGCAAATAATGCAGCAGTGCGGGAAACAGAGAGGCTGCGGAGAGAGCACAAAAATCAGGTTTAATTGGCGGAGATAATGAGAAGCAGAACCGTTAATGAGACGAACACCTCCACATGGCAGCAAGCAGGTCCAAAACCAGAGTGAAAACAGTGCAAAACAGGTGATGGAGGAGAAATCCAAGGGAATTACATGCGATTCCGCCAGTGACCGTGGAAATCCCGTGTCCGATATTTACAGAATACTTCCATGTTATCTCAGAAGTTAATTGCAGTCAGAACAGAGGCTACTCCAATATACATTCATTTTTAAACAAAGTACTAATCAATTCACTAAAGGGAATAAAGAACGTCTGAATAATCCAGTTACTGTTAATCTCGTCGGCTGCTTTGCTTGAATTAAAATTACAAACGCATGAATACATTCCTCAATAACCAATAATTACGTAAGAAAAAAAAAAGTATTTAATGGTACTGGGAAGCAGCACAGCCAGAAAGGGTGTAAAAATATTCGCACAAATTCAAGTCGGTGCCGCACTCGGCTATAACTGAAACATACGGAGAGAAATCGCTAAAAACGCAAGAACTGGCGACATCGGAAGAGAAAAACAAAAATATGAACAATGTCAAAATACTGCTATATAAAACGATTATTCGTTGATTACCAAGTATCAGCAAGTCAGACAAACTCACGTCTGCCACAAGATTTCCCCTAAATCCTGCGTTTCCCCGCTGAAATAGTATCACATGTGGATTGCCTTTACCGTAAGCACGCAGTTTCCCGCGGGTCCGTGGACGTTTGGTCCCCCTGTCCCGCGTCCCCGTGTCTTCAGCGGGATCGCTGCGGTACCTTTCGCGCAGAAATGCACGATGAGGCGCTTTCTGATCGCTTGCTCCCTGACAGCTGCCCGCACGCAGGTAGGACGCCGGTGGGAATTAGCGAGGATGCCGACAGGTCCCTCCGCTAAAACAGCGCCTTCAGGGAGCCGCGCACGCCGGAGATCCGCCTTTTTAAATCATCAGCACGATCCACACTCTCCAGGCGCTTTTATTTAGACTGCATGCATCGAGGAGGCTGCACAAACAACTAAATACTAGTCACAAGATACAGCCTTTTCACGTGACTATAAGATAAGAAAAAGCAATATATAATTAAGCCCTTTGACCACATCGATTACTAATTGTGGTTCGTTTCAATCAAATTAATTGACTGAACTGAACACGTGATCAGACCTCAGTTTTAATGATTGATTCATTCTCATGTTTCCTACCAGTTACGGTTAATACATGCCATATATAATTAATCTTCACTGCCACTTTGGCAGCTGTCCAGGGTGGATCATCTTTAACTTGGTCAAGATTGAGTCAGATATATAATCATGAATTTTACCATAAAACACCCTTCAATATATTCTTAAAGAATCGTAACCATACCAACATTATCGATGAAGAAGATGATGATGACACCACTATATGGACAAGAGTATTGGGACACCTGGTCATTACACCCACAGGAACTTTTATGACATCCCATTCTAAATCCATAGGCATCAATATGGAGTTGCCCCCCCCTTGCAGCTGTAAACGGCTCCCACTCATTCATCCAAAAGAGCATTTGTGAGGTCAGGCACTGATGTTGGACGTGAAGGCCTGGCTCACAATCTCTGTTCTAGTTCATCCCAAAGGTGTTCGATGGGGTTGAGGTCAGGGCTCTGTGTGGGCCAGTCAAGTTCTTCCACACCAACCATAATTGGCCAACCATGTCTTTATGGACCTTGCTTTGTGCATAGGGGCACAGTCGTGCTGGAACAGAAAAGGGCCTTCCCCAAACTTCCCACAAAGATGGAAACATAGAATTGTCCAAAATGTCTTGGTATGCAGAAGCATTAAGAGTTCCCTTCACAGGAATTAAGGGGCCCAGATCAACCCTTGAAAATTCAACCCCATACCATTATCCCTCCTCCACCAACTTTACAGTTGGCACAACGTAGTCAGGCAGGTAACTTTCTCCTGGCATCCACCGAACCCAGACTTGTCCATCAGACTGCCAGACAGAGAAGTGCGATTTGTCACCCCGCAGAACACGTTTCCAGTCCTCCAGAGTCCAGTGGTGACGTGCTTTACACCACTGCACCTGACACTTGGTGATGTGAGGCTTGCATGCAGCTGCTCAGCCAGGGAAGTCCATTTGTCAGGCGCCCATCACACAGTTTTTGTTTTAATACCAGAGGACGTTTGGAACTCTGCAGTTATTGAGTCAATAGAGCGTTGGTGACTTTTACACACCTCACGCCTCAGCATTCAGCAACCCCGCTCTGTTACTTTACATGGGCCGACACTTCGTGGCTGAGTTTCTGTTGTTCCTAAATGCTTCCACTTTGCGATAATACCTCTTACAGTTGACCGTGGAATATCTAACAGGGAAATAATTGCACAAATTGACTTATTGCGAAGGTGACATCCTATGACAGTAATACGTGTGAATTTACTGAGCTCTTCTGAACGACTCATTCTTTCACAAATAACCTGACTGCATGGCTAGGTGCTTGGTTTTGAACTCCTGTGGCAATGGGTCTGAATGAATCACCTGAATTCAATGATTAGCAGGTGCGTCCCAATACTTTTGTCCATATAGTGTATTAGTGCCATTAGCCTATTGAAATGAAATTCGGGAAATTTACATTCTGCAATTTGATGACGCTAAACTAATTTAGTTTGCTGGGAACCCAGCTAGCAAAAGTTAATTTTTTGGAAGCTTAGATGATTCAGATGTGTCCCCACCACTTTTTGCGCTGTAATGTATCTGCACATTGGCAGCATAATGAATTGGCTCAACTGCACATTCAGCAGCGGTACAGTGAAATTATTAACGCCCTAGATACAGCAATGCATGCGGTCGTCCAGGTTGTTAGCCCTGATGGATTATTGTAATATAAGACATGCTGATTGAAAATTGAACATGCGTAATATTCCATACATTGAGTATCAAATCGTGTGTTTTGTAAGAACTGGACAGTTTCAGGACCTTGGGCAGCAGCTTTTCACAGGTTCATACATTTTCACAAAGAATATGAAGACCATGCTGATTTCGGGAGTGTGTCTATAACTGGATATGACTCGGAAGGACCAAGACAGACACCTCTTTATAAATTAATATCCACTATCAGTCAAAAGTTTTTGCACACTAAAATTTTCTGTGTTTGCATGATGTTACTCACTTGTAAATACACTCAAATATTCTTTGCTAACTAATAAATTTACGGTATGTCACCATTTGAGTACCTTCATTAGCAAGAAAATGTCATACTTTTGACTCATCAAAGTAACCTCCTCTAGCAGTTATAACAGCTAACAGAAAATTCAAGGCATTCTTTCGACAAGGGACATTAAATACTGCTCTGTTTCATGGGATGAAACAGTTGACTTGTGCATTTAAAGTTAAAGGACAGCCCAGAATTTGATTATGTTAACCGTAATATGTAATAACAACCAGTAAATTGGATGTCAGACACGTACTCTGTCATACTCTTTGAGCTCCCAGCGCCAGAAGCGTCACACCTCTACCAGATTTCCCAAGTCTTTCTCAGAATGATGGTGTGACTCAGGGCCATGCAGACACTTTTTGATGGCTAGGTGGTTGACGTTGTTGACAAAACAACAAAAAAGAGCACTCAGTACCTTTCAAGGGAAACAAGTGTAATACTTCAGGCAAAAGGGGCAGGTCCTCCAGTCCCCCCCCCCCCCAGCATGTGCCTGGTGTGATTGAAGATGCCAAGGGTGTATCATCTCACATTATATAGAATGTGTTTCCAGTAGACTGGAAACTCAACTAATTATAGACCGAACAGCCCAGCATAAATTCTCACTGCAATGATAATGACATAAAAAGCAAAATAAAATGAACAAAAATCACAGGCAGGGTGCATCCTTCTGTTCTACTACAGCAGCTATGGCGACAAAAGCCATATTTGCAAATTTGAACTTTAACTCCTCCCTGATGGGGAACACCCACCAATACTCTATGGAGCTTTGCTCATGCTACTGCTGCATGGATTCATTCAGACAATACAGAATGACAGTTTTTTTTCTGGGATATTTTACTGTTGCTAGCACTACTAATTAATTACAGTTTGACATATTTGCCAGACCATTGTAACTGATGGCATGGAAAAGTCTGGTAATAACAGTAAAATCTTCACTAATTATATTCAACTTTACTAGCCAAACAACCTGACATTTAGGGGGATTTAAATTCTTGTCGTATGTGTTATTTACAAATACTTGTACAATAATTATAGTGACTGGGCAAATTAAGCGGAAAATGACCACTTAAGCAGTTCAGCCAAGAGGACAGCGGAGCAAAACCTGAAGAGATGAACTGCTCTATCAGGAAGAGCAGTAGAAGGTCCATCCTATCACAGAAGCAATTTTTGTGGCAGGAACCACGTTTTGCCATTGAGAGGCATAGAAAGAGTCTGGAAAGGAAGTGTGACAGGAAGGGGAACGACCTCTGGAATGAAGAGCATCTCTGTGGTTTAATTGCTATTCACATTGTATTTGTTCATTTAGTACACAATTGAGGTTCAGCGCCTTACATGGTGACATCACTTTGCAAGCCACAGGATTTGAACCCGCAACCTTCTGATCACAAGCTCAGACTCAGAAGAAACAGACTAACATATCGCCCCCTGTGGTTGGTATTATGTCTAGGTAATGTCTTAAGAAGCAGCCAGCGTAACCATAGATACAAACCTGTTTGGCAAGTTGGGGAACCAAAATGAAGTTGGAAATTTGAAACACTACACAATTCCTGATGTAGATTTCCGATTCATAGACCTGTGTTGACGCCCAAAATGCCCCATTAATAACAGACCAGACCACACGTTTGTAGGGACCCACCGCTGCTAATTGCTGTGAAATCTTAATGAGAACATTTCCTACACATTCAATTGGATTAAACTGGCTATGACAATAGCAGTCAAGGTCGGAGGGGGTAATGGGATCAAATTTCGGCATAGAAATTTTCACGGGTTTCAAAGCATCGCGGCCCAAATGAGATTAGTGGGCCTTGAGGAGATTACGCCTGGGACGGGCAGCAGTGTGGCCTGCACAATGGCGACAAACTGGAGAGGAAACCAGCTATTTACCATTATAATCTGTCCTCTCCTTCAACTGACAAGGTGATCCAAGATGGAGCCAGGCATGCCAGCCTGTCCAGTAACTCTGCAATTGCCCTGTCTTTCATAATAATTTCACTCATTTTCATTCCAGTCCTATATTCCTTACTTACTCTTACTATATTCAGTTCTATCTTAGTATTTTTCCTATGCTGGTACAATATTCTATACATTCTGGTTCGTATTTATTTATTTAATCTGGTTTGTTGTTATGTTATTTTATATGTATTATATTCTTACCTTTATTTCCTTGCTACTGGACAATCTTTTTATCTTATCTCACCTTGCCTTATCTTATCTCCAAGTGAGAAATAGTCATTACTGGTTCCATTCCCGGTGTAAACATAAAAAATGACAATCCCACATACCTGGCACAGTTATCCACACCAAGACCTGATGCCAGTCCCCAACCAGGTTGCAGTACAAAACATTGTAAGCAGTTTTCTCCCAACTTCTGCTAACTTCAGCTCTCCTTTATTGCTATTAATACTTGTAATTAATGCTGATAAGTTCTGGAGCATCCTTGATATCAGAGGGACAGAGCTAAACGCAGATCCCCTAGAGGATCAGCGGGAAAAAAACAGAAATCATCTTTTGAATCTCTTGGCTACCCTGAGTCGCTGTCTTATTGGCTGGGAATCCATGGCTGATTTTATTGTGAATCTGCCAACTTTCAGACTTGGCTTTTGGTACCTATTCAGTTTGTGCTTTCAGAATTTCTCTCCTTTTTTGCAAAAACAGCAGGGATTGAAGAGTCAATCAAAATGACTTACTGCATAGCTACTGTAGCGTCCTTGAGCGGGTGGGTGGGGGGGGGGATCTTTTGGACCACACTGGAAGGAGGGGGGAGAAAACACATTTCAGATTAAGCAGGGAACGTGACAGCTCCTGAACTCTTTGAGAGGTTGCAGGCCAACACTGGTGGGGGATCCGGGTCCGTGGAGATTGTAACCTAGTCTGATGGCTGCTGCCATTGCACCAACAGATTCTAACGATGTCAGCCTTTCCCAGATAACGCACACAACAGAGCCACCCGATGAACACATGCATGCAAAGACATGTGACTTTATGTGACCTAGAACAGTGTTTCCCAACCCAGTCCTCAGGGACCCCCAGACAGCCCAGGTTTTTTCCTCCCTCCCAGCTCCCTGCCAGACAGTCCAGATTTTTGCTCCCTCCCAGCTCCCTGTCAGACAGCCCAGGTTTTTGCTCCCTCCCAGCTCCCTGCCAGACAGTCCAGGTTTTTGCTCCCTCCCAGCTCCCTGCCAGACAGCCCAGGTTTTTGCTCCCTCCCAGCTCCCTGTCAGACAGCCCAGGTTTTTGCTCCCTCCCAGCTCCCTGTCAGACAGCCCAGGTTTTTGCTCCCTCCCAGCTCCCTGCCAGACAGTCCAGGT
>JAODKC010000095.1:10156754-10185732 GCA_026777985.1 Mormyrops attenuatus | reverse complement strand
TTTTACTCCCTCCCAGCTTCCTGCCAGGCAAACCACATTTTTGCTTCCTCAAAAACATAAACTGTCTGGGGGTCCCCAAGGACCAGGTTGAGAAACACTGGCCAAGAAGGTAAGAAGACTGTGCGACTTTACATAATGGGTCGGGACCATCACATATTAAAGCTTAATGCCCTTTACGGGGAATTCCATCTGAAATTGAATCATGTTGCATGTCTTGTCTACTGTAGAAATGTGAACTAATTACAGAGTATTATAATAAGCTTTGTGGGTAACAGCTGGAAATGTACGGATGCATAAAATTCCATGTGCCATCAGTAGACCACCTTTCAGCACTGTCAGTGCTTATGTAAATGCTATTAAGAACACTAACACACCTGCTTAATCATGCGGTTATCTAATCAGCCAGTCATGCGGCAGCAGTGCTGTGCATAAACGCATGTAGATGCAGGTCAGGAGGTTCAGTTACTGTTTGCATCAATCACAGGAATAGGGAAAAAAATCTGATCTCAGTCATTTTGACCATGGCATGATTGTTGGTGCCATACAGGCTGGTTTGAGTATTTCTGTAACTGTCGAAACCCCAGGATCTTCACGTACAACAGTCTTTAGAGTTTAATTGTAATGGTGCGAAAAACAAAAAACATTCAGTGAGTGGCAGTGCTGCAGACGGAAATGCCTTGTTAATGAGAGAGGTCCGCGGAGAATGGTGAGAATTTGGTGTCAACAGCATGAATCCAGGGACCCGACATGCCTTGTCAACAGTGTCGACAATTCAGGCTGCTGGTGGTGTGATGGTTTGGGGAATGTCTTCTTGGCATACTTCTGGCGCGTTAATACCAATCGATCGCCGCTTGAATGCCACAGCCCCTTTGAGTATTGTCATGGACCATTGTACATCCCTTCATGGCTACAATTTACCAATCTTCTTACAGCTACTCCCAACATGCCATGTCACAAAGCAAAAGTTATCTCAAACTGGTTTCGTGAACATGACATCCCAGTCAGTGGATCTGAATCCAATAGAATCTCAAAGGAATGTTTCCAACATCTTGTGGAATCCATGCCATGAAGAATTGAGGCTGTTTTGAGAGCAACGGGGAGCCCCACCAATTATAGTGTTCCTAATGAAGTGCTCAGTGAGTGTAGTAAAAACTGAAAACATGAACTGATAGAGAACAACCAGCAATGTGTGCAGGACCTGTGATCATTGAGATAAATAAAATGACTGAGTAAATAAAGGTTACAAAGCACAGTGAAACAGACCAAAAATGCTCACCATTGACATTAGAGGTCAAAAACATAAGTCATTGTCTGGCAGGGAACAAAATTAATTTAATGCAATTTAATTTAAAAATAGCCACTCAGAGTCTCCCAAAGCGTTTTCCGTTTTAAAAAATGGTCCTGAAACTGACTGCCAACAAAATGGTTTTGAGGATGAAGCTAAGCAATGGCACTATGCTAGGATTAAATTAAAATGAGAATACGCCCAAAACATCAAATTTTCAACTTAGCTCAAACTTCAGCAATAAAATATTGAGTACTCCAATTTCACGCTTCTTTTGAGCAGTCCTGCTATTAAACTTTTATCATTCTGTGCAGCTGGCTGACTGTCCACGTGCATTTTCAGATTAGCTGGAATTTCTAAACACAATTCAATCAAGAGACACTTTATTGAAGATTTAGACGTCATACCTTTATTTGTAAACAGTATCCTTCATACTACAGTTAACAGGAAACAGCATAACATGCAAGACGAAGGACAAAACAGAAGTAAATGGTAATAATAACTATAATATTAATAAGTAGAATGATAATACATGGAGGATTGAGATAACGTGATGAAGAACTGATTTAGTATCTGTCGGTGGTATTAGGTGGGCAACATGCACTGCAAACCTGCGTTTTCTTGGCTGAAAAATTCAAGAACTCCGTCTCCCAAGAGACCCGGGACTCCGTAAGATATTTTCCCCGGGAATAGTTCATGGTGAGAGACACTCTCCCACAATTCCCTCCTGCTGCCGGCTGTGGCAAGGCTCTGTCGCGTTTGCAAAGAAACGGACGCCCAGAGGGTGATGACTGCTTCCCCTTGGGGTGGTCTTGCGGGGTTGGGGGGAGTGAAGGGTCTCTACTGTATGTGACTGAGGATAGCTGGCAGGGGGGTGGAGTGGAGACGTAGATCCATCCCAGCCACCCCAGTTTATGCCCATATGCCTTAAAATACGCTGGGGGAACTGCTAGATCTGCAGGCTGCAATGCACCCTGACCACAACATTTTATCCTCAAGCAAGCTAAATTATATTAAATCTGAAGACAAATGGAGAATTATAATGTCTTTGCCTGCACCTTTAATAAACATAAAAATAGTATAAAGTAGTAATATATTTAATCTATATAATTTTTAATTCATGGATAACATTTGTGAAAACAATTAGATTCTCAGGATGGCGCCCATAATTAGATCGATATATTACCAACATGGCAGACATGGTATTTAGATGACGTCTGATTGGTTCAGCAAAGCATGGTGAGGGTCGTGCCTCTATACATAAAAGAAAGGCAAACCTGTCTCATTCCTGGTGAAAATGATAAACCCCCTATGGAGGACAGGACCGGAGACCAGGCTGGTGGGATATATGTGGGTAGGAACAGTGCTCTTCCTCTTACCTTAAACAGATAATGTGATTTCACAAAAATTAAAGACAAGAAGAAAGTATAGACCATTTCTTGATAACACAACCTCGATACACAGAGGTAAATGACATTTACATTAGGACCTGACTTAATTCTTCATTTCCTGTATAATACAGTGGGCACATATGACATCACTGATTACGCCGCATGTATTTCTGATTTGCTTGAGGCTTAACAACTAAGATACACCCAAGCCAAGTACATCATATTATCTTCTTTGTAGTCTATGAACAAAAACCAGTATGTACACGAGCTAAATGCTTCATGCGTACCACTAATGTAAACGGGTGATTAGATAGGATGCAGTAAGGCAATCTGCACATGGTCAATCCTGTAGGTGAGCACAGACAAACCAGTAAGATGCATATCAGTCCAACTTTTTTTATTCTTTACTCTCAATAGGAAATCCTCCAGAGAAAAGGATTAGATCATACAAACATAGCTGCTTAGGCTAAAACAAACCCATGAATCTAGAAGTTAATAACCAGAACCAACTGTTCTTTTTTTTTTTTAATCTAGAAACCATTTATTAATTTAAAAATATACACCTAAAAAGGATATAGCCAGTCATTCAGCTCACTATAAGAGGGTCAAAAAAGGGAGCGTGTGACCATACACACCCCTCGCAAACAGATTTTGGCTGAACTGACAGGGCCAATGGGGGGGGGGGGGTGTTCACGTGAAGGGTTCAGCTTCACAGGCACTGAGGTCTTATGGGGGGTTCATTATGGACTAGAATTTGGGCTTGTGTGTGTGTGGATGTGGGGGGGGGGTTCATTCCATCGGCCACTCTAAATTTCAGGAGAGGTGGTGTCGCTAACGACCGCTAACCACACGAATACAGCAAACATGCGGGGGGGGGTGGTGAGGGTCTGCCGTGCGCATGACGCAGGACCCGGGCTGTGCTGAGCGCTGACATCACACAGCGCGGCGGGGGCCGCCATTATGCCGCTGCGTTGCTAGGAAATCTGGGGGTGCTCAACGAGGAGGCGAGCGAGGTTCCGACATTCACCCGGGCGACGGAGCTTCGCGGAGCAGTCGCTTCGGTTGTCTACGTTTAGTGCAAGACTGCTCTTAAAGGTCCTGCCCGTTAGGGGATTGGCACGGGTGCAGGATGAAAGGAAGCAGGGGCGAGGAGAGATAACACGGAAAAAAGGGAGAAGCAACGGGAAGCAGATACAGGCCTAAAGTGTGCTTAAACCTGTGTTTCAACAATAAAAGAGCGAAATAAAACCAAGACTAAGCAAACACAGAAATCAGAATAAAATGCTATGATGAGCTTCTGAGTTGATGTGATACATTAATTTCGTGCCTTAAGACCAGGCCTCCTCACTGTTTTTCATGCAGTAAATTTAATGTTTTTTTTCTTTTTGATTTTACATGCACAAATCTCCTGTCACTACATGCAGATAAGGAAAGTGAAGCATACTGTATCAAGGGGATCAAGTCACCCGTGCATTCAACCACGCTTAGCTATCAAATCCAGATACGTCCAAAAACACATGGAGAAATATCCGATGCATTTTTCAAAAGTCGCACATATTCCATACAGCTCACTGATAACGATAGCAAAGCTAATAAAGGAATTTCCCCAAGTCATAACAAAGACACTCTTTTTTGTGTAATTTTTTTACATAGAAATGTTCAACTATGTCTTGTAATAAACGCACATTCAGTTTTTTTGGTATAAAAACCGCAGTTTTTTTTTCTTTCAAATAATGTTTTAGTATTTACAAAATAGTAAACGCATCGTGTTGCAGCACACGTCTGATTAATAGTGCTTGAAAATGTGACAGGACATTAAAAATAAATTAATGAAACGTTAAAATGTGATGAAAGTATAACTCTAATGGTATATCAGATCAAGTGACCTGAACATTTATAGCACACAGGAATTAATAATACTCCGATTAAGCACAGAATTGGGCTAAATCAGTGACTAAGAAGCCAAACACTTCCATTATGTATTTGCAAACAACTAAGCCTTTGATTAGTCAAACATCACCTTCCTAATCAAATTCTCGGCTCGAACAAGGAGTTTTGTTTGAAAATGACAAATGTGATTGCGTGGTAGTACTCAGGTGCCGTTTTCTAATTTAGGATGAAAAATTGATGGATGGATTGACGATATCTCCTGCCTCAGTGGGTGATCTTGCCAGAGATGTGTCTAAGAGCTCGGGCTTTGGGAAGCAGGGGCTTATGAAGAGTGGATTTCGGTAAATATATGGCAGGGTGTCGCGTCAGGCTAAACATCCCTTTGCTGGGAGAGTGAGATGTTGCCTCAAGCTGTAAGAAAGTGCAGCGTCAGGGCATTATTGTATCATTTGACACGAAGACATCTTAGATAATCTGGAGACCCTACAACCCTTCTATGGATTGTAGTCTTGGGGATGGGCAGCTGACAGTCAATTTGACAGATTCCTGTGGTTGTCCACCACAGATAGATGGGAGTGGGCAATTCAGATTGACAGTGGCCTAGGGGAAGGAGGGAAGGCAGACAGAACCTTAGGCGCCACGAACACTGACGTGTGAGGTACAGTGTGGGGGAGGGGGCTCTGGGATCCTCTCCGCTGCCAGGAGACAGGGACACAGGGACACTAGGAAGGCTCTGCAGCGAGTGCCAAATTTCTGTCATGCCTGTTACACAAAGCCTGACATCTCGCCACCGCAAACAGGCAGGCTCGACGACTTGTGACGCGTCCAAGAAGCCTCCAAGTGAGACCGAGCTGCGGATGCTGAAACAGACATTGCACTCAGTCGTCTCCGACCGTTCAGCAGGAGGCGAGACCGGAACCCACCAGTGCAGGGCAGACACAGGGAATGACACGTTTCTTCATTGGTGCTGTGTTGTCATGGCTACTATTGTTTTCAGTACACAGAAAGCATTGAAATCATAGCCCAGTAATCTCGAGTGGTTCTCACAGTGGCTAGTTTTGAAATATGTCCACCCAGAAATGATACAAAATTCAGGTAGATTATCTGCATAAACTCAATCTACAATATAGATTTTGTAACCTGTCCTATACATAATGTGGGTATACAAACTTTGGATTTTCCTCATTTGGATGTTTTACCGTTTACAGGAAAATGCTAAACTCTGGAAAAATAAAACAAATAAAACAAAAACACGTCGCGTTTCACTTGGAGGGAGAACAGTGGGTCGTTTATTCAGTTGGCGTGCGTTCTAGCGCCCATGTCCTTCTCATCACTCGCCTTCATACCACACTTTGCCGGGAGGGGTGGACGAACTGGGCATTGATGAAGGAGAAGCCGTTGAACTCGGCCTGGTCGATGTTGGCGATGACCAGTTGATCCGGGGGCGTCAGCATCGGCTGGTTGCGGGTGAAGAACTTGTCGAAGTTTTCCGCCCCCTTGCCGCACTGCAAAGGGAGACGTGGATTTTGAGAAGAGCAACCAAACACAATTTAAAACAAGACCCCCTCTGACACATGGGCAACTCTGCCTGAGAAACGAACCATCACAGGTGTGTGATAAATGGGGCAGAACTTCACCTAACACTCTACACTTTCAACAATGACAAATGTGAGAAGGAATTCAGAGGAGAGGCTAATAGGCCCACAATCAAATCAGAAATTCATCCAAGCCTTCATCCAGCTCAGGGTCATGGGGAGCTTGGGGGGCTATCAAAGGAAGCATGGGAGGCCACTTATAGTATGGGCAACTAGGAAATGTACGTTTTCAAACCCCAGGAAGGAGTGCCTGGTGCATCTGGAGGAAACCGATGCAACACAGCACAGGTGTCACCGACTGCGGGGCCCAGAAACCTCACATTTCAAACTCAGTCCCTTCATTTCAATTCCCTCTCTGCCTGGGGTTTACATGTTTTCTCCATCTTCGTTTCTATTTCTCCTCCCAGAAAAAAAGACGTACAGTTTAAGTGAAAGGGTTTTCATCTTCATTGTGTGTGTGTGTGTGTGTGTGTGTGCGCGTGCGTGTGTGTGTCTACGGCCTCATTCCTGGTGTTCCACTCTCGCGTGACCTTGCATTGGACAAGCAATTATGGAAGATGGTTTTCTAGTTATCGAAGATCGATGCTCACGTACGGACAACGCTTATGAGAGCAACCGCTAATGATCTACAAAAACGCCCGGAGGATTCACTGACATGAGACTGCATAAGCATCCACACAAAGCTCATTTGGCACTTCTCTCACAGCGTCAACAGTCGCACAAAACAAATATCAGATTTCATGCTCCACATAAATTTAGTCTGGATGAAATGTAATTGGCCTCTGCTTTAAAAGCAGTGTCACAGCTGAGAAAAACTATTCCCATTGAAATCAAATAAGTACGGTGAAGAACATCATTTTGCTAAATGATATCGCACCGCTTTCAGCAGACCCTGAAGGGTGTTCGAAATGCACTGACCACAGTACTTCTGAAGTTATGCTTTTATTTTTCTTAGACAAGAGATTAAGAATATCTTACATCAATTCCACCAATAACAGGGCAATAATTTTTAAATAAACCATTAAGAATTAAGGTATCTTTCTTGAGTAGGGGTGGTACCCCGATATCCTGGCTAAAATTGCCCACTGTGACCCTTTCAAATCTGGCTCAATTGTCTCCTGCCCCATCAGCACTTTAGCTACTGTGTGGTGAGCGTACTGGTGCAGAATGGCTGCCATCACGTCATCCAGGTGGGTGCTACCCAGTGGTGGTGGTTGAAGAGGCTCCCCATTGGTTCTCTAAAGGGCTTTGGGGGTTTCAAAAGCACTATATGAATATATAACATTCATTCATGATATATATGTCATGCACACCAACTTTGGAACTGAACTAAGCAAGACAAGACAGGACTTCAGCAACCACAACCAAACTACCAGTGACGCCAGCAACCTTACCGAAAACACTGACGTTTTAAATCCAGCCCCACTAGACTCCAAGCCAAGCACTGAGCCTTATGCTCAAAGAGCAGTGGCGAGACTGGGACCAGAGCGGATCTTAGACTTGCAGCCAGCTACCTTGGATTCAGAGCAAGGCTGCATGGACCATGTTCAATTCCAAGACTTCATCGCACATGCAGCAGTTACTTCTTCACGTCTTGGGAGACATATTGCCATATGGCCTGCATGACCAACACCAGCAATAAACCCCATCCAGGTCGTCGCCCCCTACTGGGGAACCCTTCTGCAGCGCTGAGAGGCCTGTGAACTGGCAAATGGCGAATGAGGAGGTGAGAATGGGACAAGGGGTATGCAGCATGTATGAACTGACCCCATGTTCCTTGCATTACAAGTGTCGGTAACGCATTACAGTAACTTTCATAAAGCATTCATTATGTGTTCATAGAACATTCAACGCACCTTCACAATTCACTCATTACGTATTCACAGAACATTCAGTGCACCTTCATAATACATTCATTATGCATTCATAGAACATTCATAAGCAGCATGTAAGTATGCCTCGATATCCTAACATACCATAACCTTACTTAGTTTTAGTATACATTAATAAAAACATTTACAATTATATGTTTATAAGGTTTATTATTATCAGGGGTGGCAGACAAGTAAACTTAGAAAATCCACTTGTCCACCAGTTAAATTCACTTGCCCATAAACAAATAACAAAAGTGAAAAATTGTTTATTTTTTCTGATCTCTTTTATTGATACCAAAACTGCCTTCCATTTTCTGAAAAATTTCTCCATAAATCTGAAAAAAAGTTCTTTCAGGAAGTAGTATTTTGCCACCTTGCTCTAGAACATTATATAAAAGATTCCCTTATCATTTTAACTCACTAATAAAAAACGGAGTCAGTGTCGTCTGCATTTACCCACAGAAACTCTTTGAGCCATCGCGATTGAAAAGACCGTTTTGGTTTTTTATCATACTCACGATCCCTTTCAGCTTTTGTTTTTCCTTTTCTTGCCCTCATTGTCAGGTTTTTCAGGGCCTGTTGTGCCAGTTTTAATCAAGGAACGATCCATTTCTCATCCGCGATGCTACTTGCTTCAGTTAGGGTGACCAGATAATCCATGTCATCCCGGACACTTTGAGCTACTTCAGGTTTTACAAACTACTTTCAAACTGAAAGGCTCCTGTGCTCGGCTAAATAGTTCAGCTCTTCTTGCGCTTTGACTGGTTCGTTTCCTTGATTGAAAGACTCATCCAGCTGTTTCACATTAACATTAGTGACACACGCATGATTATAGGAGACTGACCAATAAGCACACAGCAAGAACTCAGTGCTAAAGTGAAATCCGGGTCCTATTAATTGAAATGGTTATTTACAATTCCTGTCCTAGCTCAGAGTGTCCTCCCTGACATGGGTTATCTGGTCACCCTAGTCTAAGAAGACTGTTTCCGCAGGAAGTACGTACCCATATATGTTTAAAATTTGAAAGTAGTGCTAAAAATGTGCCATGCACAGCACGTATAATTCTTTTTTCTCCAGAAAATTGCACTTGTCTAAGGACAACTGAAACCAGAAAGACACCGACGGTCAATTTATCCGAGTCGGGCACCGGATTTCCACACCCATGACTATCATATAATGTTTGTTATTAATGAATAATAAAGCTGTTGAGGTATGTTAGGATGCTAAGTTATACTTGCTTTACAAATGCATTATGAAGGTGCAATGAATGTTCTACGAATGCATTATAAAGGCAGTATGAAGGTGCAGTTAATGTAAGGCGTTACTCAAATGTTTAAAGGTCTGGGTTATGAAAACAACCCAGTGGCAAGATGCCAGCAGTCAACGCTGTTAAAGTTTTCCTAAGACTAGTTAGAGCACACGGCACTTCTGATTACATGGTCATGTCCAGATTCCCCAGGGTGCATTTCAGACACCTAAAAACATCAGTGATGCTTCAGCCATCGCTTTTTTGTAGCTGATCCATTAAAAGCAGTGTATACAGGGGAGACTGACTCACAGTACATACGCCTCAACCTCTCCAAAATGACCACAACAGCCTTCTCCTCCATTCCAGTGATGCTTACTCACTGGCTGTGTGGCTCTAAATTAGCACAGATACACACATCCTCTGAAAAATGCCTGACGTGGAAAGGAATGTCTGCTGCTTGCTCTAAGTGCAGCAGGAAGCTTGTTCAGCTTTTTCAGTGGAGCTTAAAAACAGCCCTATTTAGTGTGCTCACGGTACACAAGCCGTTCTTTGGGTTCATGGAAAGGCACGCATGCCACGAGCGTTGGAGGCTGGGTCGAATCCGTCTGATTGTGGAGCTCTGACCGGCGCTGTGAAGGAGACTCCGGGAGCGGCACCCGAGCAGAGATGCACATGCTCCAGATGCAAACCGACACACTCCTTTTATGGGACGCCTGACACGTATCACGTGAATACAGAAAGATGGCCATGGGCTTCCAGGCCCTCGTACTGCAGGTGGGCTCCCCCAGGGAAACGGCTGCTCAAGGCTGCCTTCTCAGGACATTGCAGGAGCAGCACAGTTCGGAGTGAATAGTTATAAAAATACATCACCTGCATCTCTGGAGCCAACAGTGAAGAGGGAGCAGCACTCCTGTCCGGTTCACATGGCATCTGACCGTACAGCCAAAACATGGAGCTTCTTGTGTGGAGCTAAACTCTGTTCCCATTACTGTCTCTGAGCTCTTATTTCCATTAAAAGCCCAGCATGCAGGTACACACAAAGACATGGATCTAGAGCTGGGAGATAGACAGGGCTCTGTCCTGCATAAAACACTATCACAGCATCTAATATAACTGTATCAGCAACATTACTCAGACCATTTACTGGGCAAATGGCCATAGAAGGTGAATGAATGTATCTGTAAGATAAAAGCATTCACCACCTCACACCGGGTCTAACCTCACATGGTGACCCAACACAGTGAATAAAAGGTCTTGGATCAAGGCCCTTTCCTGCTCACCGCAGCCTGCAATGTTGCCCCATTGCACGCCAAGATGGCAGTCCATTTATCCTGACTCTAGGCTGTTTATACCAAGCCGAGAAGCGACTGTGAGACAGTCTGAGTGGTGCGCCGACCCAGATGGTCCCGATGATACATGGGTGCCCTGTGTGACCTTGCTAAAGCAGCATGTGTATGTGCGGATCCCCAGCCGCCGGTGATAACCTGCCAATCAATAAACAGGCCCTCGGCACCTGGGCTGGTCCATCGATTGCAATTTTCCAGCTGTCAGACCGCTAAACTGGGTCCTCATGAGAGCTGTGAGCTTGGAGACTGAAGAATAATTGATCCGGGCCAGGTGTGGTGAGGAAGTCAGGGGTGAGTATTGCATTGAGTATTGTAGTGAGTATGGAGGTGAATCTGAGTACTACATTACCCATACAGAGAGACCTGCCTCTATATTAAAGCCCTGTATACTGAAAATGGACATCATTAGCAAGGCTACTGGGTCATGACAAAGGTGGACATCCACACTGCATCCATACACATTAGCACAAAGATACATACTCTCTGTATTGATCTATAGTGTTACAAACACATTACTAAGCTCCTAGAACATCCATCCATTTCTTGAAACTGCTCAATCCCAACTGGGGTCGTGGGGAGAACTGGAGCCTATCCGGGGACCACGGGCGCAGGCGGGAACCAACCCCAGGCAGTCGCCAACACACTGCAGGGTGCACACACTCATGCTCACACAACTACAGGGCCAATTTAGACACACCAATCAACCTATCCTGCACGCTTTTGGATCGTGGGAGGAAACCGGAACCCCCGGCGAAAACCCACGCGAACATGGGGAGAGCGTGTGAACTCCACCTGAGACTGAACCCAGGACCTTAACGCTGTGAGGCAGCAGCGCTAACCACTGTGCCACCGCACCGCCCCTCCTAGGACTTGTTTCTATCATAAACAGTGTACTGTTACATGATATTATTTATATGTTAATAAGTACACTTTTTGCTAAGATTTCCATACATACATCTTCCATGACCACTTACCCAAAGCAGGATCATAGTGAACCCGGAGCCTATATCCCAGGATGCACAGGGTTGTATCATACAATCTGCGCATTCAGTCATTAACTTCTTACTGTTCTTTATTTTTTATGCACTAACTAATTGTTCTATGGAACCATCTTTATAGCGGTTTATTTTATACACTCACTCTCTCCACAAAACCTCCCCTCCACCCAGCTTACAACAGATTTCCTACACTGAATGTGTCTGACATTAAAGATCCCATCTTTGTGAAATCAGGCGGCATTCTAAGGACCGTCAAGCATCAGATGCAGGGAATAACTGTGGATCGCATGCAGAATAAGCAGGCTAATTGAATCAAGCGACATCTGCCAGGAAAGCAATAATTCGGTGGCTCTTTGACAAGTGACGCTGTAAATGAGCGCAGTGCTGCCAGTGTGCTTGTGGGCAGGCGTCACGGGGAGGGGGCATGAAAGTCAGATGATGGGTGCACGCACAGAGCACGCGAGATCAGACACCAGGAGAACAGAGACCAAGGCCGGTGGGAGTGGCTCATGAAGTTCAGTCTTACACTCCCGTCACAACCCCTGACATAACACCGCTGCGTATTACCCTTTATTTACTGCTCACTGCAAGGTCTATCTTATACGAGCTTTCCCTGAGCATCAGTATTGATTTATTCTTGGCGTTAGGCCTGAAAAATGTTTTGAATCACAAGCTGTGTTAGATTTATTTGAAAAAATGGAACCATCTGAATCTCTCTAATGATGTTCCGAGGCAACGGGCTGTTTTTATGTTGAAAACCTGATGCTAGTGAACACTGTGCGGATCACTTTGATGCATTGCCTTTAACAGCATGTTACAGCTGTCAGAATGAAGGTGATCGGCTACTTCTCTCAGGACAGAGGTATGATGCACGTCACGCAAAGCAGCGGACGCGTCGGGGAACAGCTGGCACAGAAGTAAGTGCCACAAAACAAAATCCTGTCCAGGCAAGAGCACTATTTGAGAGGTGTGCTGTGCATGTGAAACTCGACGGCGCGTGATGAATGGATGGGTGACACACCCTGCATGGTGACCTTGGAGACATTTGTGGGCAGCTTATAATACAGCATCAGTTTAGGAACACGGGTGCCATTCTGACCTTCACATGTACATCATGGATTCTAGTTCTACAAAAAGAGCACAGATTGTATTCTGCCAAGGTGTTTATTTCTGCAGCTTTTGATTAAACCTTCCACTGTTTATGCCCACCTGTTTAAATGAGTAAAAATGTGGAACCTTGAGCTCTGAGTCACTGCATTTTGAGTAAAGAATAATGCATAAATTCACAATTTTCAACACTAATTTTCTTGATTGGGGGGGAACAATCCATTCAAAATCCAATCTGAAAAATGCATGAGTGCCAGAGTGGCGAGATGGAAATCAGAGAATCGTTAAAAACCAGGGGGCGTATTCCTACGGGCTTACAGGAGCATTACTGGGACACACCTGATGAAGAACATGACAGCGACGAGGGACAGCAGAAGCACTTAGCCTGTCTGTCGATTAAAATCTGTCTACTGGAGGTTCAGCACTGACTTGGCTGCGCTTTGTTGTCACTCGGGGGACAGCAGATGTTAGAGCAGAGACAACTGTGTGCTGAGCATGTGACCTTTAACCTGCTAGGGGGGCACACATGGCATCAGCGGGGGCAGCCTAATCAGGTCGGAGAGAGTGAGAGCTCGGCAAATGTGTCTACAGGCAAACACATACTAAAGTTCCATCCATCCATGCTTCCATCCATCCATCTCCTGTACTTGCTTGTCCTATTCAGGGTCACAGGAGCCTAACCTAGAAGCTATGGTCGCAAGATAGGAAATAACCCAAGATGGGGTGCCAACCCATCACAGGGCACACTCACACGCCATTCACGCACACACATGCACACCTATGGGCATGTTTTTGGACTGTGGGGGGAAACTAGAGAACGTGGAGGAAACCCCAGGAGAACATGCAATATCCACACACCTAGAGACTCAAATCCCAGTCCCATTGCTGTGATGAATAAATGCCATGCCACTGCGCCACCCCAAACAATAAAACTGCAATATGGAATGTATTGAGGGGTGTGTTTACTTAGCAAGAAAATAACATGTTGAGCACCCCTATAGACAGAGTCATCCCCAGCCATATTTGTGATAATGGTCCTGTGGTGGCAGGTAAAGCTGCTTTGGGAGAAGGAGGACCGAGGGCCAGGCCCAGGGCAGCACTCACCACTTTGGGCTTAAAGGGCGGCTGGATCTCACGGTTTTCCAGCCGCTCCCAGTCGATGCGCCGGAAGAAGGCGTGCTCCTTGATGTCCCGCTCGCCCTCGAGGCCGCAGCCCAGCCGTTTGGAAGGGTGCTTGGTCATCAACTGGGAGGACAGGGGCAAGAAGCAGTGATGTCAGCAAGGTTAGGGCTGTGGAATACTGAGCACCATTACAGGCAACCATGGTTACCACAGAGTCCAAGGAAGGCCCTTCAGGGACTGCATAAGCTGGAAAGGTGCCCGAATACAGGTGATACAGGTGCTAAACAATGCATCTCTCCACATGTCACAATGCTTAAGGCATGCAGAATCATTTCAGCGGGATTAAAATGCATCAGTAAATCTATTTCTAAGCCCTGACAGGCTGGGTTATATATTAATAACCGATGGCATGAATAATTCATTCTTCTCGAGATCATCTTGGCGTGTTTCAGGCACGGGGTTCTGAATGACCCCAGGTCACATGGGCCGGCTGAGGTAAGCTGACTGACTGCAGAGTGGCCACCCCCTGCTACGCTGCGAAGCCCCTCCTCCTCGAACCCAACAAGATGCGGAGACCCCCAGTCAAACATGCTGCACGGGCTGGAGTCCACAGTGACGATCTGTGTGTGGCAGCTGATTCTAGGCTTTCACAGCGATGTACTTTTTGACCGGACCATTGGAAAATCATGTTTGGCTAATCAATATCTATTTTAGTTGTTTAATTAAGTTAATTAATTCAGAGTGCTAGTGGTAAAACTGAACAAATACATGGAATGGCTGGGGTGTCCCTGAGGAGAAGGTTGGGACCTGAAGTGGTGTTCGTCTAGGCCAGGGGTGTCAAACTGCAGTCCTGGAGTGCCGGAGCCCTGTGTAGCTTAGTTCTCTCCCTGTTCCACCACAAATGATTCAGCTCGACAGCTATGTGGTAATTAGCACAAGGAGTTGAATCAGGTGTGTTAAACGAGGGGAAACCCAAAAATGTGCAGGGCTCTGGCCCCCCAGGACTGGAGTCTGACACCTGTGATCTAGGCAATCAACAGATACCTGTAATTTTATGGAGAACAGAAGAGATTCTTGCTAGTTTTTATTGTGCAACTTTTAATTTGCTTTTAATGTTGTTTTTTTCTGCGCAAAAATACACTTGCTGCCTAAGAATTTTGCATAGTACTGCGTATAAATATATAACCAAGTTTCCAAAGTCTGCTATGCCGCCTCCTCCTTTCCAGACCACAAATGTAACATGACAGGAAAATGAATGCAGTGGTTGGAAATAAATCTCAAGCCGCACTTTCTGCAGGAGATTCACGAGGCGATGGAAGCTCCATGTCAGTTCCCGCACCGCAGAGAGAGTATCGGTTGAGAGGCGTCATCCCCATTGGCCACAAACGGCGGCAGAACTGAACCGGAGGCCTCCCAGACGCTGGCGTCCTCGTGGCCACAGTTGCCGGAGACGAAGACACAATTCGCGGCTATTTTCACGGGCCAGTGCGCCCTTCGCTGGCTGAAAACCCGAAACTGAAAATGGGCGTGATGCATCTTATAAATAAGGAATTCTGCCTGCTGAAGCACGGCGAACAGGTCGCTTTGAGGAAAGTTCCCTCATTAGGGAAGCGGCTCTGCGAAGCCCCAGCAACTTTGCTGATGTCCTTCTCTCTTAATGATTTCCTTGAATAAAATAGTTTCATTTCTGCATTGTGTCAACTTTCCAAAGAGGCTTTTTTTTTGGTAGCAAGCAGATATTTAAGAAAGGGATGAAAACATTACCGAAAGGGAATGGAAAGGGAAGTAAAGGGGCAGTGTGAAGCTGCAGGCTGAGTTTCGAACCCTACTCCAGCTCCGGATGTGGGACGTCCTCATGGTCTGCGTCGCTTGCGTTTCCCCCAGGTACAACGGCGTCCGGTGGCAGTCCAAAATCACAAGGCATTCCTTGGACTGGCATCCCATCAAAGGTGTCTCCTGCATGGTGCCCTAGGTTGCTTAGGATTGGTTATAGGCTCGCTGTAACCTTGTATTGGATGAGCGCTTTGAAGATGGACCTACGGATGGCTTGACCTTGTCCATAAGCAGCCTGCCTCACTGTTGTTGGGCAAGGAGCATTCACTAGCCTTTACAGGGCCTGATGGCATATAGAAGCCATCAGCAAACTCAGAAGAAATCTGCTGACACTCAGGCCCTTCACTCCAAACAGGACGGAAGCAGAGAATGGGGCTTTCATTGCAGCCATGTTACAACGCATTGCATAATACCGTATTATGTAATAACTTCACAAAATGTAACAAACTTTTGTTAATTTAGGTAATCAGGGGCGTGTTCCTGAAAACTGTGCGACGCTAAGCATAATGAGGTATGAAATGTGTGAGCAAATTGTTAGTGGGTTATTAAACTAGATATCATGGTGCAAAGAGAACTTCTAACTTATGAAGTAATCAGAAGTAAAATACTGTTTTAGACTCAACCTTCCAGGACTGAAACCATAAGGGTGTACATTGGGGAATCTGGGGTTAGAATAAACACCCTTGCGCAGAGTTGGTGGATGCCAATCAGCACCAAAGCATTCTGGGGGTGGGGTGGTGCTGAGCCAGCGCTGTGATGTAGTGAACTCTCTGGGACATGCGGGGAATCCGCCTACCTCTTCACAAAGAGACCCCTGCCCAGCAGGAAGTGCAGAGCGTTTGGAATGCAGTCACCACAGATGCAGCATGTGAGTCAGGAGGGCCAGCAGCATGGTAAACAGGGACATTCAGCCAGAAGGTTGCTGGTTTCAGACCTAGCTGAAGGTTTGCTTTTGTGAAAGCCGGCTGCTGGGGGTCATCTAGCTCTCAGGGAAAAAATGCCACTTTTGATGGAATGTGTCACCTAATCATCTAAATCTAAACGGCCACAACACTGTGCTGTCACTGTGCTGACAGGTCACCGGGTCAAGGCAGAACCTGCATTCCTGACAGCTGCATTTCCCCCCGAAAATACGCCTTTCACACATACGCAGCATCACAAGGGGAGTGATTAGATTGCTGATTAACGCCTCATTCTGCGTGCAAAACCCAATGCTTCTGCATGTTAATTAATGCATCCAAAAACTTCATTCTGATGTCAGGACCTGAACCACTGCCAAAAAATCAGCAAACAACACCATGTGTCTCGCTCTCGTTGTCTTCTGGGCCAGGACAGTGACAGGAAGTATATTTTCATTAGGAACAGGGTCTGGTACCAAATGAATGGAGGGGGTTGACAAATGAATAAAGATGAACCCTTTGTATTCCTCTGGACTGGGCCTGACTGAGAGAGACCGGCGAAGCAGGGGCAAGTGCAGTGCGGGGAGAGAGCGTGTATGGAACACTTAACACGTTAATGGTCAGGTCACAGGTCCTGCTGCACAACAGGGTGTAAAATCGCTTGGAGGCACTGTCATTCTTCTGTGTTGCTTCCAGGGGGCAGCTTGTTTGCCCACAGAGCAGTGAGAACACAGAACAGTGAGAACACAGCTGGATATCTGACCTGGAACAGAGGCCCACTAACTAGCACTGCTGAGAGCAACCCAGCCACCTTCCCAACACACATCCTGGGTCAGAATCACACTGAGCCTGGAGTGTATCCCAGGGGGCACTAGGTTCAAGGCAGAGGAACACCAGTCCACTGTAAGGCACACCAACTCTGCCACCAAATCAGAGATGCTAAATCACCTAAGTGAATGGTGAAGGATCATGGGAGGAAACTGGAGAGAACATGCAGACTCCACCCACCCAGCAGGGGTGGGATTCCAGCCACCAACCCAGGAGGTGTGAGGCCTTAGCACCACCCACTGAGCCACTGTGGGGTTTCACCAGCTAGGGCTTGGAACGAGAATTCAATCTGAATTTAATTTAATTGACACCTCTATTGTCCCCGTGGGGAAGTTCTCCTTTACACCTCCCTCCACTTGCTCTTTGCAGAGTAAGTTGTCCGCAAAGGGCAGCCACCTGTTGGGCCGCCCAGGGAGCTGTGGGTTAGTTAAGGGCCTTGCTCAAGGACCCGCAGACGTACTGAGGCTGGGTTTGAACTGGCAACCTTCTGGTTACAGGCACACAGGATTAGCCCACTGAGCCACACGCTGCCTGAATTCATCTACTTTTAACAAAACATCCAAGATCTGGTACCTGACTAAATAATTATAATTTAATTAATGCATTCTGTCCCTTCTATTTACTGTTTAGTAGCTAGTTACAGGGGTGTGGCTATAAACTCTCATTGCCTTCTGGGCCAGGACAGTGACAAGAAGTATATTTTCTTTCAGTGCAGACATAACTGTGATGGTCCAGGGCCCCCTAAATGGATGGGGATCTGGCACTTTCAGTCTGAAGAAATTTGGGTGCCATGGTACATAGAGTTTGCCATGTGTGTGTGTGTGTGGGGGGGGGGTTCCCCATGGTAGGGTAGACTTTGCCTAGAAGGGGCCCCTCAACGTTACACTTTAGGGCCCCTATAGAGTTCTGGGCCCCCCTGCATCTGCCAGGGTATCTCCATGCCCCTCCGATGCTCTTGGTCAGCTAGCAAGGGTTATAATATTATTATATTTATGCAGGTTGATTCGCATTTATACTAATAATGTCACATTTGGTCACTCGTGATTAGCACTGCTTCCTCACATATCCAGGGATGCGGATTCAAATCCCACCTCTACTCTGTGTGTGCAGTTTGCATATCCATGTCAGCCAGGCTTCCAGCATGCAGTAGGTCTAACTGGTGCCTTGAAACTGCCAGTAGAGGATGATTATGGGTCTTGACCCTGCGATGGACTGGCGTCCTGTACAGGGTGTCCCCTGAATTTGGGGCGACCACCTAGTCCAAGTCAGGGGACAATATGAACTAGGACAGGGTCGGTTTCAATTAATAGGACCCGGACTTCACTTTAGCACTGCAGTGTGCTGATTGGTCAGTCTCCTACAATCATGCTAAGAAACACTAATGTTAATATGAAACAGCTGGATGAGTGTTTCAGTCAAGGAAACAAACCAGTAAAAGTGCAAGACGAACCAAATAATTTCACAGAGTGCGGTAGCCTTTCAGCTTTAAAGTACTTTGTAAAACCTGAAGTGGCTCACAGTGTCCCTTCTGACATGGATTAGGGAGTCACCCTACCTGCATTGTGTCTTATACTTGCTGGGACTGGCCCCCCTGTGAGAAACTGGGACATCACAGATGTGCAAAGTATTTGGGATTGCAGTCGCAGACGGTTTACGTCCGCGTTTTGTAATACAGAGCGGAAACATTAGGCACAGACATCATTAAAAGCTTTTTTCGCACCCGGGTCTGGTGTAAATTTGATCACTTTGCCCCTGTGTAAGTCTGATCTCATCACCAGAGATGTGCTGTTACAGATACACATGATCACGGTGTCACAAGCTGCCCCTTGTGCTGCTGTTCCTCCGCACCCAGGCGCTGGGCAGACCTGTCAACCTGCTGAGTGTTGTATGGCACAGAAATATGCCCCCACGTACCCACGTGGGGGACACCTCTGCTCCTCCCACCTTTACTCCTCAGAGCATGTTTTCTGTTTGTCATGCTACAAAAAAATCTTATCTTGGCAACGTAAACGCCTCTTAATCTCTCAGAAGGGTTTTTCCATGCTCTGCCTTTGCGGGCTGCAGATCAAGGGATACGAGGGAGGGGATGCCGGGCAGGATCTACCAGTTATATCTAAATGCTGTAAAGGACCTTGCATTAGCATCACTAATCTAGTCACGGCAGTTGCTCCCCTGTCCCTCGTAAATGGGTCCATGAAAATGCCGAACTGTATTTATGCAGCATCAAACGCTTTGTCTCTGGGTAAGTATCAGGCTAGGCCCCAGGCCAGGTTTCAGCAGTGGTATGTCGATAGATATCGCAGTACGCTAAGCACTAATCATCTGGGAGAGGTATGGGTTACGCTCTAATAGCGGCGATAATGATATCACAAGCACCATTAATGCATCTGCGAACAAAGAAAATCACATAAATTCGGTGCTTGGCGTTAGATTTACAGTTCAACTTCCCATCCCGCCTCTGGTCTCTGCGGGTACAAAAGCCTTAGATAAGCAGCCACATAATTAACGGATATTTCTGCTGCAGAAGGTCCCCTGGGCCTGGTCCTTTTTCTTTGATTCCCCTCGCTACCAGCATTGAGTTACCTGCACCGCTAATAGCTTAGTAAGGCTTCAGATCAGTGGATTTAATTGTTGCTATTCATTAGCTGCTGCCTCTAAGGATTAAAAAAATCTTCATTAGGTCATATCTGCAGGAAACATCTTCTTTGCACACTCAAGGCTCCATGTACATTTACTGAAGATATTATAAGTGACAAGCATGTCTGACCAAACGGTGCATGCGCCACACTCCCTAAGGAACGTCGCCCCAAGGGCAGCATTCCTGCATGGGCAAGTGGAACACAGCTGCAGGATGGAGTACTGCAGCCCTCAGGAGTGGAAAGGGATGGAATAAAGTGACGGACTGACTTACGCCTTTGCAGATGGACACTGCCTCTTTGGACATGGCCTTGGGGTAGGACACGTTGTGCTCCATGATGGACTGGAAGAGCTCATCCTCATCTTCCCCATCGAAAGGAGGCTGTGAGATACCAGGGAAAAGGAAATGCGTATCACTGTGTGTGAGAGTGCGTGTGTATGTGCGTGTGTGTGTGTGTGTATGTGGTCTAGGTATACCTTACCTTGTGGGGACCAAATGTCCCCACAACGTGATGAATACCCATTTTTTTTACCTTATGGGGACCAGGAAACTGGGAAAACTCTAATTTATAAAAATCCGTGACTGCAATGAAAAAACTAAAAATGCAAAAACCCTTGTATTTTGTTTGGTTACTTCTGGTTATGGTTAGGGCTGGATAGGGGTTAAGGTTGTCATAGTTAGCATTAGCATTTTTCCCATAGAAATGAATGAGCGATTCCCAAAACGATATGATTACATGACTGTGTGTATGTATGTATGTGTGTATGAAGAGGGGACTTCCTGTGAGAAAAATCACAGGAACAATGCAGTTGTGATGTAAAGCAGGAAAACAGACACTTTAAGAAACCTGTTCGGAACAGCTGATTAGGCGCAGACCAACAGGAACGAAGCTCAGTTTATTGTTAGATGCGTAATAAGCACCAGGGTCACACCAGCTAGTCTATAATTACCAAAATTACATGCCTGTTTTCTTAAATGATCTTATAGAAAAATAAAAATATCTTAGAGGAGATAAAAAAAAATTAAGCTGCATGCTCTTTTCACTTTTTTGCATGAAATGAGTCATGTGTGATTGTTTCATCTATTGTATTATTTGGATTAAGATATCAGGGTTTTTTTTCAAAGGTGTTTGGTGAAGAGCAGCTGAATAAAAAGCAGCCTTCTGCTAATGGCATTCTCTCTGCCAAAAACAGCCTTTCGAGAGGTGGATTTAGATATATTTACATATCCATCCATCCATTTTCTGAAACCGCTTAATCCCAACTGGGGTCGCAGGGGGGACCGGAGCCTATATTTACACACATATATATTCATTTGTTTTTTACCACAGTACACTCTTTAACCCTTTCACAGTGCCCAGGAACAACCTACAGCCCCAAAACCTAGACAGCCTGAAAGAGAAGGCCTGTTCGGCCGCACGAGGATGTCAACGGGGAGTCAGTAAGAGCATGGAGGAGGGTGAGACCGCGGATGGACGGCCTAATGGAGACACTACAGGGACCGTGAGACTGGCCGTGTGCAAAGCAGTCCAAAACAGCTGTCACTCCACACCTTCACAGCTCCCATAGCTCACAGCGAGGGCGGACAGGTGCTAACCTGAGCCTCAGCTCACAGGTCTTTACCCCATGCTGCTGACTGACTCCCACCCCAAATCAGGAAAAAGCGTTTACCGCAGGGGAAGGGCGAATACTATGGTCGCTCCCCGTAGCAGTGTGGGGAAATACAAAATTACATTTTTATTTCAGGATACTGCGTGGCCCATTTAAAGCTTGACGTTGACGCCAGTAGTGAGTGGTGCTTGCTACGGTGACCTAATGAAGATCTAGAAAGCTGATTGGAGGGGTGGAGAGCAGCAGTAATGGGCAGAAAAATGGCTAGTTCGCAGGCGGAGGGGGGCTGGGTTATGAATCTTTCCCCTCGTAATGTCCTCTGAGCTCCCTGAGTGCGTGTGGTGCACTGGGTGAGTGCGGAGTGCACTTCTGACTATAGAATCCATTAGCGCAGGCCCTTTGGTGCTGCCACATGTGGGCACGGGGGAAAAACACACCAGCACTATGTGTACCACCATGTTTTATGGGCTTGAGAGCAGTAGGGAGGATGGAGCAGAAGATGCAGGGGCAGTGGGAGCACATTCAGTCTGGCTGAGTCAATGAGTGAGAGTCACTGTCGTGGGGATGTCAGTCCATTAGAGGGATATTATTTCATTACGGTGACTCCAAATTAACACTCAAAAGGAATGCATTCTTCTCCATAAAGAAAACCATATTCAGCAAACATCCCTGCCTGAATCCCAGCAAACATCTAGTTATCCAGGACAATGTCATGGTGAGCCCAGAATCCACCTCCAGGGAACAAGATAGAGGGCTCCCTGGATGGGCTGTTAAGTCTACTGCAGGGTCCATTGTTGTATCATAAGGTCATGTTTAACATGCTGGTAACTATTGGATTCAAAAATATTTCTTCAGAAAGACAGTGCTGTTCAAAAAACCCATACAGCATGCTGTAGATATGTACAACAGCTACTGCATGTCAGCATCCATGGATGCATATGCAGAAATAACAAAACAAAAATGCTTATTATTTAAGACGATCAGTAAAGAAATGAACAGCCACCGTCCACTGAACAATGGTTTTGAACATGTGGAGGGTGGATGAAAGGATGTGGAGATTATGGCGGCTGTATGAGACGAACCTGGCCAGCCAACATCTCGTACAGGAGGACTCCGTACGCCCACCAGTCCACTGAGCGGCTGTAGGGTTGATACGCGATAATCTGCAGAGGGGAATGAAAACAGCAGCGTGAGCGATGCTCTGCGCACCTTCAGTACGGCATTCTTAAAACACACAAGCATTCATTAAACGCTGCATCTCTGTGAAACTCACAGGAACTTCCCGTTAGGGTGTCATAAAGCGGAGAGCGAGCGAAAACGGTGCCCTCGCTGCATTACTACACATGCCCTCTGTGCTAAAAGAGTCAGTCAATCTCTCCCAGATACCAATTAGCATCCTCTTCTGTCTACAACCCCTCATCAATTATAAGGAAAAGTACAGCTTCCTTTGCACTATTTTTACCATCTGCTGTAAGAAAGGACCAGCTTTTGGCCGCACGTGTGTAATTAAGTATCCGTAGTAAGAATGATTTTCCTATCAGGGCTAAATTAGCTCTTACTCTGAAGAAGAGACCTCCTTTTACGAGTCTACGGCCAAGATAGGCCGAGGAAACAGGATAAGTAATGTTACAGAAAGAAGTTGAACTGACAAATTATTAAATAATAAAGAAGGATTTTACCATCTACACAAAATCTATTTTTAAGGCTCACTGTGCCAGCCCCCCTACAGCAGGCGAAGCGCATGCACAAACTCACAGTTGCACACTGACACAGTCACTACTTGCCATTTCCCCATTAATTCACCTCTGTGGAATTATACTGAAGATCTCTGCCAAATACTTGTTCTTTTTCTTATTCATTTCCTTTGCACTGTTGTACTATTTATGTCCTATATGCCCTGTGAATCCAATTCAATACGTGACTGATCTACTGTAAACTTGAACAACCTCAAACACACATAAAATAAAAGAAGAAAAATAAATTTCCACCAAGCAGTGATGTGCATCCATTTCCTGTGTGAGGAGGAGAGCATACAGGAGTGTGCAGAATGGGCCCACTTTCAGGGATTAGCAAAAGACCCTTGAGTGAGTCACATCAAGCTACTGTCAGTTAAAACCATGAGACATGTAATCCTCCAACACAACTCATTCACGTGGCCTATCTGAAGCTCTGAAAGTCATCAATTATATATGAGTAATGATGCAATGTAAGAGCAGTGAGTGGAAAAATGGAGTTTAAGTGGCTTTGTTCAACTAGATACCTGGCAGGAGACAGGAGACATCCTTCGTGGGACCCTTAAGATGCAGAGAGTGTCCACAACTGCGCCAGCCGCACCGACGAGGGCAAAGCGAAGTCATTCTTCACCTATATAAAATGTGCCTACATCTGCATGTGTGTGTGCATCTAGCCCGCTGTGTGTGTGCATCTAGCCCGCTGCGTGTGTGCATGTAGCCCGCCATGTGTGTGCATGTGTTAGAAGACCCCTACCTGTTGTCTCATGCTAACTGGTGGGGTACCTGCTTCTAGGGCTCACCAAGTGATGAGTCTCTAAATGCGCTGGCTATTCCGTGTCCAGTGGATATCAGGTGTGTTACTGCACACATGCTCCCAAGCCAAACCCATTAGAGAAAGATATCCAGGAGGGGGTGGGGTTGAGGTCATGCTTCCCTGGTGCTTTTGTAGCTCTGTGCTGGTCCTGTGGTAGTGCATTAGTGTGTAAGAACAATACAGTAGAGTCTCGCTTATCCGACCTTCACATATCCGACATTCCATATTATCCAACGTCCCACCGCAAAAAAAAAACAAAAAAAAAACGCATCGATCGGCAACAAGAACTGCAAGTTGCGAGCGTGAGCGTCGTCTATTTTTTGTTGCTCCCAACTCTACTGCAGCTAATTAGTTACCCCGACTGTACAGTGGCGCGCCTGTCTACACTAAAACATGATTATTATTTTCGTAATGTGTAAAATTATAACATAGTTTGACGTTTAATAGGCTTTGTCTTAACACCTCCCATTATCCAACATTTTCGCTTATCCAATGTTCTGCCGGCCCGTTTATGTTGCATAAGTGAGACTCTAATGTACTTAGTTTCCATTAGACTTCCAGGTGTAGTGGGCCACTGACAGCACACAACAGTAACGCAGGCTTAGCCACTGAAGGTCAGCGTGCGGCTCAGGAGGTCAGGACCCTGCATTCTCAACGGTGTATCGCTTTGGATAGAAGTGCCACCTAAATGTAAGTAAATAAAAGGAAAACTTCTTGCTTGACAAGAGCTATTTAATCAACCAACAGGTTTGGGCTGTGTCAGCTTCACACAGCAGGGCACTGATGGGCTTCAGAAAACGTTCAGGGCAGGAAAATGTTTGCCGTCACTCCCAACATGCATTTCTCTGGCACAAATCCAACCCAAGGTGACCAGGAAAGCTGCAGATTCTGAAGTCTAATATGTCCAATATGTTTGTGGGGATGTGTGGTGATGAAGCAGACCTCATGGGAACAGGGCAATTAAAAGGGTGGGGGGGCAGACTGAGGTGCACACCACAGCACAGCTGGTACACTAACCCCCCCCCCCCCCAGGCAACTCCAGAATCACTGAAATTCATGCAGCAGCATCATCAGTCACATAGAGCCACACATTGTATTCAAGAAACCTAGTGGAGATGTTGCATAATGACATGCAGATGGAGAGAATGACTGTGTGGGCAGAGGGAGCAGATGGTTGTAACAAAGAGAGAATAAATCACAAGATAAGGACCAACCCTCGCAGGGTCATAAAACGGGAACAGGCTCTGCCCCCCCCAAAACAGAGAAGGCGAAAGTCAAATCAGAGAGATTGTGCAAAGAACAAACTAAACTTGTGCCCACGATGCTGGAGAAGCACTATCTCCTGCCATTTGGGGCTGACAAATATCCAAGCCGATGCCAGCGGCCCAAGCACTGTATATAGAAAATCATTTACGAGAATTTTCTTTCTTTTGGTGGCGTCCTGTCCATCATTCCATTGGGGGCACAGACTTAAAACTTAAAGCACATAAAGGCTGAAGTCTGCCTGTCCTTCCCGGTATAACGCTGGCCTCATCTCACCTGGATTTCTCATATCAACGGCAGGCCGCGCCAACTGCATAGCAACTGCATGGCAGCGGGATTTCAAAGGCTCCCGTCGACATGCGTCACGCTCACGCATCATGTTAATAATGACGCAGTGAGACGGGAGGGGAAGCCGGGAGGAAGGAGAGGGACACAAACGGCCTTCGTGCCGTTCTCCTCAGACCCAAAAGAGGACCGCGGGACACAGGTGACAGAACACTCCCCTCAAGGGCGTTTGCTGCTTCATCAGCAGAAGTGTGGACTTCAAGCTGACAGCTTAAGGAACCGTGAGCCAGAGGTGTGAGGCAGTCCACATGCGGGGGTGTGACCCCCCACCCGTTCGTCACCATGGTGACAGTGATCGAGACGGACACTGTGTGACCTTCTTCCTTCTCGTCTGGCATCTTCCTCGTGTTCCAGAGTGCTGTTAGAGAATGCGACATGACAGATCGGGATCATGCTGGCAGACACACAGTGTTTTCCTTATGATCACTGGGGGTACAGGCCTCCCATACATGCTTCTGGGGAGGGGGCACCCCATAGATTCCACACTGTGTTCCCAATATAAACAAGTGCAAAAAGAAGGTGGCTGGGCAGGCAGGTCACACCAAGGCTTCTAAGCGATTACAGCCCAACCCACACTGTGGGACAAAAATATGTCATTCCAGGGTTATGGGATATATAAATTAAAAACTTAAATATCTTTTTAAAATGCATTCATCATGGAGAAAATTTCTAGATGCAAAACTTACAGTGGTTCAATGTTTGCTTTCAAATCAATACCTTATTTATTCAAGTTTAAAATTCAGATGAAAGTTTTTATATGAATGGTTGGGGTCGATTAATAATATTCAGAATACGGTTGTCAGGGTTTACTTTGCACGTTCACCAAAGCTAAGTATCAGAGCCCAGACAGGACAGAAAGCAGATAAACCCAAGATGTATGTCGCCCCCTGCGGACCACAGACCCATAGCCACAAGATTAGAAAAATCCTTCAGCTGGACTCGATTTCAAAGCTGCTTTTAAGTGCTTTAAGAAATTATAAAGAAAGGGAGAGACAAGATAAAGGCATTAACCCAAATATTCAGCCGGCTGTACTGGGTAGAAATGAAGATGAAAGAGGCAGACGGGGGTCGGGGATGCAGCGGGGTTAGGTGTCCTCTATTTCATTCATGGGCCAGAAACTAAAGGCCGTGTTCTCGGCAGGTTACTCGCACCTTCCACCCGCCTCCACCTTGCAACAAGATGCCTGCTGCAAATCTGCAGGCACAGAAACAGCAGCATGTTCCTCCCAAATACAACCCCCCCCAAACTGCTATATAGGTCAAATTGCCTTGGCCCGGTGCTGAGCTGCCTGGCCCAGATGGGTTGACTTGCCGTGGTCCGTTTCCGAGAGAACTGCCCATGCAATAAAATGGGCCGAGGGTTTCTGTCCCCTAGTGGGGGGTGACAGGAAGGTGCCCAGCCAGACAACTGGCACAGCTTGACGGAGAACTGACTAGACAGCATGGGTTCATTCAGAACCACACCCGTAGGAAGGAGAGAAAACTGAAGGAAGGAGGTAAATGGCATTCAAAGTTCTGGTTCTGGAGAGTGCGGTCCCTCTCACAGCAACACCAATCAACCTTAAAGCTCATTTTAAAGGGAATTGATACACCCTGGATACAGTAGGATGTTGATGACATCACGGGAAGCACAGTTTGTTCAGTCTGCATGCTTTTAACCCAAAATATCTTTTCCTCTCCATTCTCTGACTGTACTCACTATGGGCAATGTAATCAGAACATATAAAGAGATAGAGAGAGAGACAGATACTTTATTGATCCTGAAGGAAATTTAGGACACAGACAGTGGTGTCTCACCTGGTGGTATCTAACCTGTCTTTTGTCTTTAAAAGTGAGGGTTAAAAGTCTGAAAAAGTGACCAGGCCACGCATGAAATGCACTGAGTGGTTATAAACCTGTAGCGGGTACGCAATTCTGTTGCCAAGGGTAACGGCAGTGAGCCTCACTGATCGGCCATTTTCCTTGTGCTGGGGTGAGTGCAGGTATTGGTGCTCTCTGTCCAGAATATCAGCAGTGCTCAGTGTCAAAAAAGGAGATGCTGTGAAGTGAGGTAGCTATCTTGGGCCTCCCCCCACCTCCACAAAACAGGCCACGCCTGTCCTCACCTCAGGGGCGATGTAATCCGGGGTACCACAGAAGGTGCGGGTGGCCACCCCCTCAACCATGTTCTCTTTGCACATGCCAAAGTCTGCAATCTTAATGTGTCCCTCCGAGTCCAGCATGACATTGTCCAACTTCAGGTCTCTGAAATAGATGCCAACAGAACACAGTGACCCGGGGGCAGGAGAGGAAACCTGTAAAGAAATCTCAGCCAAGGCTGGCCATCGAGGAGGAGGAGTGAGGAAGAGTTCTTATGTTAGGGAGTCTTTACCGTGATGCTATTTGTGCTGGCAAGGTCATATGAACGATCTTGCAAAGACAAGGAATGTGGGTCTTAGTCTTTGCTGGTCCTGGACAGTCTGGGTTTATTTCGGTGTGGGATATTAATAACCTTCTTCAGCTGACCACAGCCTTTAGAGTCAATATTTAGCACAACGCAGCGCACTTTTGCTTAAACTTGGCAGGATGCAGGGAACTCTACGTAACTGATACATGCCACTTCCCAACCAGGATGAATAACTAGGCTGAACTGCTACTGGCAAAGCGTGACAGCCATGATGAGAGGATCTGACAGGATCTGAGTTTTCACTTTCACTTTTAAAAATAATCTGAAACTTTGGGCGTCTCAGACAGTACTCGTTTTTTGTCCTGTTTCAGCATAAGAAAAGCACCCACACCTCCAAACGGACACAGAACAGACATATCTCAGTAGCTCAGGCTGGCAAATAAGGTGAATAAAAAAATACAAGAAGCAGAGTATGTGAGAATGGTGAAAATGACTGACTGCAAAAACAAGAGATTGTGTGAAGGCAATTCCTGTGCAGCACAGAGTGTATGGTTTGCTTAAATGCAATCAATGAAGCATTCCATTATGGAGACCAATGACACAATAAAAAAGAGGTAGCAGGAAAATGCTCAGTTAACACAAGGGAGTGGTCTGAATAGCAAAGACTCATCATTCTACAAAACAAGTTATGCATAACTGAGTAATTATTAGGATTAGAATTTGACAAATCTGCAATAATGCATCTATTACCTAAATTCTCCATATATTTAAT
>JAODKC010000095.1:10143105-10156681 GCA_026777985.1 Mormyrops attenuatus | reverse complement strand
ATATAATAGGCACACATTTCATTTTGAACAATATACTAATTAGAGATTCATTATTACATAGAACTGTAAATAGAGCGGCTTTTGTTGTAATATACAGATTACACGCACCGGTAAATGATTCCCTTACTGTGCAGAAAGAACAGCCCAACAGCGATCTCTGCAGCATAGAACCTGCAACGACAGGCAGAGGATTAACCACGATGGCTGTCAGTCACAGCAAGGTGTGCCCTCCAACATCAGATTCAATGGCAGGCAGAGGATTGGCCACAATGGCTGTCAGTCACAGTAAGGCATGTCCTCCAACGCCACATCCAGTGACAGGCAGAGGATTGGCCGCGATGGCTGTCAGTCACAGCAAGGCCTGCCCACAAACACCAGATTAACTTAACCTGGCACTATCTCTTTCTGCAGGGCCTAAATAGGCATCCGTGTTCACAGCTCAAAACTTTTCAAAACCCCCTTTTTATTTTTTGTGGATAGCTTTCCTCTTGTGTGTTGCCTTTCAGGCAAATCATTTTTCTATTAATTTATCCCTGCTGTAACCTCCAGAAAGAATCAATATTTCAGTATTGATCCGTACATGTCTATAGCCTATTGTCTTATTTGATGACAAGGATCATCTTAAGCTGTTTGCAGCTGTTCCGGTTGCTTGTGTTTATGTTGGATTTTCTTCAGTTTTTATTTTTTGTAATATGCCTAAATATAAATGAAATTATATTAAACTGTGGCTATTAATACTTTTATTTTTGTGTGATTTATAGACTTATACAATTAATATTCAATAAAAAATGCAATTACAATAAGCTGTTTTCTGTATTCTTGTAATTAACAAGAATCCCATCTGAAATGATTGTTGTAAAATCCAAGCTTGATGTTCTTTTAAAACACTACAGTATGTATCCAGTATAGCTGCCTTATTTCTTTTCACTTGCTTGCTCAAAAGACACAAACAAACAGACAAAAAATGTGTCCTCACTGCTGGTAATGCTTGTCATCGTTTGGACAGTTTCTTTTGGTATGCAAACTTTTCTCAGTGAGCTGCAAAAATTTCTCATTGTGTTTGGCGTGAGCGTTTTTGATCCTTCAGATTCGCATCTGAATGTTTTGCATATTCATGTCGTCTATTTCGCGTTGTGTTCGGTGAGAAATGGTCTTAATCCTGCAGAGGTAGTTAGTGCAACTGCTCTTCAGACCTACAGTGTCAAGTCAGGTGACCAGATAGTGACAAGCAAGTGTCAGTTTGGGCTCAGATTGCATGGTGACCTAGAAGAAAAAGCCATTCTTACACTGCCTGCGGCTCCTTGAACTTTCCCACTTGCTGGATGTGATACATGAGATCTCCTCCGTTCACGTACTCCATGACAAAGTACAGCCGGTCCTGGGACGGGAATGGAGAAAGCCATATCATCCACATGATCACCGTGGACTGTAATTTACAGCAGGAGTGACCCTAGATACCTTCAGAGGCCTAACCGTTAATAATCACTGTATACTGAACAAATAGACTGCAGCTGCCTTTCAATTTCAGCATCATAACACAGCTGCTTTCCACTGTGTGTGATATGAAAGCATCCTTATGTGCCTATGGTCTTTTTACTTAGACGTAAACAGCAGGAAAAAGCTAAATTAAATACACCCAATGAGGCTCGTAGTAGACCTGATGGAGGTTTGAGCGACAGACAGCACATGCAGCAAAGAAAAAAGCCAGGATGCCTGAATTATGGGTTTAATTTCAGCCGAGAGCCCCGCACCGTGAAGCTAACACAATATTCTCAGAGTAGACCCGGGCCGCGCGTGATAACAGAGCGTTTTTTTTCCCTGTCTGGTGTCTAATGAACTGCCGTATAAGCTCAGTAATGGGGGTGACAGTGCATCTGTCTGCTCGCCGCCACGGCCTGGTGCTTATTGGGAAAGCCGGCCCGAGCTACGTGTTACACTAAGCGCTCGCGGCTGTTTATTGCTGACGAGGCGGCTGGCCGCTTCCCCGTCCCTCCCCGTGGGTCGGGCAGCAACCGTGGGAAGATGAATGAGAGTTTCAGTCAAGTGGGAGTTCAGGTTTGCAGGCCGATCAAAGAGGCTCCTCCGACTCGGAGGCAGACATTGCTGGGTGCTATTTCAGAAGAGGCGATTGCTCTCCTAAAGCCATACATATACACAGATATGTATAAACCAAAACAGAAGAGGTTTGTTCATTATGTGCATGGATACCAAGCCTCTCATCTCAAATCAAGTGGGCTTTATTGTCATAACATCCATACATGGGTGCACAGTGGCATTGGATAACGTGCCCCCAGGACCAGCTCTCTGCCCTCTCATCGTCTATCGAGCCTCTTACCCCACTTGTGCAGTGTTAAGCATCTGCTCATTCAAAAACCTAGTTTGGCTGCCAAGATACCCTTAACCTGCCATCTAGAGATGTCCCTAATCCCCTGAGAGACCAACACTGGTGGCTGAGCAGAAGAGCACCACGACCACAGTAGAACGAGGACTGGCCGACCTTCACGACACATCTAAATGAGGCTGGGCCAGGTGATGCAAGCGAGTCCCCACTGACACGTTGTGGTCAATAACTAGCGACTTTTCTGGGGCTCATCTTAGGGCTGCTTAGTGCAGTTGCCCCTAAACGATTCTTTCAGCAAGAAGTGCTGCGGAGGCACCGATGTCAACATGTCAAACCTTATCATGCTAGCGACTGTACAGGCAGGGACACCAGTGCCCTTAAATCATAGTGGGTTTATGGGACTCTCCAGGCTAACCTGTGACCTCGTGTATCATTTCAGCAAAATTCTTAGGTTTAACAGGAAAAAAGTCGGATGTTTTGAGCCAAAGCTGTTTCAAACCATAAATGGAACAATTCGAGGTGAAACTCACCAAACCCAGGAAAACCAATAATCATAAGATTTAGCTTGGTGTCTGAAATCCATCTGCACCAGTGGGTCTTACCTCGGTCTGGAAACAGGAGTGCAGCTGTGTGAGGAAGTGCGGCTTGCTCTGCTGGGCCAGCACCCTCTTCTCCACCATAGTGCACTCGACGTCATCGTCCTGGATCACAACGTCTTTCTTTAGGATCTTGATAGCATACAGCTCATCAGAGGACTTCATCTCAGCCAACATCACCTAGACAAGGAAAATGGGATGGCATGGTGTCACCATATGTTGAGACGGAAGTTGCAGAAAAAACGGGGGAAGATTATTGCGCTGTGCTTCTCCTTGCAGAAAGACACAGATCGTGAGACATGTAATCGTAGCCACTGGACACTCTCAAAAACCTAGATTTTAACATGGCTCATTGACTCAGGAGCCATGATTATAATCAAAGTTATGATCAGCATCCCTAACTTCCGTCACCCCTACCTTCCCAAAACTGCCTTTTCCCAGCACGGCTAGGAAGTTGAAGTCTGTGAGCTTGACCCTGTCCAGGTTGCTGGATGGCAGCCTGGTCCTGTTGTCTTCTGAAGGCTCGATCACCTTCTTCCCCGGGCCCAGTTTGGCTTTCTGCAACAATGACAGGGACAGTTGGGTACAGGGTAAGATAAGGACATGGCCACGTGCTGCAAATATCTGTAATGCGCAATCCGCAAGCAAAACCGCAACCATTCGAGTCACGGATGGTTAAAAAAAAAAAAAACAGGGAAAATGGGCGTTAAGCACATTTTATGAGGTGCAGTATATGTTCTTGTCGTGAGAGGTCCTGCACCGTATCAGCATTTCCACAGCGTGTGAGATGTAGGTGAGGGTGCTGGAAGAGGAGGTGGGAGGGGGGTTCATGGGGTGCCGTTGGGGGTTGAATATGGTTGACATGTAGCCTCCGGCGGGTGGAGGTCCTACCTGAAACCTTGATAACGATGTCTGGCCTGCGTGAGGAATTACTGCTGGATAAAAGGGGTCTCTCTCACTACTACCTCCATCCTGACTGTTAAAAAAAATGCTCTGACGCTGGCGGTTTGCCATTTTGCAATGAGGGTACCAAAAAAAAGGGAAAAGAAAATAGCCCTTATGTGCGATTTTCTGCTGGATTCCGCAGCAATGTTTTATTGGTATAGAAAGCACAGAGGGTCGCTGTCATTGTTCTTAACGTCAGACCTCTCATTAGAGGGCAGACTGGGTGTCCTGCGCGTGTGCAATGTTTCAAAGCTTGTTCTAAAAATACAAAGGACACGAAATTCATGATTTGTCCCATGATATGGAGATTTTAAGTGGAAAAATGCATATGCATAGAATGCAAGAATATTAAAATATATAGGGGCAATTAACAAAAAATGATTATCACATCATATCTGATGAATAGCTGTCAGGTGTGAGATTAAAAGGGCTACAGGGATATTTTATATATAGGGGGATAGCAGTAAGGCTGCATTCTATCTGCATTCTGTTTCCATCCCATTTTCACCCATTCTCAGCCTTCAGTGTCAGGGCGGGACATCAGCACACCCTCCACCAAATACACTGCAGGCGTTTGCCGGAAAATTGCCCCTCCATGTTCATTTGAAGATTTAAAGATCTTCTACCCACCTAGCATACTGCATGCACCCTCTTGGGATTGACAGTGTTAGAGAAAGTTAGTTCATTAGAATCACTTGATACTAACTTTGCTAACTAACAAAAAGAAGAACAAAGCAGCTCTGTGAAGAATATGAGTTAGGAAGAAAATACAGTATTTTTCTTTGATATCAGTAGATATATTCAGGAAGAAAATACAGTATTTTTCTTTGATATCAGTAGATATATTCAGGAATAGCCAGCAGTGCAGTCCATGCACAGGGCACACCTCAGAGCACGGCACACAGGCTGCATGCCGTCACCACAAAGGACTCTGCGGCAGATTGCTTGGGCATCTCGGTGTGCCTGCTTTGGCCGGAGCACATGGCACACGGGGGGCTGTCGTCGAGCTGTCGGCCTGAGAGGTGTGCCGGCAGTGTCGACGTGGGGAGCTGTGGAAGGACGTTACGTCTAAATGTGTCGGCTGGGTTAATTTAGCAGCCACACGCATGGAGAGCAAAGACCAGATTCACGCACCAGACCAAACCAAACCCCAAGCAAAGAAAAGCAGCAGATCAGCCATATTTCAGCCAAGACCCACCTTATCAATGGCTTCCACACTGTCAACCTGAAATCACATGTCAGCTGGTCAGCATTTCATACGATCACTGCCGACAAACACACTCCGGCGTAACGGCATCCCGATTCCCTACCATGTTCTTAGGATTTGCACCCTACAGGTGTGTAAACAAGACATGGGCCAAATGGCTGGAGTTTCCGGAAGAGTTTGGGAATTAGCATCCGCGACGGGCTGTGTTTAACAGCTCTGCAGTTACTTACAGAATCAGACACTATAAAAATGGGTAGCATATTCCAAACAACACTCTTACACAAGTTACGGCCGTGGGAGGTCATTTCATAAAGGCGATTTGCCTGCCTGAAGGGTCCCAGCAGCCCGGGGCAGCTCCTGCTTAACATGTGGGGTAACAACCTGCCATGGGGGTCCCATCCCGTCCAGCGGGGATAATGACAGGCTACCATCCTCCCCGCAACACAGCCAATTAGCTTTGGCCTGTATCTTAAAACAACAAAAGCACGTTTCTTTAGCAACATCACGGAGCCGGTAACCGACTGTGGGGTCCGTCGGAAGAGGATCCAGCTAACTTTCTTCCATGGTAACAGGTGGTGACATGGTAACGGGGAGGCAGACAGGATGCTGGGGGAGGCGAGCGGCCGTTGTAAATCATTTCCCTAGAAGAGCGATTCTCAGCAATGGTCTTCTCCTTATTTCAGGACCAGGACCGCAGTGAGTGGACCAGGCAGGTAATTGTGTCTTAGACCACTTCGCGCAGCTAACGGGGTGACGTCTCCCAAATGCACCATGGCTCTCTGGTGGTGGGGGTGGGGGCACTTGTTACGACTTATTTACATGAGGATGCCAGTGGGGATGGTTTTAATTACACATTCATATGAGAGTCAGAACATCACATCAGTTGTTTATACAATAGATCAATAACCTGCCCCCCCCCATATGCCATTCCTCCACTAGGGTAGAACAAGAGGCCCAAGAAAAGGGGGGGGACGCTGAGCTTGAGTTTCATTCCAACTCTAAATTCATGCAGTAGTGCCTAGAAGGTAAGGAGAAGCCAAAGATCTTGGGGGATCCCAGAAGATGCACTGAGTGATGTGTGTAAAGATAGCCTGCATCCGGGAGCCTCGCTGTAGCCCCTCTAAATGTCACTACGACTACACACTATTCATCTCCACAGCAATCAAACATAGTCTGCATTGGTACATTTTAAGACAATATATAACAATTTAAAGGTTAAATGTTACTGATAAAAGCAGAAAATAACAGAGTTAATAAAGGTCAGGTATGTCCATTTATAACGTACAACTTCTGCTGGTCACAGCTGACAGTGGTCAGGTGTTGGCAACAGGATACAGAGTATTTAGTGATTCTGCCTCAGAGCAAATACACTGGCGTTTCAGCTGCGGCCATTTAGCAGGAGTTTCTTTATTTGAAATTGCCTCGCAAACACCAGAAAGCAAGCACTTGTCATATCTAACGACAGAACCAAACATTAAAGCCATGGAAATCACACATCAAAAGCATCCTGCTCCTAAACAGCCAGGCTTGGAGAATTAGTAGTGCTATGCTGCCACCTTGTGGGCACTTCAGGAAATGTTCTACAAGAGGAATGGAAGTCTAATGGGAAAAATCTATATATGTGGAGGGAAAAGCTAGCTACACACATAAAGCCAAAAAAGACCAAGCTACCGTAAATGATTGCCAAGTCATTTTGTCAATGATAGCAGGCTGTCCTAAAGACAATATAAATAAGGGAGATGTCTGCTCTCTCCTTGAAATAGACTGACCAGACAAATCCAGGTGAAAGCAAGGATCCCTACTGGACGTCTCCTGTTGAATCCACTCAATCGAGGTAGATGGGGTGGAGGGTAGCGGATGAGTCGAAGTAGGTCATTGATTGGAGTGTGACAGCAGGTTCTGGGAGCTGCTTTGAGTATTTGAAGAACTGCAACACTGCTGAGGGTCTGCAGCTCAGCTGCGTACCGTGTGACCGTTGGAAATGCCACTGACGGCCGGCACCCGCATCCCCGTGGAGCACCGGCGGCACTTTTTCCTGTTCATGCCCTGGCGAACGGAGGCTCTTCTGAGGCAAACAGAGCATGATGCTATATCTGGGAGGTGTCTATGACGGCCTGAACAATCGGTATACTTGCAAATATACAGTAAATGATATGTGCTGCAGCTAGCGGCACCTGAAGCAGGACACTAAAAGCTGCACAGTACCCACCTGGAGCCTGCATACAGCCATATTTGTCACTTTAAGGCATAAGAACAGTCACAGACATTAGGACAAAATGACCATAAATTTGGGTATTAATTCTTAAAAGTCACTGGTATAAATACAGCATTTCTAGACTGAAGTTGACTTTCAATCAAATATACAGCCACACGCTTCTGAACCTTTGGCTAAAATTGGCACAAACTCAACCCCCACAAACTATTGCACTTGGGTTTGTTCTAAAACATGCAGGGGCTTGTGAAGTGTGGGTAGTAAACACAGGAATGGAAAGCAGGTCGAAATGCTCACGCCCATGCGAGTCGCCCCGCAGAGTGACAGTGACAGTGTGTGGGTCAGGTGCGTGTGATCACCAGCCCATCTTACAGGTGTAGGAGGACAGCGGCACGTGTGAGGCTCAGAACTATCCCCGTGCATCATTAGGTGAGGAGTTAATGATGGAAGCAGCATCCAGGTGAGCCTGCATAGACATGGGAGACACAGCAGAGACAGCATGGAAGCCCAAGCCTGCACTGACAGCATGCCTGCATTCTGAGGGCGGGCCTTCTGTACTCTGTGTCTGCGGTGGATTGATACAAACTGGAGCGCCAGACAGGTACGCAAGCCACAGCAGGCAAGGCTCTCGGCGGCCTGCCCTGGGGGAGGGGGTCCTTTTTCGGTGGGGGTGCCAGGCATTCCAAGAAAGATGTTATGGAAACCTACATGGCACAGGGCGCGGATGGAGAGTGCCCGGGGATAATGTAAAGTGCCGGAGATTTACTAACAACATCACAAACATCCCTGGGAGGGGGGCAAGCCCTGTGTGCTAGTGCCTGTTCGCCCTGGGGACCTGACCTGAGAACAGTTTTGCCACTTGACTAGTAACCGGACCTGAGCGTTAATATAACACTGAGATCCATTATATGTGTGGGAAGTCAATCGTAACGAGCACTGATCTCCAGCACCGCGAAGCCGAACGGGCCACATCCACATCTCAGAGGGGGGCCCGTCTTCGCACACACCTTGCAGAGCTTCTCCTTATCTGCTCCCTGTTCCTCAGGCTTTGCTCGCGGCTTGTTTAGATCATGAGCACCACTCTTCTCTACATTTTCCCTTCAGGATTTAGTATGTCAACATCTTAAGGAGCTGGAGATAACTTGGCTATGACCCGTCTTGCAACCCAACTTTTCCATTCATTGTTAGTAAATTGGATGTATTTGCAGTAGCTGAGAGCTACTTACAAACAATCAGAGAGTTCAAGAGTGGGGAATGGGACACAGGACACCAAGGCAGAGGGTAATCAATGGAGTGCGGCGAGGAAGCAGGGATCAGGGAGAGAGGAAGGGAGCGAGAGCAGGGGAGGAGAGGAGATACCTGGAGGAAGTGGAAATGAGTTTGGCAGTCCTGGAAGAGACAGAAGAGAAACTGAAACATTAGCAAGGTTTACGGAGGGAAAGGAGTCGGGGCAGCTGAGGTCAGCCCATGCAGAACTCCCGGAGCAGACAAGAGACAGGGACACTAAGGGACACACCGAACTCAGTGCGCAGACACAGGATGTGACAGAATAGCTCTGTGTTCTGCTGACTTTGTAACTTCCACTTCTTGAATCTATATTAATCTGCGAAGGACAGCTTTCTCTCAGTGCTGGGAAGAAGAACCAGAATTTTACACCAAACTCAATGTAATCATTGCATTAAGGATTACAGGTGTAAAAAGTCTTATACTGGCTCTCATAAACATTTAAGCATCAGCTTTGCTGAGCAACTTCACAGATAAAAGTCAGTCTGAGTCTTGTTTTTTCTAAGTCCGCTGACTGGTGAGAATTCCTGGAAAGGTGTCGTCGATGACTTCACACTGCTTAGTTTGTGGGCCCTGTTTCCATGGCAACTGAAACAGGCCCCAATGATGCAAGGATAATTCAAAAACACCGATGATGACAGTAAAAATCCATCCATCTCCACTTTGCCCCCTCTCCCCCGTGACAGTCATGTTTGTAATATAATATTAACAATACTATCCTATAATAATAATAATATAATAATAAACACCAAAATGACACATTCGTTCACCCTGCAGTGTCACTACAGTAAAACTAAACAAAATAACCATACTCTTGGTCATTCTTTTCAGTTGGGGTTGAAGATTTTCTTGAACAAAAGATGTCAAAGCTACTCTAATAACTGTCTATCTGAGGGCCACAAAGGACACGGAGAATTCTGTAAAGCCTGATTCCATATGCAGCAGGTACAGGAATGAAATGTATGCTCCAATGCTCAGGGATCCCCCTGCTCCAGGGGAGAGGGAACGCTCCGACACTTAGGACATGTCAATCAGAAGATTCTCTTATGGATGACGGCGGATCCCTGCCCTGATGTCAAAAACAACGGCAGGCCGTGTTTCAGTGTGTTTCAGCCGTTTGTCTGCTGTGCCCTGAGATGCGACAGGTGCATGCGATCCTTCCAGATATCACCACACTACATTTCCATTTTAAATGGGGGGAGGGCAGGAGTGTTGCGTAAGGGGACACGATGATCTACGTCCTCATTTCCCTCTTATAACTAAAATCCAAAGGGGAGGGGAGTGTGGCAACTGTGACGGGTGGGTTTAGGTTAGTCATTATCGTAATACATAATTAACCACTCCTCTCCATGCATTCCAGCCGTACACCTCTGAGGCACACCAGTGTGTTAGCCTATTAGCGAATTAGCAGCTCACCTTCTCACTACCCTGAATATAGTCAGACTATAATTACTAATTACGGTGCTGTACACCCTGCTTTGCTGCTCTGTGCCAGTGTAGCGTCAGTTAGAAAACAGCCCGCATGGCAGCTGTCTATTCCCCCTTTCTCTGTGTCTGTCCTACATACAGAGCACGGGGGATGTTTGAGGGGAGTGACAAAATGGCACTGCTGTGGCCCAGTTATGCGCAGGAAGGGGGGGGGGGTGACTAATGCTGACCGGGAGGGTGCTGGGTGGCGGTTCTTGCCACATCCCCACCGAGCCGCTGCGTCAGCACGGGTCAGTGAGACTGGCGGTTGCCATGGCAATGGCTCAGGTGGCCACGGCCAGGTCCCCGGGAGGTGTCCCCCCCCTGCGATGTTAACGGGCTGCCAGGAGACGCCGGAGCCAGCGGGAGGATCTGTGAGACGGGCCAGAGGAAGGCTCCGAAGCACTCTCACCGGGGACCTCTGTTTGCATCCAGCCCAAACCATTAAAATGCGACGCCTCACCCGGCTTGGCGTGAAACACAGCCAGACGCAGTCACATTCAATCTTGCCCGTTACGGCCAGTCATGCACAATGCGCAGCATTAGAAATGACAGGACATTAATGCTTGTACAAAAATTATAGCGCCATAGGGCTCAGAGGAGGCAGGAACAGAGGATATCTAAATAATCCCATCTTTATTCTGCAGGGGATCTGTCTTTCAGTCTCATCCGAGGCCTGTGGTTGTACGGCTGGTATGAAAACATGGCTGCAACATCGATGGATGTTGTTGATACTTTAAACTGCCAACAGGTGAATCAAAGGCATGAAGCTCAAGTGCTGAATTACAACCAGCCAAAGCTCCATTCCGTGTCTACGTGGTGCGCAAATGATGCCTCTAAAATGGATCTATCTGTCCAGACTCCTGAGGACCAGCTCAGCAGAAGCACCAAGAAGCACAAAGCCTGCTCATTCCATTCCTGACATCTGGCTCCATGCTCATTTTTAATATTTATGTTTTGGACCACAGCAATCCATCCTCTCTATGGGTCTGAATGTACAGCGGCGACCTCTCTGCACATCTGCGCTCTCAGAGATTACGGTTGTTAGGGTAAAAGCAAAATGTGGCAGGAATCTTTGAGTTATTAAGCAATTACTAACTGCCTCAAAGCAACGGCTGGCATTTGAAATGTTGCATCTATCAATGTAGTTTTTCTGTTTACTAAAGGACAGGCTAAAGCAGCGTTTCCCAACCCAGTCCTCGGGGTACCCTGGACAGTCCACGTTTTTGCTCCCTCCCAGCTCCAGTCCAAAAACGTGGATTGGGAAACACTGGGCTAAAGTATGCAGACACATTACATTGGGTGACCGGTGATCTCCAAAGCTACAATAGAATATGAATAGTGGGACTAACCCTGAGGAGGGTGGGAATAATGATGCATGTGTTATAAGGACAGGGTTTCTCTATCCTAGACTCCTGTGGAGCAGGCTTTTGCCACCCCTTCCATTTTCCCTCCCTGTAGACCTAGGGGCTTTGCAAACAATGTAAATGTTCTTCCCTATCACTCTCTAATCCGGCTACATTCTAATAACGCAGACGCTGATTATTCCTTCCTCATTGTTTTTGCGCTACAATAATCAGACTTTGCTTTGAGTCATCTCCTCCCAGACATACTTGAATTGTGAACCTATTAATTTTCAGATTAAAGAAATTAATTTTCAAATTTCAGCGCGGAGGGGAACAGCTTCCCTAATCACTGAAATGTTATGTATTTGGGACGCATCGAGTCTCCAGCAAAGTGTCGTAATGAGATCATCCTGCAGCAAAGTGTCTACGAGGCAGCAAAGTGTCCATGAGGCAGCAAAGCGTCCATGAGTTGATTGTGCAGCAAAGTCTGCGCATGAGGTTTCTGGGGTTTGAATTCCACTTTATTGTAGGCAGACAGACTGCTGGGGTACAAACGTCAGCTGGTTTGTAAGAGGTCATCTCTTCTTCTTGTCTGCTCAGGGTGGACAATAAGATGAGTCACATTTTACCTGGGGGCTGCCCACCCGAACCCCTTAACCTCTCCAGTACACAAAGAAACATCACAAAGCTGGACTCCAGGTTCTCCTAAAACAGTGATTCTCAACTCATGGGTCGTGCCCAAATTTGGGTTGCGGCAAGTTCTGAAAGGGTGGCGAGGTAGAGTTGGAAATGTAAAGCATTTTAAAAGCAGCAAGCTCTTCTGCTGATCCATGATCAGATTTCGAGCCCCAATTCTAGAACTAACCTATATAAATGGGTCTTGGGTCTGCAAATGCTTACCGCAAAACTAGTGAACACTCAACCACTCCAAGCAGCCAATCCACAGATGCTTAATTTAAAGTTCACTGGCACATCCAATCAGATTTGTGCGATAGACATTGATTGGCATAAATTGCAAAGTGCACTGCATGATTGATTATAGCGTTAATTTAAACCTATACTCGATACAGGGTCGCGACTGTGCTAACATGGTAAAAATTGGGTCACGGTGCAAAAAGGTTGAGATCCACTGTCCTAAAAGCCACTGAAATTGGGTGGCCAACGCACATCAAACGAGAAAATTAAACCGGTATGGCTGGGTGCTCCAATGTCGAGGAGGCCGCCAATTAAATTCAGGGCAAACAATCTACTGTACAAATGCAAATGACTCTAGCGAGGAGGTCTTCAATTGCCCCTGGCCAGCAATTAATTTAGCAAATAGATAATAAGGTCTGCGAGGGAGCTTACCAAGTTATTGTGAATATCTGCAGAATTTAGCACGCAATGAAGGAGATTGACCTGTAGCTCACATTGTCTGTCAATGCATATGCAGGATTCTGGACAGTAAGTGAGCTCAGAGGGAGATACAAGGGCCATAATACTCTGAAAAGAGCAAATATTTGTAAACGGCTTAAAACAACAGTAAAATCACCTGTGGGAGACTCCAAAATCAAGAGAAAGGAAATGAAAACAGACACAAGTTGTCGGAGAGCTACGGCGACCCCCATCCCCCCGCCCCCCCCTCACTAGGACAGGGTCCTGACTCTGAGCGTCAGGCCAGCCTCACCTCGAACTTCTGCCGGAGCTCCAGGTTGCCGTCAGTCTCGTCAGGAATGGGTACATTGTAGTACTCTCCCTCTTCCTGGTTTAACATCTTGTACCTGGGTGACAGAGACGAGGTAGGGATCAGGATGGGGTCTGGAAAGACCATCTTCGTCATTAATGCCCTCGGATGTTTTTAGGTTCATTGCTGCAGTTGCTGGTTTAAAAAAAAATAAAAAATCAAATTTGATTAGTCACATGCATCATCATGCATAGTACAACCTGCAGTGAAATGCTTATCGCAACTGCTCCAAGGAAGTGTAGATAAAAACACTTTAAAAACTATATAAAAAGAGATGAAAGAGATTAGATATAGTAGTACCTATACTATATATAGGGATGTACAAAACATATATCTGCTATGTACATATATTGCACTTTAGAATAACATTGAACATTGAGTTTAGGATGGGATGGCATAGAAGTAGAAGTGTGGAGTGCATAATATAGTATAATATAATATATAATATAATAAAT
>JAODKC010000095.1:10118583-10136432 GCA_026777985.1 Mormyrops attenuatus | reverse complement strand
CCCCCAACATTCTGGCCCTTATCCGCCTCTTTTCAAAAACAAACCGCGTTCAGAAATAAAGCAAACACCAGATGCTCTTTATCGAGTTTCTCCCGGTTCAGCCGTCAGCTCAAAGGAGCTGCATTTACATTTATTTATACAGTACATGCTTTTATCCAAAGCGACATACAATTGAGAAAGCAGAGTTAGCCAATCCCTGGAGCAACTGGGGTTAAGGACCTGGCTAAGAGCCTGACGGTGAAACCACTGCTGATCACGGGATTTGAACTGGCAACCTTCTCATCAGGTTCAGAGCCCTAACTCAGAGAGCCCCATGCCCTGGAGAGGTATGGGGGGTATCACTCAATTACATTCCTTTATGAGGTCGAGGAATTTTCATTTAATTCTCATTTCGTCATTTTCTGTTTTTCAGTTCCTCTGAAAAAGACAAAAGAAAACATTATACACAACCAAAGCACCTTCTGACTCACTTTGCAAAAATGGGCTTCAAATGGACAATTTGTTAGATTTTGTGACCGTGTACAGAATACGCAGTCAATAGAACTGGAGGGGCGATTTTCTTTGCGACGGGATACTGCTTCTCACCCCTCGGTATGCTTCAAACTGTGGAAAGCCCATCCGGAAACACTGGAAACCCACAAGCCCTCGACGTAGACCCCCCCCCCCGGTCGCAGCTGGACATGTGTTAGACGTCACCAGGGAACAGATGCCTTAATGGCACCCTATGATCGCCTACCACCACAACCCGGTGAAGGGGTGAGTCAGGGAAGGTTTCTACAAAAATGCCACAGAGCCACCCCCAGGCTGACCCAACATGCAGGGAAGCAAGAGGCAGAGTCGTGCAACAGCACAGCACACAAGATAAGACTCATGTTCATTCATGCGTACTAAAAAAAAATAAATAAAAAACTTAAATGACATCCCAGCAGTCTGGCAGCGAAGCAAATTGGCCACTTGTGGGAGTACTCCATTACTTCAGGTGTCGTTTACTTCAGTAATGCATCAGCTTGGAGGGCTTTGGGGAGGAGAGATGGGTGTGAAGGACCTATCCTTTTTGTAGAGTCTGACCTCCTGGAGAGCTTCTATCCTCCATCCAGGAGATGTCACACCTTTGATGCAGAAGACTGTACTTCAGAAGCCCATGCAGCAGTTCAGGAGCTGGCAGAGAAGTCGCATACATATAAATCTATGACTTTATCGCTCTAAAATTTCACTCTCCTCCCCTCGATAAACAATTACTCATTACTAATCTTGAGACAGAGATGCTGTCGGAGACGGTCGTAAAGAGCACGGGGCATGACTGTGCCCAGGGGCCTGGGCGTCACCTGCGGACTGCAACTCCTGTGTGGCTCCTTGACACCCCCCACTCCACCCCCCACCACAAACCCCACCGGCACCTGCCTGCAGCAGCTCCTTAATTCTGTGTGGGTGTCTTTATCGTGGAAAGCGTTCGATGACAAGGAGATATTAATCCCCCTCTATCAGCCCTGTCTGAGCCGCTTACTGATGGGGAGGGACCAAGCTGACGCAGATATTGGGCCCGTAAATCCGCTGCCATTCTAGCACATCGGCGGATTGGCTGGCCGGGAGAGCGGAGTGTTGTAGCCACCAATCACATGGCTAATGCCTCATAGATGATGGGCATACATCATCGGCATATTTCCACCAGCTGATTTGCTTTCAAATATTACTTGTTGATGGAAGGTTGACTAAAATCTGTCGGCAGGGTCGTTCGTCCCAAAACATGCAGTTCTTTGCAAACAATAACACTGCCGGTGTCTATGATGTACACATTATACAATCCGTACTTCTCTAAATCGCCACTCTTTTGCAGTTTGCTGGTGTCCTTGACATGAAGGCACTCTTCATTCAGATGATTGTGAAAAGGCAGATATATAAAGCCACCCCCCCAGTTTCAGTCCACATATTTCTAAGGCATTCAGATGCAAGTTTCATCCTTACAAAGACTGCCCATCCTTACAAAGACTGCCCATCCATACAAAGACTGCCCATCCTTACAAAGAGTGCCCATCCATACAAAGACTGCCCATCCATACAAGTTCAAGAGACACAGCACCACCTCACCACACAGAAACCCTATAATAAAGAATGTGCTTACATGTGCTGAAAAGAAAAGTCTGCTCAAATTAATTTCACGGGCTCCACGACGGCATAACAAATCCATCTATCCGAGATGGTATCTTAGAGGGCTCTGAATCCCAGCATGATGTTTTTCATGTGGTTCATAAAGCTTATAAGCAATAAGAGAGTAAAGAACAAGTCCCCCTGGAAAAATCACCAGAACATTGATAAATAAAGTCTGGATCAAACAGCTTCTGTTTTATGCTTCCTGTCACTGATGCATTTCCCATAATTGCATAGGTGGCACAGGCTAGCTTTTATACTGAACGGCAAACGACTGAGGGATTGTGCTGAGAGACCTGCTCCGTCCTGAGGGAAATTAGCGACTGGATGCCACAGTTGGTCTTCATTGGCTGTCAGTACGTTAATGTGATTGGTGGGTCTGGCTTCTCTGTACTTCACAGGCTCTTTAATTGGCTTAAGGTCACTGGCCGGCCATGAGCACCACCCTGTATCACGCATCCTCCAAACATCCTCCTGGGCTTTGATAGGCCGCTGTTTTTCAGCATGCTGGCCAGGCAGCCATCTCCATCATTATTATTATTATTACTATTATGCTGTGTCCAAAGCAAATCTCAATACTCATTAATACTCATTAATCATTAGCTGGAGGGATTCAGGCTAAGTACCTCGGTCATGGGCACAAAAACAGACCCCCTACTGTGACCCGCGCCAGTGGCCTTTGACTTGTGGGAACGTCAAACACCCTGTCCTTTATCCTGGACACATGATTATATCCAGTCTCAGATCACCAGCTCACTCACTACCACCCAAAAACAGTGGAAGACTTCATTCTTACCTGGTCTTTAAGAGCAATGTAAGCCCACCCCCTGGGGGACAGCAGAGGCAGGGCGTGAAACTGGAGCATAAAAAAGAGGCTGGCTGGCTGATTGACTTTTACCGAAAGCACTGAAAACGAGAGGCCACAGGGGAAAAAAGAACTTCATGTTTAATTATACAGCTGCCTCTCCTGGTGTCCCTCACCGGACAAACAAGCAGCAATTACAAGTGACTGTGTCAGCAGGCTTCTCCGGGGGGGGGGGGGCTCTCAGACTCCCCTGTCCTGCCCGTCCTGCTCTGTGACACTGACACCAAATGCCATACTGGTAGTTGGGTACAAAGTAGAGCCAAGCTTTAAAAAATAAGACGATATAAATGTCTCTCAGAATTTGGAATAATAGACCCAACTCTCCAACTGCTTCTCCTGGTCAGGGTCGTGTGGAGGCATGGAGATTATTCCAGGCAGCACAGGATACTGGGGTGCATATTGTGAAGAAGCTAAAAATGATTGTAGCTGATGATCCAGAGTAATAGAAGCCCAGTAATTCTGCTGCTGTAGTGCGGCGTTAAGGTCCCGGTGCAGGTGACACTGCCTCATCCTTGCCCCAAAGCCCCAGTGAGGTGGAAGACCAACCTGCCATAGTGAGGACAGGCCAAAGGGGACCAACCCAGCTGCCCACTTCATCCATGAAAACAAATGTCACTTTAGGACCGTATACAGGATCCATAATAAACCACATGGCCAATTTGCCTTCATGAGTGCAAGATTTATGAGGGATGCTCGAATAAATCAGGGGAACCAGTACTTAGTAGTGATGCTACCAGCAAACCTAGGGAGCAGCATGCTAACCAACCAGGCCCAGCGCTTTCGCTACCGTATCTCATAAACCCTGAACGGCTCAGCGGGAGCGGCGTGGCAGGGTGGGAAAAGGGCGAGCGTGCGGAGAAGGGGGCGCTGCAATCAGTGTTATTAATTTATAAATTATGCAAGAGGCTTTTAAATCTCCCTTCCTTGGGTCATGCTGAGATGAGAGTGCATGGGAAAGTGCTGGCTGACAAAAACACAAGCAAAAAATGTCAAACTAAGGAGCACATTTTTCTGCCCACACTGCATCTACAGCCACAGAGCGGTGGCATATAACTGGCGATCGTTTGGAGATGACCCGCTTTAGCCTGGCTCCCTTGCTAGGGCAGCTCTACAGTTATGCTTTTGTGTCCGTGCTCCTTACGCCCCAAAACTGCGGTGACAGCGGTTTATACAGACAGACAAAAAGTGGAAGAACGCGGGGAACAATGCACATATGGGGAGCGGTCTGCCTCGTGGCAGATGTGCACAAGGCCCGCGTCTGTTCTCCACGCCTCCAGAACAAGGGCCGTTGTTCAGGAAGCTTCTCCCTCGTCTCAATAAAAACATGCTGTTGACAATTTGTTGTACGTCTCTCTTGCCCTCTGGGCTGCAGCCTCCAGTCTCCAACTCCCAGAATTCTGCATTTCAGACAGTTTGAGGGGTGTGACCTTTCACTGGAGATTTTTACTGGGACTGAAAGAACAGGAGCTCTACAAAAGGTAGTGAGACTTGCCCCAATATACAGGAGGTGCACAGCAGAGTGATAAAGGCACAGGTATGGGCCCCGCTGTCCTTCTTACTGCTCAAGTCAGCCGACAGGTGAAATCTTCCCGCACCAGTCAAAAGTTCTTAATGCTGCCGTGCATTAAGAGATTAGCAATGACAAAAAGGGCTGAATAACATTCTGGAGTTGATTCATGAGTCGGCGTAGACTGCAGTAGAAACTTGTCAGTTTTATTATCTTACATGAAGAGGACAAGGCCTCCATCTGATCTTGGCTGAGGATGCGAAGTCCCAGCTGTTACACAGATGTTTTGTTAAAAACCTCTAAACAGTTCTGATCAGAGAAGCGACCGACCGCAAAGCTTAAGGAGGCAGTGTAGAGGCCACCCGAGTCCTGATTGTGACAGACTGGGCAGATATTTCCACTGACCCACCAGAGACCAAAACGCAAGTGAAGGGAGGGAGGAAGGATGCAGATGAAGATAGGAGAAGGACGATGAAAACACGGTGGTGATCAGGCGATGGTCCTTCTGTTACCATTGGCCAACAGGCCGACAAACCCATCCCTTTAAGGCTGCCACACATCCCTTTAAGGCAGGCCCACAGAATGCTTCAGGCTTCTAGCTGTCTTGGTGACAGGACAGTCCTCGCATGACTCACTCTCACCATGATGGGAGGGGCCCCGCAGGCCTCTCCAGATCCATCTATCACTCTGATGACTCTCCAACGTGTTAATGAAGACACTGTGTTCCCTGCTTCTTCAGCACCCGCCCATTCAGGCAAATGTGAGAACTATCAAGCCTCGAAATGACATATAATCATTAAAAAACATACTAAAGACCTCTGGGCTCTTAATGGGTCCACTGCCCTGTAGCCCCAGAGCCTTGACTAGTATGAGAAAGGGTGCTATGATGCACAGAATACACTACAGCCCAAATACCTACTGCAGCAAGATCCTGGGCTGCACGTCATTTGTAACTTTTATTTTGTTTACATTTCACAATGTATAATGATTTCAACTGGGCCTATGCCAGATCAGAACAGCTCGACGCTTCCATCAGTAATAAATGCGAAATGGGGAAATGTGATGCAAGAAAGTGAGAAACCTCTGCCACAAAATCAATAACTCAAAGGTAATAAACTATGTATGGGCCACTGCAGTCACGGGTGCTTGTTTTGGTGAATCGCATTTATTTTTGTGTGTGTTATGCTCTTTGAAGTGACTGCCATGTAAGTTATGGGGCGCATTTCTTGTTGGTGACTGCATGTGACCATGCAGACGGCCTTCCTCCAGACGCTCTCTCTCTTCTGGGTGTTTAAGGTACGAGTTGCGACGATTGAGGCGCAATGCATCCAAACAGGATGCACAGATACCCGGCTTCTTTTCCAGTTTAATAAGACCATGGCGGTGCTGCTTGTTCTCCATCACCCTGAAGAGCACAGGCGTCGGCGGGCTTCCATGGCTGATAATGAAATGTCCTCTTATGTTACAACATTGCAAGAGAGTATCCCGTCTCCCCTCACAGATTTCGGCACTGGGGGAGAAGGCTGCATGTCGAGAGAGGGAAGCATCGACACACAGGACGTGAAAGGAGGACGTCACACCTCCAACTCAGATCCAAACTGGGGCTCTTTATGCTTGACGAATATGGGGGGGGGGGGGTGGAAAATAAGCAGCATTTATATTCAAAGTCCCTGGCAGAGGAACATGAAGCAGAGAGCGTAGTACTGCTGAGGACAGAAGCCGTGAACCACAGCCACCCAGGACATGCCTGTTCAGGTGTTCAGGGTACAGATTAGAAAATTGCAGCACTGCCCTTTAGTCAGAACCGGGGGCTAAATCCAGATAAAACCGGTCAGAATGCATTTCAGATACCCTTTCAGTTTCATTTTTTGTAATCAATGTGATTTCCCCTGACTGGGGTTTGTGGCTTCTTGTGTGAACCCAGAATGGCCCCGAGCCCAGTGCTTACAGACGCACCAGTCCAGCAGCACGACAGACCCGCTTGGGATAGGCGCTCCGGCCTCTCTGCCCACCTGTTACGTGCAGCTTCTCCCCGCTGATCTCGATCTTGAGGAAGAGCCGGCCACGGCGCTCCGTGTGGTCGGTGCCACACAGACTCGGCACATTCATCACGCACTGCTTGTGCACGTTCATGTCGCACGCTGTAGAGGGGAACATCACCAGCAGGTGTTAGCAGATTGGTGATGGGGGGGGAGGGGCTAATGACCCTAGTCAAGATTCATTGGTCAGTTTGATCTCTTGTGCATGTGAGTGTTGACAAGGCTGATCTTATGGGGGGATGGATACTGCCTTCCTCTGATCTCCCTAAAGAACCTCAAATATATCCTTATTCTCCAATAAATTACAGAGAGAACAACCCACATACACAGACATGTTCACAGTCACAAGACCAGCAGGAAAAGGAGAAATAGATGGAAAAGAGAAGCTGGCAAAGTGGTAGATGTGAGAAGCACTTGCACACAGAAAATGTACCAGAAAATTAGGGTTAAGTCTAAAATTAAGCAGTGTCTTATTTGATGGCAGCCCATCTGCCAAAGAGCTGACTGTCTGACTGATGAATATCTGTCTGTCATTTTAATTTGTTTACTGCTCTAGCTGAAAAAAAAAACAAAAAAAACAACAAAACATTTGAATGTAGTTGCATCCTCTGCCATGGTGATTTGACACACACAACATAATTTTCTTTTAAATGGGCCCTGCGGCCATAATTAGATTTTAATGGCTGCTCTGGTGGAGAGTCAAAGCTGTTTTAACAAGTTAATTAATGTAATTTCTTTTCTTACCAGTGATCAAGATTAGGAATCAGAAACCTTGATGAAATTCCTATCAAATCATTTCAATGTGTTTATTTCAAATATAAACAAATGTATATGTGCTCTCATTTTGAATTTTTTAAGTATGTATTGTAGGAAATTATGTCAGTACTTTGCCATACCGTTTGGTATAATGTTTATAATTCTTGAACAAGAATGCACTGAGTATTAATACAGAATCTCGGTTGTCATCACTTGTAAACTGACTAAGCAAATGACCAAACGGTTTAACATCAAGGTCACATGGTGAGCTTAGTCTGAACAACAATGTGGAGCCACGTAAGTTTTTTGGAGAGGAACATGTTAACTAGGAGAGTATGGTTCTTCTTGGCTCAGTAAACTGGTTCTATCTTAGATTAAAAAAAAACTAAACCAGGCCTAGGGGTGACCAAAGTTCCAAACCATAGAGTCACCAAACAATGCCTACTGCTACTGGCCAGTGACTGGCCTCTGCTCTGTATCGGTCTTCTTCCTGGACAGGACTTTGAGTTCCCTTATCTTTTATGTTTGGCCCCTTTTCCCTCTAGACTACTTGTTCAAAAGGGGTCATAACACCTCTCTTTCCCTAATTCTTTTGAATTAATACCAACAAAATTGTCAGTTATTTTTTAGAGTTCATTAGCTGCAGTAAAGCTTTAAAATGGTGGCCGGTGGCAGTAAAATGGCAGGGGGTGGGGGCAGTGTGTCGCTCAGTGGGCGATGCCTCTGTGCCTGTCATCGGAGGGTCACTGGTTCGAGCTCCAACATCAGCAAGAGAGTCACGTGTCCATGGGCCCTTAACCCACAGCACCAGGGCCGCCGGGCACTGTGACCCCCCAGCTTGCGCTCACCTGTCTGTGCGTCTCATGGAGAGCACGATGCAAAGAGTATCAGTATTTTATATTTGAAACATGAACTGCCTGGTCTCTTTCAAAAATAATACTTTTGTTTAGTGTGGAATGTCTGCCGTTTTATTTAAGGATTCATGTTGAAGCTTGCAGGCATCTTTTCCTAAAGAATCTCCCTCGGCCAGCGCACACTTACTGTCACACTTCATCCCCTGGTGGATGAGACCGTACAGGAGCGACCCACAGTGGTCGCAGAAAGTTGGGCTTCCATATGTGTGGATCTTAAACTTGTGCTTGCTTCTTGGGTCCTGCATAGAAAAGATATTCAAAAGTATAAGCATGTATGTAGATATAAAACAAAGCGATTTATCTGCAGTCCATCGTTCTTATATAGTTGCATGCTTCAATGTGACATCTAAAGGTAATTTATTAACAAATTATATTTTAAAAAGCCTTCTTGCTCCTCAGAGATAACGAGCGGAGCACATTGACAGCAAGTTACAGTATATGATCACTCGAGACAAAGTCAGCAAGTGGACCAGCTGGCCAAACAGCCTGGCTAGATTCCTCAGCAGTGTTTTCCGGAATCCATCCTCGGCAACCTCATGGAATGAGTCACGCTCACAAGCAAGACAGCTGCAGTAATTGGATTTAAATATGCAGAGGGAGGGCGGGTCCGTTTGAGACGATGGCGACTGGGGTCTCTGCCATCCTCCATAAGACTTTATCTCGGCAGTTTGAAGAGCTGGAAGCTTCACTAATAGTCACCCGGGCTAAAAATGTATGTGGATGATTGCAAATGAGAAATCAGCCCTTTGCAAATGCTATTTTTACGAACACCGTTATCGCTGCCCATGCTCCATAATCACGCTTTTGACTGGCTATTATCTACTCAAGATTTATCCCATGACTAATCTTGGAAGCTTAGCAGTGTCACTGAATAAGGTGTGTGTGTGGGGGGGGGGCTTCTGCCACACTTTCCCTGAAACCACCTGTGCAGTAGCAGGGTTGTTCTGCTTCATCAGCTTAAAAAAACACTTCTACTGCTAAGGCCACCACCTCCCGGGGCTGAGTGACACAGGGATCTGGCTCCACTGGGTCAGAAAGCACACGCACTTAGCACCAGTTTTATGCACAGCAGAGTTTCAAAGCCTGTCCTGTTCAATCACTGATTCTAGGGACCACTTAATCAAGTGCCTATCCATACAAAAGTTCTACGCACTCCAGGTTTTACTTTCATCGTCAATTGATGCAACAGTGTTTGATTACTTTTGACAGCCAACCAATAAAAGCCTCTATATGTGGATCAGGAGTTGACTGAATACACCAGATTTGAATTCTTGAAATCTAACCTGCTCATGTTAACACATCCATTCTTCGTCAAGTTACTTTTGTCTATATGCCCACTCTTTATCGATGTCTATGGCTAGTGAAGACATTTGACATATTCAAGATTGATTGCATCTCAGCTTGTTGACAAGTAGAGAGGTCTGATCGGACGTCGCTCCCCATGTGAAACACGCAAGACTGAGGAGGATCCGAAATCCTGACATTCACTAAGGCAGCCGATGGCCCATGGCCACCTGGACCAAAGGGAATCTAGCAAGACGGCTGAATCACTGGGGCGACAGGGACGAGGAAAGAGAAGACGAACCAAGGGAAAGAATGGTATAAGGGGGTCATGTTATAAGGAAAGTCGGGTCATTTCATAAACAAGAAAAATCGTTTCCGGCTGGAGCATCAGAGATATGGACTTTATCTTCAATTAGAGTCTGTAGATGATCCGAGGCTTAATCCCTAATAGGACCAGGCACAGGAAAGCCAAGCACATAATCACCATTACCCTTTATGGACAGGTCTGCTCTTTAGGCGACACTGTGTCCGCATGTGGCTGACATATAAATGCTGACGGGATGCTGTTTTCTTCTGCAGCAGACCAGTTGTGTTCTGTATTTCATTTGGTGTTATTATGGGGCTTTACCATAAACCCAGTTACAGTTTGTGAAGCAAGACAGAACAACAGACTTTAAACACCTACGATTCTTTGCCTGAGAGTGAAAAGCACATCCCTGCCTGCGTGTTTTCGGTCATAGTCCGCCGTTCCAAATAGAACCCCAGACTCAATGCCAGCCTCCTCAGATATCGCTGTCTCTGTAAATTGACGAGACTCGACCCTCACATTCAGCCTCCTGGCACCTGTGTCAGGGCTGGCCCTGGTCTGTGGGCGGTGTGGGGTCCCGCGGCTTCCGGCTCCTTCTCATTTTTTTATGACAAACTACTGTCACTGACATCAGCTATGCCCCGGAACTAAACATTATAGCCCTGAGCAGCCCCATAACAAGGGGAGGGAGGGAGGGAGGGAGGGAGAGGGGGCCTGGACTGAATTATACTTATGTCTAAATTTATGAAGGAGAAATAGTTTACTGATCTTTACGTCTGTTGTGTAATTGCAGGGAAATCTATCAAGGGATACCCCCGGGGTCGGCAGAATGTTCTGGGGGGGGCCCAAGGTTGTATTTTGTCAGGGGCCCCAGAATTTCTTCCTATGCCCCTGTCCCTGAGCATGAGAGCATATTAAAAACACAGAATGCTTGTCCTAGCAACATTAGTCAAAAGTCCCTATTGTTTAACAAGATTAATAAAGGTAAAAAGGTATCCCCTCACTATATCCTGAAGACACACAGGCACACAGAGAACATATCAGCCTCATTGAGAAATACAGCTGTAATAGCTTTCTATATCATAGACATACTAAAATATTCAACAGATACTTGGGGCTTAATTGCTTGTGTGTTTCCTCCATCAATCCAGTGTAATATTTTTCCCACAGGCGTGCAGCCTGTGTTTGTACACAGGCAGCACCAAAGTGCTTCATATTACTGAGCAACTCAGCAAAAAATGTCCTGAAGTGAGGAGGATGAGGTATCTGAGCAGCCCATCAGCAACACTGCCAGCAAAAGAGGCGCGTTGTAAAACGAGTCTTTCTGCAGTCCAGGTTTGTTGCATGAGAAATGGAGAAATTGCACAGGCGAGCAGGAGAAAAAAAATAAAGTGTAAAAGTGAAATACACTTGCAACACTAAGATCATACCCTGCAGCAGTACACTGTGCAGTAATACCTGTAATTGACCTGCAGCATAAGATGTCGTCCACAGCTTTCACATTTCATTATCCTGCTGAAGCGCAGGGCTCTTTCTCAAGGTTTGGGCACCGTAAATGTTTAATGAGTTAAGTAAATTATACATATAAAACAAGCATTAATTTTTAATGGGTACTTGTAGTTGACCCATCACTATCTTGTAGGCAAAGCAGGTACATTACTGTGGATGTGACCAACAGTGAAGATAAAAGAGAAGGTTAATTACAATTAAAGACAATGCAGATTACACGTCTCATGTGATATTTAGCAGTTGTGATTTTTATACTGTGAAGTGATACTGTTTAGCTAGGGTGGTGACATTTTTAAATGGTCACCAAGATTGCTTTTGTTTTTTTACCCACAATCCCGAGCTGCTTGAAGACAAAGCATTATTGCCCAGATATAACAGTATCAGGGCCTAGCGGTGCCGATGACCCTGCTCGCAGGGTCAGCATCAGAAGGGGCCAAACAGGCAGAGACAGACGGCAAGCCAGCAGGGATCCTGGCTCAGCCACCTGACACCCTGAGGTTCAGCATGCGGGGAGCCAGGGGGCCACGGACGCACCAAGGCGCCACCACGTGGAGTGCCGTGTTCACTGAAGATGCACTTTCAGGCTGATACAGAGACAGAGGGTTGTCTGTGTAGTTTAAAAATTCAAAGGTTAAAAATTCAGGAGGTGTTCACCTGTTACTGAAGCCAGAAGGATGACAAAAAGGTTCAGAAAAGCACCCAGTCATACAGGTAAAACATATGTTACATACTTCACATGGTATAACACAGCCCATTACACTGCAGAACAGAGCAAGGATCCATCATTGATATCCCTGCTGAGTGACATTATATGCATCTCAGCTAGGTTTCTGCCATAGGGCCTGGTTGACTCGCAGCGCTGATTGGAGAAAAAAATGTCTACAGAAGAGGGATTAATGGATGGATGGATGGATGGATTAATGGATGGATGGATGTGTTAAATTATACATTGTGTGGTTACAGTTAGGAGCCGCACCATACACATGCTTAGTAGTCCACAGGGAAATAATACCAATGACGGGCTTCAGACCTCAATGCCAAAAGAAAGCATGGAGATAAGCACGGGGGCACTGGTATCATAACAGGGCAGGAGGGGAATATGCCACAGGTCCACTTCCATGGGCAGAATCCTCCAGACAAGCTCTACAGTATGTGATCTTGCTCTTCCTGTACATTAAGCTCTCACTCTTATTCTCTCTCTTCCTCCTTCCATTAACCTCTCTGTCCTCCTTTGAGAAAACAGTGAAAATTGAGACCCTCATTTGGCTCTTACTTGTTGGCTGGTACCCTGCTGGCTCATTTTGGGAGTTCAGCCTGAGGTGATAAAAAAACATAGACCATGCAGCATACACAATGGGCTTTGGGCTGGTTATATGTAAAGTGCTTTATGACAATGACTGTTGCTAAAAGCACTATATAAATAAAATTGAATTGAACTGAATTCGGTGTGCAGTATGAAATGTATGCAAAACCTGCACTAAGGAGTGTGCACTATGCAGCGTTCATTATGCAGTGTACACTACAACGCGTGCACTATGCAGCGTTCATTATGCAGTGTACACTACGAAGTGTGCACTATGCAGCATTCACTATGCAGTGCACACTACAAGGTGTACACTATATGCAGCGTTCATTATGCAGTGTACACTACAACACGTGCACTATGCAGCGTTCATTATGCAGTGTACACTACAAGGTGTACACTATGCAGCGTTCATTATGCAGTGTACACTACAACGCGTGCACTATGCAGCGTTCATTATGCAGTGTACACTACAAGGTGTACACTATGCAGTGTTCATTATGCAGTGTACACTACAAAGTGTGCACAATGCAGCATTCATTATGCAGTGCACACTACAAGGTGTACACTATTTGCAGCGTTCATTATGCAGTGTACACTACGAAGTGTGCACTATGCAGTGTACTAGCAGCTATTTCAACTCACATGCCACCTCATTATGCACGGTTATACAGTAACACATCACAGACCTATGGCCAGAAATGAATATTTATGGTGATGACTATTTTAATAACACACCAGCAAAACTATTAGCAGGTGTTGTTGTTTGTCATGTCTGGAAAAACACTAAATAGACAAAATAAACTATTCTATTTCTCATGACATTCTTTATTTGCGTATTTCATTTTTTGAGGTAGTAGAATGTTATTAAGCAAACATTCTTTTGTGCCCACTAATAATTATACTACTCGACTAATATCAACACTTTACCCTTTAAAAGATGTAAGTCATTTGCAGACCTCCCCCTCCAATCTTTAAAGGATTATGCTGCACAAAGAGGATTACATACAGAGTCCATCATGAACAAAGAAAAGGGAGAAAATAACACATTTCCATTCAAAACAAACCAGTCAATTGGAGTAAATATGTCTCCAAACACAGGCAAAACAGAGTATTTAAATGATTACCAGATTGAAATACATATATATTGAAAATAAATCATATTTCCAATATGCTAGCCATTTTGGGATTCAACATTACTCATTACAATTCCAGGCAGGCAAATTACTTCTGCACAAGCTAATGTGCAAAAGTGTTCAAATTTATGACACAAATGTGCAAAGTATTCGCAAAATCAGTCACCAGAGCTTTGTGATATGGGCATTAATCACCAGCTCAGTGGATTATTTCTGTTCTTTTAATCATCTGGAGTCGGAAGAGTCAGTGTTTAATGATTCCATGGGACGTCATTAAACGATCAGAAAACATCACGCCCAAAATCTCACCAGCTCCTCTGGAGAGACCATGAGTTTATTCTGACTGAAGGTGACGTATCACCATCTGAGAATTTTAAATTCCATATAATTAAAAATAATACAAAACCAAAAAACAGCACATGAATGATGTTCTTTTCACTTCCACCCGTGAAAGACAGGGGGCAACAGATGGATGTGGTCAGTGGGAACTAAGGGACTCATCATCTCTTTAGTCAGTTGTTTCCTGCATGCTGTCTCTTTCTAAACTCTAATTCCATTACTTCAAAACATTACCCAAACTTGTCAACAGCGATTACAGCCAGAGAAACTGAACTGAAACCCCGGTATGAGAAATCAAGACTTCACGTATTAAGCTGACATCTACTACAGTGCTGAAAAACAGGCAACTAAGGTCTTAATGCTAACAGGGTTGTAATGACCCAGGAAACGGAAACTTCGCTTACATGGCTACGGTAGCAGCATGTTACCATCCCAAATACTTTCTGCTTCATTGCTATGCAACACGAAAAGCCATCTCAAGGACCCTTGTGAAGAGAACTTCTGCATTTCACGCCAGTTAAACGCATCACCAAGAATGTGGGAATTCTGGACTGCAACGAAGTGTGTCTCTGAGCTGAGTCTGTCACATTGTTTTCTGTTGCCTGAGCAAAGCCTTGGCATTCGGGCAGCAGTGGTGTGACAATAGGAAATGTCAAATATAATTCTACTGTGTAGTTTGAAGCAACACAACTGTAACACCAGGTAGGATGTAGGCCTCATATTACAATTGGGAGGAGATGGCCTCAAGTCTGCTGTCAAATTACCCACATTCTTTCTTCTGGCACTGGTGCTAAATTAAGAATGTGTTTCTGTTTTAATGGCATCTCCCCACGAATCTCATGCAGAAGACCCCTTAATTAGCAGTAAGCACGCAATGTGCATCAGACTTCTCCAGTGCGGGGGATCTCGCCGTGGTTAGTAAAGTAACCTGCATGCAGATGATTCTGAAAGATCAGCTTGTTGGCTCAGGAGTTCAAGAGTAATTGATAAAACAGCTTGTTGTAATGAAAACTGGCCAGTTCCCTCACTCAGCTTAGAGGAAATATGCTTCACCAGGGTTTTGTTTCACAAGTGGATCGTTTCGAAAACAACAACATTAACAAAAACACTAGTTATTATAAATCTAAATAATGAATCTGAAGATTAATTCAAAACAGGAGGTGTAAAAAAACAGATAGGCTACGGATTAAATTTATTATGAGCCTCTGAGACCAAAGATCGTTAAGTCCGGGCTATCCACTGAATAATGGGCAATTCTGCAAAAGAAGGCTGTGTGAGGTACTGTAGGTTCGATATGGAGGCTGGGCCATGCAAATGGGGTCGCAGGTTTAACACCAGTGCCTCTGCCCTGTTTCTGCTCTTGGGTGGTCATGTGACAGAAAGAATCCCCCTGACTTGCAGGACACTCAGTTCTGCAGGTACATGTCTGTTTATACGGGATGAGGAGGATTATCTCTCATCTGTACTTCTAATGTTATTCCTTACTGCCACCGACAAAATCAGAATTGTCCACAATACAGCACCTAATGAATATTTATGTTTGTCTCACTGACGGTTTTGTGGGTAGGGATCACCTTCTTGTCTTTCTACCACATCGTGCTTTGAGGCTTTTGGCAGCTAAAAGGCAAGACCTTGGTTTGTAAGGGAGGAATATGAAAGCCCAATTACATAATCTCAAAATCAGAAAGATGAAGGGATTAAAATATGAAAATATGACGCAGCTACACTTTTCATCAAAATAATCAAAATGCCTCGTACTGCCTGATACCCGGAGAGGAACATCCTCGATCTGAATGATTAGTTATAATTCCAATCCTCCCATCTTCAGCAACCCAGAGCCTCTGTTGTCAAGCTCTGCACCTCCTGTGAGCACAAACAAAATATTTCCATAAACAAGCAAGACAATCTGGTGGCAGCAAATATGATGGGAGCAGTTCATGCAACCTCTCACGAAGGTTCAAGGAAAGTCCCAACACTAAGACTGAGCTGAGTTAATTGAGGTTGGATGCGATGTTCCTACAGAAATATGGAATGAGTACAGACTGGACTTGAATATGGGCAGCCTCTTCAGAAATATATTATGTTCCATAAAATCTCCGGGCTTTTCCACAATTCTGTGTCCTGTGAATTACAGTACCAGATGTGCCCTGCGCACTTGTTCCAGCTCACATTACCAATATGAAAAACCTCATTCATTTCATTATTGCATGAGGATTTCCTAAATAAAATTCAGCAATAAACGTAATCCTGTAAAACAACGAAAGACATGGAAAAGCTTCATCATAAAAATGCGAATTAAGGCCACGTTAAGGCCACAGTGACTTCAGCACCAAACAGCGGCTATTCCAGCCAATGCACAGACAGTATTAAAGGACCCCCCCCCACCCCCAGACCAGACATGCTGGGACATGTGTGTCGCTCAGAGCATAGGGCTCAGGTAATTCCTTTTTTAATGGATCCAGAAGATTGGTTGGCTCTCCACAGCATTCCAGGAATCATACAGGCATTATAAGGGCACAGTGCAGCCTTAGCCTGCAGCATTAGCATAGCATGCTAATGAGACCTGTCAGTAACACGGCTGGACAGGCTCACGGACCCGCACCTCCAGCCTCATTCTTCTCTCTGACAGACAGTGGTCCGGTGTAAATCACCACTGCGCCTAATGACGGCGGACACACGGCTACGATATGTTCACTCCGGCTTGGCCAAGGTTCCAGTAGAAAAAGCCTCATGCATATCTGCTTTGAGGGACACAGATTCATTTTGGTAGCACAAAATAGCTGTGGAGTCAAGCTACGTATTGGCTGCGTACACCAGTACAAAGCATATGAGCTATGAGGACTCGCTTGGCTTATTACTGAGCTAATAACATATCCTTTTCTCCACTCCCCTCTGGTTACTCCTAATTAGTCCAATACCACAAGGCAAATAACTGCATAAAGCGGAACAATCCACACAGCTGTAGGATTTAATTTGTTTTAGTTACACAGGTACTATAATCTCAGCCCCGGTAGCTACAAACTCTTGCTTATCTTTTTGTAGATCACTTAGATAACTGAAATCAAAAAGACCAGAATGACTAGGGGGCTCGTTTTTTTAACCTCCATTCATATTTTTTTCATTCATATTCACATTTTCATGCAAATCTGACACAGTATTTGATTCTGTTTAGGATGAGCAAGTCAAAGGTCACACAGACACAGACTGCAAAGGCTGAGCACATTACAGAAATGGAAAAACCAGCGTTGCATTTTTCATGCAGCAGGAGGAAATTCCCAAAAGGAGCAGTGCTGAAATCAATAAAGGTTTGTGAATCGTAGGGGAGGACAGCACAACATTAATGCAGAAGAGCATTAAGATTATGTCCAGACCGGGCCGGACCCACGGCGATCACTGGACAGAGGAAACAACGTGCAAACGGGTCAGGTCAAATTCATGATCCCTCACTGAATCGCTGAGCCACCTGCCGACCTTAAAAAAAAGACGCAGTGTTTCAGGCCACAACCCCGGCCCGTGTTGCCCAGTCATCGTCATCGTCATCATCATCATCATCATCATCATAATAATAATAATAATCATCATCATCATCATCATCATCTGGGGAATCATCTGGGGAATAATCTGGGGAATAATCTGGGGAATATTCTGGGGGGTGGCATGGTGGTGCAGTGGTTAGCACTGTTGCCTCACACCTCTGGGACCAGGGTTCAAGTCTCTGCCTGGGTTCCATGTGTGTGGAGTTTGC
>JAODKC010000095.1:10080039-10107305 GCA_026777985.1 Mormyrops attenuatus | reverse complement strand
CGCATGTTCAGCTGTCTTGCCAAATTCCAGGGGCTTTTTATCAAGCCGTTTCATGACCCCCCCCCCCCTCCCCGCACCCCAGATGTATTCCAACATAAGGATGGGGTTTGAGAGCCTGCATAGAGCTGCCCTATATGTTTGCACAATCCTAAGAAGAACATTCAAACTGTGCTTCAAATTTTCACAAACAAAACACCACAAGAAAGGTGGCAGGTGCTGCTATGTGGCACTATGTCTTACCTACACTGTGACGCTGTTTGTTTTCCCCATTCATTTTATCCAGACTGGACAAGTGAAGTGATGCAGTGCATTAGCACAGTCAAAGTCATGTCAATAGGAAAGAACTGCTTAATGAAGGCGACAGGAAGAAAATCACACAATGCCTTATTATGTTTCTCTAAAAGCACAATGTGCAGTACACAGGCATTTCTCTAATGTGTGAGACTTTCCAAGGTGTTAACTTAGCAGGTCATGCAGACAAGGAGCGAGGCCAGCGAAATAAAAAATGAACTGATTTGAAAAATCAAAGAAAAGTCATTTAAAATATCATCTGCAAGAAATGGCTGTACAGGCAATCTTTGCCTTGAAAAAAGTGCCGCAGATTCGTAATCAATCCCGACAAAGCTTTACACGTAGATAATCCCATTCATAGGGATCGAGTGACACTCACTGAAAGTGGCAGTTAAGTCCAAATCCAACCCTCCTGTCCTGGAAGTCAAGCAGTGCTTTGAAGTGTGTGCAGTAGGGGTCTCAGACTCACATAACCTGAGGCTATTGGCTAGGAGGCCTTCAGCTGAAGAAGGCCACTTTTTTTTTGTAGCTGAATAAAGCAAATGGGGAAAAAGACTATACTGTGGGGCGGGGGGATGCTGGTGGAAAATTTGCCAAGCTTGATGCTGCTGCAGATTAGCTGAGTGATGTTTCATAGATTTTATACTCTGTGGAAAACGGTGTCTTTTGATTGGTGGGTTGGATGTAATAACGATTAGAAATGTGTTGCGGGCCGGATAGAACCATCTAGTGGGCAGTACTTTGAGGTCCCGGGTGTATAGGATGACAGATGTCCCTCTTACACCTTACCCTCAGTATGATCCCGGTGTCTCGTAAACAAGACTTCTGAAAGCGGCTCAAAGGATGGAGGTACATTTGATGGAGGGCTCTAGGTGTTCCTGGACCTTCCCCAGCGTACCTGGCCTCTGTAGGAGGCAGTGATGCTCAATCCATGATGTGTGACAGGTCACTGCTCTCTTGTCCACCGGCAGTTCAAAGATGCCTCTCCAACATGAGCTCAAGTGGATGGAGTGACAGGTTCTCCCTCCGGGGCCAAGTGTCCATCACGAGTCCACATGTTGTTAGCCTCAAAAACAGAGAGGCAACGGCAGGTATGGAGGGAGGGGGGTGCAGCTCCTACAGGTTCTGCTGAAGCTGCATGCGGGGGCAATTTCCTTCATCTGCAGTGAGGACTGACAAACTGCATAAGGAATTGCGGCCTTCCTAAAGGGCCAAGCGGAAGCCTCTTTCAAGACCAGAAATCTGAAAGCGGAATAAAAAAATATATACTTCCAGTTTTCACAACTCTAGAGCTTTGAAGGGCCTAGGAGGGAATAGGAATAAGGCAGAGGAAAACCACTATTGTGAGAAGACCTCTGGGGGCAGTCACGCCGCTCCCCTCAGAGAGAGAACAGCTCGGTCTTCATCTGGTGGGGGATGGGGGCCTTGTATTTCCAAAAACAGGCGGTAACAGGGTAACTGGCTTAGAAATGGGCCTCGCTGACAATTTTGCAGCAGGTCACTGTGGAGAGATGAAGGTCGCAGGGCTTGAGGAGGAAGTGGCTTTGTTGCGGAGGCCCTCTGCAGGTGCAGGGGCTGCCACTAATGGCTATGCTGACAGAGTGCCGGCACCCACCAAGCGTGCATGCGCACGCACCCGGCAACGCATGCATGGGGCATTGTATCACGGCCCGGTCTCTACTCCTACCATAGGCATTCCAGCAAGGTCATCCTCCTGTCATCAAGCTCTTACAGCTATTGAGCTCAGAATTCAAGGCCGCAGAAACAAACCCACACATCGGCATGAATACAAGCATTTCCTGTCCCGGCATTCACCCAAAGGACCGCTGATGGACACCCATAAACGTGATATTCATGGTGTCATGCATGCATCCCATGGTGCTGATAGAATAAACCAAGCTCTTGGTTTGTCTGGGCAGTAAGAACGGGATTGCTGGTGAAGCACAACACTACCATCCACTGTCTGCATCCAATAAGAACAAATAAGCGCAAAAAAAGAGAAACGGCGTAAGATTATGCACAAGACGACCGGCCTGTCTCTGCAAGCTACCACAAGAAAACATCAGGTACTAAGCCATTGTTTGGTTAAGTCTTTTATGAATCTCAAATATTGATTTCCAGGGTGGGGTTTGCTGTACTTTGAGAGCAAACAGGCGAGGAAAATAAAACAACACAGTGTCTATATGTATTCATCCAGGCTTTCGCGTTACAGAAGGGGGTTGTGTGTGATGTCTGCTATTTCTTAGTGTGTCACACTCAAGTGCACGCTCATCTACCCTAGCCTGTGGACACTTCTCAGGTGAGCAGTGCATTGAAAAGAAACTGCAGAAGTAGGAATGGACACATCCTTAGAACACAGTTATTCATATTCACAGAAAGAGGGCTGTAGTTTAGTTTGGGATAAACTCCACATTATATTCTTCTGTTGCCTCAATACAGCTCTGGAAAAAAATTAAGAGACTAGTCTATATTTTTTTAAATCTACATTTTTAAATCCTGGTTTAACCCTGGTTTAATCCTGGTTCGGCTGGGAGAAGGCTACACTGCGCAGCAGGTTGCTTCCAGGTTCAAAGTTTCTCAGACAGCACTACACAAAAACAAAGGGAGGCAGGAGACACTGGCAATGACCAAAAACCAGCCAGGTAGAGGGCAGAAGTGACTTTATAATGCCGGAGATGACCGCCAAATTGTGCCTCATAAATCGGAGGATGACCTTAAGTGACCTTCAAAAGCAATGGGAAACATTAAGTGGTGTGAGGTGCACTGCAAGGACTGGCTCCTACAAGCTGGACTGAAGTCCCATAAATTGCAGATGAAGCCCCTCATTAATGAGATGCAGGGAAGGGCCAGACTAGACTTTGGAAAACAATGTATATTTTACACAGGTGCATACACGTAAACTGAGAAATGAGTAAAACTGAAAATTTAGTTGTAGTCTCTTAATTATTTTTCCAGAGCAGTATATGAGTTTTGTCATTGATAAAACATTTTTTTTGTATATTTGTATAAAGGCATGGCTTTGCTTAAGACTGCTGTGAATGTTTATGTTTTGATGATGAGTTTAGGAGGGTTTACATATGGGACCAGAACATGTTAGGAGAACCATATGAGCATCTGCTGTGCCTGAGGGCTACAGACGGCGCACCTACAGTACAGACGCGGTCCGTACAGATGTTGGGCCGGTACGTCAGAGGACAAACCTGTGTCTAGAGTGAGTCCACCATGGTGTTATGTCTGAAGTGTGGGCATGTCGGGCAGGTTGCTTTGGAGGTCTGGGGAGGACTTTCTGAGTGTCCCATGGTGACTATGGCAGGCATCTGTGGCCTAAAGCAACCAACTGAAACATACAGGAATGGCCACGGGGGTCGGGGATGGATCCATACAGCATGTCCACATGTACACTACAGGCCAGAAGTTTGGGCCCACCCTCCGATTTAAAAAAATAAAGCATACACTGCTTTCTCAAAATTTTATTACAAGAAAATATTAGAAATACCTAAAACAAATGTAACTGACTGGTTTTCAGTATTTATACCTTGTAGTGACACATTATTTAGCCATGCAGTTCTGAGTCTGAGGACTGCGATTAATGTGAACAGAGGGAAACTGGTATCTCTTAATATAGTCATGCAAAGACTGAGAGCAGCTGAACTGCATGGTGGAGTTGCTGCCAGAAAACCTTGACTTCATGGTGTTAACAAGTATAAGATTACTACAGGGTAAACAGCACAAGCACTGGAGTATTCAGGACTGGGAGCAGGTCTTGTGGACGAAGGAAAAAGTCCATCTGAGGGGCTAGTTGGACCAACAAGTTTAAAACGAGCGTCTGTCATAGGGGTGGGCAATCTGATCTGCAAAGGGCCAGTGTGTATGCAGGTTTTTGGGATAACCTTCAAGTCAGCAATTCAAATCCAGATGTGAAGACTCTTCAGCCAATGAGTCCTGTCAATAGTAGTCTAATTAGTGCGCTGCAGCGAAAACCCCCTTACACAGTGGCCCTTTCTGGATTTTCGGTATTACTCTCTCTAATGATGCTGTAATGTATCACAACACATCCATGTAAAGCATGTAAAGCACGACTCTGGTGTGAAAGGTGATATAAGAAAATAAATTGAAATTGAACTGAATTGATAAGATTGCCCAGCAAATGAGACAGTACTGTTCGCATGCTTGAAAAGGTGCTGGAAGGGTTTGGACACAAGTCATTTCCAAAAATTGTTGGAAAGGATGCTGTGAATCTCTGCTGCTGTGATAACGCCAAGGGCTGGTTATTTTAATGAAACTCATACTCAGGCACTCGCATTCATTAAATTGCACTTACAATGTACAGTTAATTGTTACATTTGTTTTAAGCATTTCTAAAATCAGACATAAGAGCAATGAGCATAGCAGATGAGAAATGCTGTTTGATGGTGTGTGTGACCTTAAAATAGGAAGGGTGACCCTTTCTTCCCCCCTGCTCCTACGAGAAGGAGCACTTTCCTTATAAGGAGGACCCCGGGGGCAACTCTTGGTCCAGTTTGCAGGATATTTTAAATAACATTGGTGTAAACAGCAAAATGCTGTCAGCAATAATTAAACATGCTTCATAAAGTGGATAAAAAATAAAAACACATACAGAAATGATCTTTGCAGGTGAAGGCACTATACAGCTAATGGCTGTGCCTTAATGACAAACACACACTGATTCATTGTTCCCAGGCCCATTTACGATGACAAGATGTTGAATGAGATAAAAACGCCTTGAGTTTTGTGAATTGGATTCAGAGGAATACTATACCCTGTAGCAATTTTAATTGGAAATAAAACGTTTACCCAACTATCACTTCCTGTCAAAAGTGATTTAAGCTGCACTGAAAAGAAGGAAAATGCCACAGCATAATTAAATATTAACATACCTTATTTATACTTTAATGCACTTTTAATGGATCTATAAGCCATCCAGGCAGAAGTTAATATAAAATGGTGTTATGTACCTCCTCTGGGCCCACAACCCAGACCAGGATAAACGACTGGAAGAGGAATGGATGGATGTTGTCACACAACATTCATAATATTTTATTGATCACCATCAGTCATGAGGTCTTCTTCAGCTGCACACGTTTAAGGAGGACAGCTCCCTTCCAATCAGTCTCCACGTTGTGCTCGATACTGAAGGGGCTTAGAATATTGATACCAGAGTCAATTGTTCAAGTTCCACGTGCCAAATTTACGTCACTAAGTTGCTGCTGGGTAAAACACTTAAAATGAATAGCAGCTTTCATACAGGCAGAACTTTTTGTCTGCAACCAGAACCTTTTTCCAGAACCAGGGACTTTTGTCGTGTTCACACCACAGGAACTCGGCCTGATTGTAGCTCCTCGGGGGCAGTTCCAGAACCCTTTTCTAGCACCTACTCCAGACTAGGTACTGTTCAAACAGGAAGGGAGGTGCTTACAGCGACAGCTTGCTTATTGGTTGAGCACAAGCACCGGCGCTTACATGGAAGTTACATGGAAGCGCAGAAGAGCAGCAAAAATTGAGCAGATTTAATTATTTTTGAACCACAATTACATTTAATGCATCAATTAACACATTTTTTCTTATGTCTTCATATTTCTGCATCAGAAAATTTGATCACTAACCAGCATACTTTTCTCTAATATCATGGGTGTCAGTGGTGAAACTTGCCAGCACTTATTAGTGGAATATAGTTACATAATGTTTTATTCTGTGGGAACCGAAACATCAATCTGCTGGCTAGATTTAATAAGAATCATGAACATTTAAGTAAAACAGGCGATTTAAGTAAAATATATAAATAAAAAGCTGTGCCCCATTTTGATCATAATCGATCCCCCCAATAACTAACAAAACAACCTATTTATCCTCCATTGTTTTGGTGTGGCAGTGTAGTGGGAAATTATGTGTGAAGTTTAACCTATGAGCTGTTTTCGTCCCAGTTTCTGTTGTGCATTGTGAAAGCAACACATGAAAGTGGCCAGGAACAAGTCCCCAGTCGAGACAGCCCGGGGACATCAGGTTTTGGAACTTCGGAGTGAAAGCACTTAATATGAATACGATTGTCCAGGCATGAGAAGTTGTGGATTTCTTAGAGGAAATTTAAAGGAAACATAATATTTGTAGATGGGTGCAGCACGGGCCTCGGTTAAGCCATCAGAAGTATTATGAAAATTGAGCCAATTTACTGGAAAGCCTCTGCTAATGATCCATGAAAAGCAAAATGCTGGAATCATTAAAGGTCTCCTGAGAGTCAGGAAATGATGGCCACAAAGAGGAGAGCAAAGGGAAAAACAGATATGTCTGTTCCAGAAGCTTCTCTTCGTCTTTGATTTCATCCACGTTGGAACAGCGTTACTATTAACGGTAACGCAGAGGCTTTTGAACACCTTCCAAGACGTGTATGCGTGAGGCAGAAGATTTGCCATGTCCATAAATGGAAACGTTAATAAACATACAAGAAGGGGCCCCTCGTCTGGTATCAAAACAGCAGAACTGGTTTATGTTCTTAAGAACTACGGAGTGGGTGATCTTCCAGTTCTATTATCCATGATGAGATTTTCCACGTGACGTAATGAGCGACTCCACCAGATGGTGAGTGAATGTGGGTCTTGGACACACAACAGATCAAAAGGCTTTTATACAAGATTCCTGCTGGAGATATGCCATGATGGACTGGGAAGAAGCAAGGTAATCACTATCTGTGCACCAGGGCAGGAAGGTATCATCCCTATATGAAAACTACTAAAAAACATTTCAAATCAATGTAGAACTGTGAAGTGACTCATTGTTTTTGTGCAATTTGATCCATTCAATTCACTTCAGAGACCTGAATGCTTTTGGTGCACCTCAAATGATTAAACAATCAGACTTTATCTGAATGATGGATTAAAACACTACCTGAAAGGCAAGAGTGGGGGTGGGGAAAGTGAACACAACCAGCCTCCTTTCACTGCCGAACCCAAAATCGCATGGTTCACTTCTCCTCCACAAGTATTTTTTCTGTTCTATCACATGCAAATGAGAGGTGACACTGTCTATTTGATATCCAGTAAGGTGTTAGGAGTTTATGATTTAATGCACAGGAAAGTGCTCTAGAGCTGTCATGATTAGGTCTGCTTGATTAAACTTGATGACTCGATTATAGAAAAGCACTGATTAAAATTCTCCTTCTTCATTACTCAGCAGCATGGTGGAAGTAGGCGCGTGGAGGATGAGCATCTGAACACAGCGCAAACACGTCAACTGTGTGGAAGCACTTCAAATTAAAAGCGAATGAAAAAGCAGCTTTCTGTCAGTATTGCAAGGCAGAACTTAAATATCACAACTGCATGACTGCAATACAAATACTTATTAAAAGAAGACATTCAGGTTTGACAGACTCACGCAATAATGTGAGGTTAGCCATAGATATGTGCCTTTTAGCTTCTTGGAGTAGCCTAGCCTCTCTTTGTCTTAAAACATTTCATGTAATTCCTTTGTCAAAATAATTGTTTGCTAAAACAAAGGGTAGCCCTGTCATTTAGCTGCATCATCTTACATAACACAGCACATGTTAACCATATAATATTATCTTTTTGTGAACATATTGTGTGTTTTGAGTAGGGCCGGACAATATTGGAAAAGGTTCACTTTGTGATATTTTAAGTTTTTGCAATATTTTAGCTTAAAATTAACTGTATAGCCAAATAGAACTTACTATCTACTTACAATAAGCTGGTGGTGTTATCGTTAATTGTGTCAATAGACATAAAGCAGCTCAATATCGTATCCATGGAATATGAAATATTTCTGTGCAGCAGAAGAAAAAAGTGTTTTCGTGACCAGTTCTTGTTCACTTTTCTCTTCGTCACTCATTTTTGTTTAATTTCTCACAAAGGTGCCCACAGTCTATGAGTGAGTCCAACAGCATGATTGAGAATGATTATGATTGTCTGAAGAAGCACACGCAGAGTTCATGCAAAAACAGTGGCGGAAAACATTAGCGTATACTAGATAACATTGAAAAGCTACCATCACAAAAATTGCAAAGCTTGCTAAGTTTTGTTTCCTATGACTGAGTAAAAATGTTTTATGGCAACTTGATGGTTTGAACCCAGCACATTAGTCGTGTTCCTTGAGATGTAACAGTAGCATGTGCTTGAAATGCCATGTTGTAAAGCCTAGGGACAGTACAGTGGTGCAGTGTGTAGCGCTACTGCCGCACACCACCACTTTGTGTTTGTGGAGTTTGCATGTTCACCCTGCTGTGTGTGTGTGCTCTTTCAGCGGATCCTTCGGTTTCCCTCCACTGTCTAAAAACATGCAACTTAAGTGAATTAGAGTACCTAAACTGACCGCATGTGTGAATGTGCACTGGGGTTTGTTGATTCCAGCCTTGTGCCAATTGCACTGTATGTATAATTATATATAGTAGGTTATTATATATAGATGACTACTCAATGATTTTTCAGATTAATCAACAGATTACTCATTTATTGATAAAATCATCAGTGAAAGCCCTAAAGTACTGCTGTGTGGCCCTGTGGTCTGAGCCCAAGGCAAGAATATTCATCGTTTTTTACATAGGAAATCATTGATATGTCAGAAACAAAAACATAATCAAGTAAATACACTTCCAATGAACCATATTTGTTGGAGTTTTGAAGATAATACATATTTATATTTATAGAAAAAACATGTTTTCTTTTCATTGCTCAAGCACAAGGTTGTACAGTTTGACCACTTTTCCAGGGTTAACTTACTCTACATGTTAAACAGGTAATTTGGCCATATACGATCATTTTCAGACAATGTTTCCCCAGCATATCCACTAACGTTCACAGGAAATGGACACAGTAACCTTCTACGGTTGGCAGGAGCCCTCTAGGGAAGTTTGTTTTTGCAAGGGAAAAAAAAAAAATGTAGAAGCATATTCAAACATAATGCAAAAGCAATTAACGTTAACATAATCAGGCTGGGAGGTAAACTGAGCTCTCAAATGCCTTGATGCATGCCTTCCATTATCCTTTATTTATTAATTTGTTTCTTTTTACCCATTTCTGCCTATCTGGGAATGGGGACCCATATCCCGTAAAAGACCAGCCCCCTCGACAGCCATGCCAGCTCAGGAGTGGGGAGACACATCCAGCCCCTCCTGGTCAGAGCAAGTGCTGCAAGTGTCAAGTGGTGTGACACGCTGGGAGGAGAGATCGATGTACTTGATTCCATCCCAACACGCAGGCCCACCTGGCCAACGCCGTGCTCTGTGGATCTTCACCATAGAACAAACCCTGTTTTGGTCACGACGGGCGTGGTTTTTACGGTTCTTGCACGCCCATTTCCAATATACTGCCCCGTCTCATCCTGACATTGCTGCTATGTCCTAGTCTTGTAGCAAAGCATATTTTCTTCTTAACACCTACACGTCCTGTTCAGAGTTAGTTCCCAAGTTGTGCCGTACACCTGCTTGGATCCCTTCAAGCAGCTAAAACCAAGTGAATTATATCTACGGCACTGACAACGGAACGTTCCCCCCCCCCCCCAAGGTCAGCTCTGAGGCATTTATCACCGACGCCTGGAAAAAAAAATCGGCCACACAAAAGGTGTCTGAATAAAAGAAGTGTACGAGTGTTTTGAATGTTTTTCTTCAGCAAAACACAGCAGGTTAAAGCCCTGGCTACATAGCTGGGTAGTCCAGTTGCACACAGGAGAAATTCCATTGGCTGTACTTCAAGCAGATTGATTATTTCACCTAAAACTAAAAGGCAAAAGTAGCAAAGTGTCCTGGACTTTGTGCTCTGTTTACAGAATGGGGGGGAGACTGGAGAAAAAACATTTAGATGTTTCCCATAGATTAATGTACTGTTTTACAAAACACATGAAAAAGAATTGAGATCAGTATTCCTCTATTGATTCAATAAGGCAGAGTAATATTGGTACAACAGTTTTGTTGGCAATATTTAATATTTTTCCAAGGCTTCTTTATTCACGTGGGGAGTATTACTTTGTTCTTCGTAATTTATGATGGCACTTACACAGGTTGGGTGCGCAGAATAAACAGTCACATTAAAACAGCAGCGTAAGTGATGAAATACTGACGAATCTTTCCAGAGCCCCCCCAGCCCACTTACAGAAGCTGTTCTGTATGACTCTGCTTAATATGAATATATATATGAATATTTATAGTTTGATGGACGGACAGATGTGAATATATATATATATATATATCTCCAAGATGGATGAACAGAAATGCATTACATACGTATGATTACAGTATATATGTGTGTGTATCCTGCAAGAGGACAGGCATCCTGCCCAGAGTCACCCCCCGCATACATGCAAAAGGCTCCAGCATGTATATTTCTTAGATAACATTGAGGGATTCGTGCAAAGATTTAATTTAGCACCCTGGACATATATCCGGATGGGGGGAGGGGCCTCTGCACTAATCCATCCAAGTTATCGTGCAAGGCGTTCCCACTGATACTTGGCATCGTTGCATACTGACAGAAGCATTTTCACACATGCAGTGCGACTGCCGCAGGTGTCAAACAATTGCCCTCAAGGAAAATAGAATTTTCCCCACACTGAGCGTAGTAGACCTCTTTGCAGAAGACGACACACCCTTTGTGAAGGATTTACCGAAAGTAAAAGTGATTACCTGCAAAACAGGACTTGGCTTCAGTATTGAACTAATAATACTAGATTATGTTGCTGTTATACCCTGTTACAACACAAGAAAGTGCACTACTCTCCATCGATGTATTCTACCACAACCAGGGACACTTCCTCCCTGTGGCAGGAAATAGCAAACTACTGCATAGTGCTGAGCAGGGTGGCTGTGAGTTTGATTCCTGCCCCCTGGCTCTGTGTGATTCACCATGTTCTCCCCAGGCTCAGAGCTCCTCCTGCAGCCCAGAGACAAGAGCCTGAGTCAATCTGGTCACTCTAAATTGCCTACAGTCCAAGTGTGTGCCCTGTGATGCATGTGCTCAAGGACAGTGTTTTTCAGCCTAGTTTGCAGGGACCCCCAGACGGTCCACGTTTTTGCTCCCTCCAGCTCTCTGACTCATGCCCTGTGCCTCCTGCCATAGGCTCCAGGATCTTCATGTTTCTACACCACTTACATGGTTATAGAGGACAGATAGATGGATTAAACACTACATCTTCAAAAATCACCAGTGTGAAGTTCACATTTGTTTATGCTCTGCTATTTTATACCTGTTTTTAATGATGCACTATAAAAAAATTAAGTGACCAATAAAAGCACATTAAACAAATTAGTCTTTGCTCAGGTGATTCATTTCAATTGATGTCGGTGCCACAACTAACCTGACAACGACTGACATTAAAGCGACCTGACAGCCCACGTCATATAAATCAGAGTTTTGTTTTGTATCCAGAAGATGAGTGTCACAATGGCTCAGAAAGGATCAAAGCTGTTACATTAAATGCACGTGGAAGTGATGAAAGGGAAAGCATGCTTTTTAAGAGAAAGGGGGAAGTACAGACATCAGGGCACAAAAAATAAGCACAGGTTCAAAATGTCGTCCCTCTACAATGGGAACACGTTTGATCAATGACTGCGGCAAAACATGCGACTTATCCTAGCATCTCACTGGAGACACGCAGGGCAAAGCAATCACTGCACGGCTGGTATTTCTAACCCGAAATGCATCCTGACACACCCAACTCCTCAATGGCACTTGCATCTCAAGTGCCATAAGATGTGACCAACAAGAATGCGTTTCCCCATTTCAACCACAAGCCGGCAACAAAGGCGGTGCATAAAAGGGTGCATGGGTCCATGTTCCAAAAAGATGCAAATGTCACAGCAGGCCTGACGTGCGCCTCTGATGATCAAAGGCCACTGTTAATGGGAGAATGATCGGGCCACTAGAGGGGGTGCGAAGAAACCCACCCCGGAGTCATCAGGCAGATGGGGCAGGGACACTGGCGGGAGGCAACAAGCTCACAACAGCAGCAATCTGAAAGCCCCGATCAGGAAGTGAAGCCCAGGACAGTCAATGGGGGCAATCAGAATCCATTCCCCATCTGCAGGTCACCATCTGCAGATCCCTATCTGCACATCCCCATCAGCAACGCTAACATAGGCTAGCGCTGCTGCTTAGAAATGGAACTCTGATGCTAAGGCATTAGCGTGATTTAACCACCAACTGGGAGAGATATCTGAGTCTCACCTCCAAAAGAAGATCTTTAAGGGCAGCACCCGCCTGAAAGAGCCTTTCTGCTTGGCCTGTGGGACTTTTCTACTGGCCATCCCCAGCCAGCACTGCTGTTAGCTAACACACAGAAGCTGGGTACTGTGCCTTCACAGAGCTCAAGGAAACTAGGAGGAAGCTGTCATTCCTCTGTCATCCATATTCCATTGGGGGAGGCGCTGGCTCTTCTAACCCCTTCTAACCCACATCAGGGCATCTGACAGTGTCTGGGGGAGACATGGCAGCTGTAGCAGGCCAGCCGCAAGACGCCCTGCCTCCAGTGAGAAGTCCATCATCCCCTTCATCCCAATGAAGAGGAGCTGCACGGCTAGCATCTCCAAGCCATCAAAGAGCGTCTGCTCCTGCAGGAGGTACACTTTTTAAAGGCATCTCTCCTTCTAGTGACAACGCTGAGTGCTGTGCCCCATACCCTGAGAGAAATGGGGGACCAGGTAACAAAACACAGTGTGCAGTGGAGTCCTTTGCATCAAAACCAAAGCCTCGTGGCAGCATGAGTGCTGGGAGTGCTGGAAGACCATATTAATATGGGGGGACTTCAGAAAATAAGTGCTCAGGGCGCTTTCAGGATGCCACCAGCCCCATCCAGTACGGGGGCCGAGTCACCCGGCTACAGCGAACTCATGCTGTGCTCTGGCCACCTCCCCCTGCTTGACCTGCTAGCGTCAGAAGGCCATGTCCTTCCACAGGCACGCGGATGCCAGTCTCGCTGGCTGGTGCTCTGCATGCTCTGTGAACTGGGAATACTGGTCGATTAAAATGCATGTTGACAGTGCATCCCTAGCAATTAATATGTGTGTGTTCATGTGTGTGTGTGTATGGGGGGGGAGGGTTATGTATAGATTACATTTGATAAAAACCTGTTATTCCAGTGTTTTGGGGACCACCTTTTTGGTCCCCGCAAGGGGAAACTCAATTTTACAAAAATCTGTCGCTGGCATTTGAAAAATCTTACATTTTGTTTGGTTGATACAGTATGCTGTCTTTGTTCTATTTTCAATTAAACATGGGTTTACATGATTTGCAAATCATTACATTCTATTTTTATCTACATTTTACGCAGCGCACATGCACAGAAAACGATTTGGATCGCATAAAATCATATAAAGTATAAATATTAGTGCAATGTAATATTTGTTAGTGTCAGTGCGTACTACTGAAAGTGTGTTTCCTACCCCTAGGCCCCAGAGGGTTAAACAGTTTTAAACCCCGTTGGGGTCAGATTTAACAGGGTGTGAGGGGAAAAGTTATTTCTGATCTACACATCTAATCTTGGGTCTTGTGACCATGGAATCTTGCATTTCTAACAGTAATTTTAAAACTTTTAAATGCCATTAATCTTGCAAGTTTAATAAACGGTCCAAAAAATAAATTTGTACACACAGAGGCATAATTTACAACATAGATGTTGGGATGCTGTGTAAAGTGGAAATAAAAACAGAATGCAATGTCTTTCAAATCTTATAAACCTATATTTAATGGAAAACAGAACAAAGATAACATCAAATGTTGAAACCTTTATTGATTTATGACATAAGCTCAATTAGACTTTGATGATTTCAGAAAAGTGGGATAGGGGCGTGTTTACCGCTGTGTTGCATCACTTCCTTTTTTAACAACACTGTAAATGTTTAGAAACTGAGGAGATGAGTTGCTGGAGTTTTGAAAGTGAAATGTCCCATTCTTTTCTGATAGTGGATTTCAGCTGCCCAAGAGTCTGGGAGTTCCCTCGGTTGTACTGTGAGTTTGGGGTCTCCTTGGTGGTGTTTTTCATTTCATAATGCACCAAATGTTTTCAGTGGGTGACAGATCTGGACTGCAGGCAGGCCAGTCTAGCACCTGGACTCTTCTACTATAGAGCCATCCTGTTGTAACACGCACAGAATGTGGTTTGGCATTGTCTGAAAAAGATGTTGTCTGGATGGTGGCATATGTTGCTCCAAAACCTGTATATATCATTCAGAAATAATGGTGCCTTCCTAGATGTGCAAGCTACCCAAGCCATGGGCAATATTGCACCCCCATACCATCACTGGCTATTGAACTATCCACTGATATCAAGCTGGATGGTCCTTTAGCCTGGAGGGCATAGCATCCAGAATTTGAAATGTTGATTCGTCAGACCACAGGACATTTCTCCATTTTGCCTCAGTCCATCTTTAAATGAGCTTGGGTCCAGAGAAGTTGGCGGCGTTTCTGGTTAATGTTCAGATATGGTTTCTTCTCTGCATTGTAGAGTTTCCTCCGGCATTTGTGGATGCAGCGACGAGCTGTGTTCGCTGACAGTGGTTTTCAGAAGTGTTCCTGAGCCCATGCAGTGATTTCCACTATAGAATCATGTGTGTTTTTATAGCAGTGCAGCATGAGGAAACGAAGATCACGGCTATCCAATATTGGTCTTTGGCCTTGTTCCTTGCGTACAGATATTTCTCCGGATTCTCTGAATCTTTTAATGATATTATATATCACAGATGATGATTCTCAAATTCTTTTCAATATTATGTTGAGGAACATTATTCTTAAATTGTTACACTATTTGCCCACACAGTCTTTCACAGAGTGGTGAATCTCTTCCCATCTTCACTGCACAGGGACTCTGCCTCTCTGGGAAGGTCTTTTTATACCCAGTCATCTTACTGGTTTGTTGCATGCTGTCTTTGCTCTATTTACAATTAAATATGCGTTTATGCGATTTACAAATCATTGCTTTCTGTTTATATTTACATTTAACTTAGCATTCATTATATAGAAAAAGTCTAGATAGGAAATGACAAAGCAATTTGACATTTAAAGTGTACAGCCCAGTAATGTTTGGGGGGCAGTGTGTGGCTCAGTGGGCTAAGCCTGTCTGTAATCAGAAGGCTGCCGGTTCAAACCCAGATGTCTGTGGGTCCAAGATACAAGGCCCTTAACCCCCAGCTCCTTGGGCACCCCAATAGGTGGCTGCCCGTCGCGGACAGCTCACTCTTCAAAGAGCAAGTTGAGGGAGGTGTAAAAAAGAAAATTATCATTTAGAAATTGGTAATAAATAGAGTTTTTATCATTCAGGTTGGCGGACTGTTATGAGTTGAGGTTAGGGGTGCCCAAATATTATTTGTGAATTTTCTACCCCTAGCCATCAAAAATGCAAAGGGGTGACTGCATATATATTAAACTGTAGCTGACAAATTTCAATGGCCAATCATATATTGTGTGACTAACAGTGAGTGGTGAGGATAAGAATAGATGAAAATATGAACACTGGAAAACAAATTGTTCCTTTAAAAATTAAACACCATCAATCTGGAATGGACCGATATTTCAAGTCGGTATTTAGTAAATGGTTGTGATTAAACTTTCTCTTTTCTTTTTCTCTTTTTCAGAAGAGGTTTAAGCATAGGACTATAACAAGCTGTGTAAAGGCACTTCCTGCTTCCTGAAGCCCGGGCCAGCTTCTGTTATCATAATCAGGACTCCCTCAGCACTAATTTCCATTACGTGCCATATGATGCAGCACAAGTTCATATTGCATACATGATTACACATGCATCCAGGACAGCACGCGGGCCAGTCACACGTACATGCGCTACACGCCAATAGTGCACAGTGACATCGGCAACACACCTCATGGCAAGGTCCCAAACATCTGACATGCCTGAGAGATACGGCAAGGGCAGAGACTCCACGTAATTTGAGCTGTTATAACACATATAAATTACCCAAGGAGAACCATGGGCATAATTACAACAAATTTCGTAACCTCAATCTAGATAACAGAACGACTGGAATGTCACAACTTCAGAGATTAAATGATGCAAACGAGCTAGATGTAGCACATTAAAATGCCCTTTAAGTCGCATAATCCACTTTCAGTGACATTTAAAGAACAAGAGGGAGCATCTGGAAGATGATCATCATGCAGAAATGTGCACATGGCTGAAACTGATACACAGTGAGGGAAGAGACTGTATGGAAACCGATGAGACACACTGGGGTGGGAAAGACAAGGGAGGGTCACTTACGTCTGTGTCGGGACCCTTGTCAGCCCCCGGGCAGGAGAATGTGACAAGTTCATGGCACCGTTTGTGGACCACGAAACAGCAAACTGCAGGGAGCAAGAGGCAGAGCATTAGTGCAGCTCCCCCCACACACACACACACATACATTTCCCCCAGCTAAGTACAAATTTACATTTATTTATACGGCAGAACCTTTTATACTAAGTGACATACAATTGAGAATGCAATCGAGGTTAAGGGCCTTGCTCAGGTGCCCACTGGTGAAATCACTCTGCCGATTGTGGGATTTGAACTGGCGACTTTCCAATTACGGCCACCTAACCCACACACCGCCCCCCACAATGCGGACGCTCCACGACCGCGGCAGATGGAGCTGCAGGCCACTACGGGAGTGTGTGTGCTGGGAGCACGGTACAGCAGCCTCTCTCCACAGGCCCGGGACCACCTGGCCTGTAGATCTACTCCTCCATACTCAGACTGTCAGGCAAAGCTAAGATTCCATGATGACAGAATCTGTCATTCATCTGCCTGGGCCTGGCTGCCATGGGGCAAAATCCAAGCGTAATGGAGGAGAGCCAAGAAATAATACTAATAAATATACAAAGCTACAGACCATCAGCATCTGAGAGCCCTAATTCACATTTCTCACCAATGTCTTACTTAAATCAGGCTCTCTGTGTGACCAAGGACACTAGACGTGTCATTCTGTCCCTGCAGATGGACAGAAGGCATGGTTTAGACCCAAACACCTACCGGTGGACCTGCACAGAGACATCTGGCACCAAGAGAACAATCAATGCGAAAATAAAATACCAGCCCCGTTCCCCTCCCTGTCAGACTCATAAATATCTCAGTGCCTCTGAGGGTGCAATAAGCCACGCCTTCTCCCAGTCCGAAGACCGCTGGCTTGTTAATAATAATGAGTCATGAATTGGGTGCAGGCTGGGCCTGATCCATCCTCGCACCCACCTGATGGGTGAAGTCCCATTGGTGGCAGACTTCATCAGATAGCACCCTGGAAGAAATGGCCTCTCACAACACAGCCAATGTCATTTAACACAGCGTCAACTTAACACATAGGCCTCATTCTACCCTAATACCGGCCAAAAGACGGCACAAAATACATTCCCTGCGAGATGGATGAACAGACTACACTGCACGTCCACATGACTGATCGCCACAATTTCTCCATTACGGAAAATCAAACAGGTAATTATATGTCGGAAACGAATATGTGGCTGGGGAGATGTTTGTCTAACCAGGCCCTGAAACTTGCCCAAAGTGAATCACATGCCAAATTAATGAAAGTGAGGAAAAAAAGCATGCTGTACCACACACTAAGCATGTGTAACTGTCCTCTGAAATTGGTGTCTCTCGGGTCAGGTGCTGCATTTGCTCCAGGGCATGACAGACACAGAGGGAAGCGTGTACATGTGCAGACTGATGAGTGAGATGCACTCCACAAGGAGGAACCACACAGGCGTCAACATAAGAAACAACTGGGATCGGGCAGCAACATTGTGGGGTTTGTGGTAAGCAGCTGAGACCCCAAGCGGAAATCAATGTTATTTTACCATAATGATGTGCAATTTACAGGAAAATTAAGCATGACTGCTACAGTGAGCCAATCAACTCAAAAGCCCATGCCTGACATCGATTTCATTTCTTATGTTGCACACAAATTTAGAACAGGTGACTGAAAGCTTACATGTTCAACCCCAAGCAGGGGTCTCGCTTCTCAGAGGGTCAGGTGGCTCACCGCCATCATGCTACCTTAGAAAGCTGTTAGCATATGATAATGATGCTTTATTTTGACATTTACCCAGATCTGAATTTTGCTCTTTGAGACACACGTGAATGCAAAGCTCAGGGCATGCATCTAGCACCCCTGAAGCAGTGATCAGAGTTAGAGGCCTCATTCAATAATCCCTCCCCTGGCCACAGGATGTGAACCATCAACCTTTTGATCATTGGTCTTAACCTGAAGAGCCACAAACTGCCGTGATATCATATCATATCATATCATATCATATCATATCATATCATATCACGTAGTGTACAGAACAGAAGAATCTGTGTGCGTTCCTGCTAGACATGTAACCATGAAAATCATTTACCGTCAAAAAAAGTCCAATAATAGCTATCAGCTGCAGTCAGATTTGCACCTAGCACCTATCAGAAATGGAGCACAAAAAACCCCCCACAACTCACTGGGAATTGTTGCCACAACCATCTGAACGTCATCACAAGTTTTCAATGCAGCCAGAGATGCAGTGCGCGGTTTAGCATTAAGTTGCATTACAGTTTAGCATGCAGCATAACACGCCTGAGTATGTGAGCGCGCAGTCGTGTCCAGGGGAGATCTGGTACAGGGAGTACCAGCCAGCAAGCTCCCGCTAAGCAAATGAACAGCGTAAGGCGACGGCTGGTTTCATTCTGCACCTGACCTGGACCCCAGACAGAGAAGCAGGGCGCAGGGCAGCAGCTGGCCTGGCTGTTTAGCAGAGCTGCTGTTATGCAAAGAGAATTAGCACCTTTAAAGGAGAGGTGCTCAAATGTCAGGGTGACTTTTAATGGGCAGGGATGAGTGGCATGTCTCACCATGACCTTATCATCATTTCACTTTCAGGGCAGAATAAATTATGTAGAGGCAACAATGTAGTGTGGCTTTTTAGATCAATACCTATTAAATCCAGTGATCCCTCTGGCATGGAGGGGGGATTTTCTCCTGGTTCCTTTAACTACCACGTAATATGGTGATTGGTCCCCCTCTCACACGAAGGGCCACATGTGGGTGGGCATGACTCAGCTGCCAGTCTTCACGCCACACCCAACAGAAGTGGCACACTTGTACGGGTGTCGGTTTGCCCTTGGCTGCCTATCAATGCGCCCTGCTCAACCGACAGGGTCCTGTAATGTGTGTGAAGGGGGGGCCTTCATGGCAAGAAGATACAAAAGCCACCTCCAACAAAAACCCGGCTCAGTGAGGTACCAGAACGGCTTGATCCGCATCCGAGCCTAAATGGGAGAAGTCTGGGGAACAATGTGGCTGCGGATCACAGCCGGCGGCACGAAAGGGAAAATCATTACAGGGCTGACACGATCCAGAAATCGAATAAACCAGTATGAAATCCTGCAGCCCAGATTTATGGATGATACCTTCAGACTAGGTTTAGAAGAATACATTTAAGCTTCTCTTTATAACAAGCATGAGATCATCTGGTGATTATGAAAAATGTCAGGGAACTTTGTTAGAGGGCTTTTATGTAGTGGGGCACTGGGATAAAAACAGGTTGCTCTTCCAATTATCTGTCATTTTCAATCTGAGTGGTAATGCAGATACTGCAAAAATAGCAGTGGTAGGCTAAACGGGAGCAGTGAACATCTCATTTGGATAAGCATTTTGGAAAGAGATGGGGGCAGTTAATTAAGTCGTCCACATCCCCCCATACCTGACACTCTTTCAGCTTACATAACAAAAATGTCTTCAGTCAATGTTTAATAATTAACTTGTTAATCTAAACACCCGACCTAATTTCTTGGTAGTGAATATTTTATCTTTGCACAACACCAGCTTTCGACAGTGTCTCCAGTCAGCCAAGAAGCTTTTGCTTCCTTTAAAAAAGTTAAAAGAAACCTGCCCCCAAATGTACCCCAAGATGGCGCTGGATTATACAATACAATGTGAAGGCAATATAAAAAGCTTTTATTCTGAGATGATTATCTGATATCTCAACCATGAGATAATTAGTGATGCTTTGTTCGGGCTGGGTGTCTGGCCCTCTACAAGCCACTGCGGCATCATTGACAGGACCTACGATGGCCTGTGAGGAACAGATAGTGGAATCCAAATGGCGTGGCTTAGCTCTCCACCCACAAAGTGTGTCCTAATGGCATACAGAAGACAGCAAGCGTTAAGTGCGCAGGCTGTGTTCGCAATCACAGGCAGAGAGAGGGGCCAATCTGAAGGTGGCAAACATGAGGGCTTTGTAGGGCGACAAACAGACCTCAACATGAATCATACTCAAGAAGAAAACAAGGGAGCAAGGAGAGTGATGACCAACCCAAGCTGTCTCACAGACAACAAGCGCTGTAGGAGCTGGTCTGATGGAGCGAACGTTTGCCAACTTGGGCCAGCTGCAGCAGACCAGAGCTTCTGATTCACGGTGCGAATGAGACTGCGGTGGTTTTGGGCCAATGGTACCACAGGATGGGGGGCTGTCACACTCAAGCATCCCAGGACTGGGACCCACTGCAATTCACCATTAATGACACTCAAACCGACAGCACTGTGGATGTGGATAAAAAAGGATGAGCAGCTCAGAGGAGCCAACCTCCTGCTGCCATCGATCATTAATGATCTCAGGGCAAACTGAGACCCTTTCTCTTCCAAAAGAAGGCCCCTGACACGGAATCAGTCCAGCTCATGGGTAGATATAGAGAAGTTCTCTGGGATGCAGGTGGAGACATTTTACATTCCATTTACTGTATTTTTATATATCTTTACTATTTTTAATTCCATTCTTTTAACTCGTTTGTTACACAGTACAGAGAAAGTCTTGGCATGCTTGTCAGTTTGTAAACATGTTGCAAATATATTGGATTCATAAGTCCATTGACAAGCAACATTTAGCATCTCTGCACACCTTCCACAGACATTTTCTTTTTATCAAATGTCTTTTTTTGACTGACTCGTTCAGTTCTGTTTCTAATTTGATATGAATATCACTGAAAATAAATGAATAAAATGATGTTGTGTATTATAAAACCAGTAAGTGTTGCAATATTTTTACTGAATTAAGCATGGGTCCCAAGACTTTCTATGAATACTATATTTTCTTCTGTTTTTTGTACTGGGTGCCGGGACCTGAGAAACCACATTTAATTCCTCAACTCTACACGGTGTGTTGATCTGTAGGAATGACAATAAACCTTTGAATCTTGAATCTCTTGCATCTTCTTTAGGTGTGTTTTTTTTTCTCTTTCAAAGGATTAGTGCAGAGCCAGGGAGTAGAAAGTAAGTCATGACTGAAAATTAATTTATGTTATGAAGCCGCATATCAGCTGAGCAGAATGACCCTACAGGATGCCATCCCATTCCTCAGCATTCAGGAAAACAAACAAACAAACAAGAAAAATCTAGCAAAAATAAAGCGCAAAAAAGCAACAAACTTTGTATACCGTGATAAAACCCATTAATGTTACAAAAAAGAATTTCAGTAAACAGAAAAGGAAAAAGAATGGATCAAGTGTGGTGGCTACTATCCTTCTAAGAGAAAAGGATGCAGAATGTAAAAAGAGGAGAAGTCTCACTTGGGATCGATATCTCAGTGCTACACAGCCTCTATTCATCAGACATTTGCAGCTTTCATGTTACTTAGTAACAACAGGTTATCAGCCAATGGGGATCATGCAAAATGTAATCATCTCCCGACTGAAATGAGTCAAGATGTGCATCTTCCTCTAATGGATATTTAATGGGAGGTCCACAAAACTACACAATGTATGACGTCCATAAAGCAGGGGTTCCATCCTGAGTTTTTTCCAAGTTTGAAGAGGCTTTTAAAAAGGTGGTGTGGTCTGACAAATCATTGCTAAAATTTCCCAATATCCATTAATATCCCTGTGAATTCTTTGCACTGAGTGTCTAAGTGTAAAATGGGTCAGGTTTCTTGATGAACACTGCACTTGGATAAACGTACTTGGATCCTGATCTGCTCATCCTTTTTTATCCACATCCCTTCACTTTCAGGAGGCAGCAAACCAGGCCCACAGTTACAAACTGCACATAGTTTGGCTCAGCCCCACCCACAACGCGTGCCCTGATGACCTGCAGAAGTTTATAACAGCGTGCTGAAGTGTTCAGTGCCCAAGTGACATGGGAGCAAGGTGAGAGAGAGGGATAAGCAAGACAATTCTGAGGCAAAGTGACCTGTGCTCCAGCTGCCGGCCTAGAGAACACTACTGTGAGCATGAAGGCAGCTTTTGGTGGGGGGGACAGTTGATCAATGGGAGACAGTAGCCTGTTTCCACGGAAACAAGCAGAGGTCGAAAATGACATAATCATAATAAATTGGCCAGCGTATCTGAAGACAGTATCAGATAGGGGACTGCAGTCAGTTTCTCCCAGAAGACAGCAAGAGACACGCAAATAACATGCATCCATCTGTGCCCAGACCAGGGCATTGAGACTATGTAAAGGACAGGACAGAACTAGCATACAGCCCATGCAGAAACATAAATCCAGCAGGTATATCCTGGGTGTGTTTTTACCAGAGATGATTTTACATTGAACTGGCAAAATTCGAAAGAGTTCATAATCTGAGGAAATGGTACTGATTCCCCAAATACGCACAGACCCGGCTGTAAACATCCCTCTGTCTGTAATGTGCAGACAGACGTTGCGATCCACATGCAGTGCAACATCCATGTCTTTGGACTACAGCTGCCAGCCGGGGCCCACGTGCAGGTCCCTCTACTAAGCCAACAAGGGGAAACCGGCCCAGAGCCGGTACCAGCCGGGCCGTCAGTCAGGGCCCATGTGCGGGTTCCTCTACTGAGCCAACAAAGGGAAATTGGCCAAGAGCCGGTACCAGCCGGGCCATCAGTCAGGGCCCACATGCGGGTCCCTCTACGGAGCCAACAAGGGGAAACCAGCCCAGAGCTGGTACCAGCCGGGCCATCAGTCAGGGCCCACATGCGGGTCCCTCTACGGAGCCAACAAGGGAAAACCAGCCCAGAGCCGGTACCAGCCGGGCCGTCAGTCAGGGCCCACGTGCGGGTCCCTCTACTGAGTCAAAAAGGGGAGACCGGCCCAGAGCCGGTACCAGCCGGGCCGTCAGTCAGGGCCTATGTGCAGGTCCCTCTACTGAGCCAACAAGGGGAAACCGGTCCAGAGCCGGTACCAGCCGGGCCGTCAGTCAGGGTGCACGTGTGGGTCCCTCTACTGAGCCAACAAGGGGAAACCGGCCCAGAGCCGGTACCAGCCGGGCCGTCAGTCAGGGCCTATGTGCGGGTCCTTCTACTGAGCCAACAAGGGGAAACTGGCCCAGAGCTGGTACCATTTGGGCTGTCAGTCAGGGTAGCAATCTTTTGCCTCATCACTCTCCGGCTCATGACCCTTCTACAGGGCAACTTGCGACATAAACACATGACCTCAGCCTCATCGAAACCAGGCACTGCCACTGCCCAGCGTGCCAGTCACAACAAAACCCCATCAGTTGCATTTTGGCCACGCCCCAAGACCAGGCGCCCCCCCCGGAGTCACTGAAGTGCAGCAAACAATGGCCATAGCGAAGAAGGGCCCGTGAGGTGGGGGGAAGAGGCATACTGACACTGCCGTCCAGGGAGAGGAAACAATCGGCCCATTTCAGCTGCTGCCTCATGAGAAATGGGATCATCGCCCAGAGCGAGATGAGGGGAAAAAGGGAGAAAGGATTCTTCCAAATGGCCCAGGGAGAGAAGTCCGTATGGACTGACCAAATGGTCCGGATGAAAAAGACTCATTTAGGCCAAACTGTGAACATCAGGTTCTGTTGCGGTGCTTCCCTAGCACTGTGATTTTGATTCTCAACCTGCCTGTGAAATATGGGCCAAAAAACAGAAACATGAAGAGTTTCTTATACGTTCACAAAACGTCACTTTGCACTAGACTTGGGCAGCATCTTCCTCTTCACAAATCTTCCTCACAGTACACGGTATTTTAACGGCATATTCAAAGAGCAACACTCTTACCTATTCCGGTAATTTGAATTTCATGATATAATTCGCAGGGGGGAGGGGCTGGAGCTGGTCCCCTGAGATAAATTTTGCCGACTGTAAATACCGTGGTACACCCAAAACATCTGCATCTATTACTCGAATAACCTCCCAGGCCTATAAGTGTGAAAACATCAGCACTGAGCAACACTGAGTATGTGATGAGCACACCGTGTCAGACTTTGATACCGATGGAAAACTGAGCGATAGGAGTGAGAGCAAAGGAAAGTAAATAATGAAGCCGGACTGTCAGCAGCTTATACCGTCAGAAGATCCATCCCTCTACCAATGCAAACAAGGGACTTAAGGAGTGATATGAGCACCCTTTTCATGGGCCTTGTTTAATTAACGTCTGCCACATGAGCTAGTGGACAGGACCGGCTGCATAAACTGGCTGGTGGGGGCCCTGGCTCGACCGCAGCGGGTTCATGGTCTGCTTCCCACCACACCTCGCTGGGCCCATCCGCAAACCACAGGCCGGCGTCACGTAACCGAGGGGGATTAGACTCTGCCTGGTGCTGTGCTGCAAGGGCAAGAAACAGGCCACTGGCCATGGGGAAAACAAACAAAAAACGGCCCTACTGGACGGCAGAGGAATGGTGGATCATAGCCATGTTTTGGACGCCGAACAGGGACTGTAACAAGTGAGCGGTAATACTTTGAAAAAACAGCACTGCAACTGTGGAGAGAACAAGAAAGTTCTTTCTGTAGTGGGATGTGGTGCTTAGTAAGCTGACATGGCCAAATAAGTCACCTGTGTATAAATGGTGAACTGTACAACACATAAGGTGCTTCAAGCCCAAACAGTCCGTCGATCTGCCAGTGCATGGAGGTTGGCTGTGCACCATCCAAAGGGAGCAACAGCACATGCAGACATGCTGCCTGCTCCCCCACATCTGCACTGCTTATCTGATGCTCTCCTAGAGCTTCCTGCAGCCCTGGCTGTTTAATGGCCTCAGTCCACAGTGGGCTTAGATGCGGCTGAACCACACCCCATGCCGGCTCTGGGCTCTGTGGTTGGGGCGAATCATGCAGAGGGCGGGGGTCTGAGCACCCGGAAGCTGCAACAAAATAACTCCGCAGATAATCTTCAGCCACACTGTTTAAAAGGTGGTGGTGATGGCGGGGGGGGGGGTTTGTTGTACACATAGGAGACACAGCACAGAGGAAAAAAAAATGGGAATGGGGGTAAGGGAGAGTGACGAGAGTCCGGTTTGCCAGTCCCTCCTGTGGGAGAGCGCCAAGGGCCTCTCCTCCCTCACCGCAGCACTGAGGGGCCCCATACTGTCACGCTGCTGAAATCGGGGCTCCTACCTCAGCCTCCATGCATGATACAGATACTCAACCGGATCTGCTTCACGGATTAATCATTACACTGACATACACCTTTAATGTCGCTGCTGCCACCGGAATTCTAAAGAGGAAGAAAAGTCATACGAGAAATTAAAAGCTGCCTGAAGCAGAATCAGCAGTGTTTGGCTAGGGGAGTCCGAAGTCCAGGCAAGGAATACACAGCTTTTCACAGCACCATAGTGGGTGGTCACTTGGTCTCTACGTCTAATGCTGGACAAGAAGGGAGAAGCACCGTCATACGCACAAACACGCTTCAGTGGCTTATACGCGCTGCTGACTTTACCCTTTCACACAGCTTGATGCCTCATGGGGGTACCTTAGGTGAAGGTCCCAATTAGAGTGGGGAAAAACCTTAATATCACTCTGGGTAAAATTTATAAAATGTAAAAGCTACGAAGGTGATGCGGACACCAGCCTGCAGCCAGATAACATGGGGTGCAACCTGGCAATTCCCTTTGCTTAGGGTGAATGCTCCTGCGAGGATGACCCCATAATGGCCTTTGAGGAGTAAGATTTGCTGGTGACACAAATGCATGCACTCGCCTGTGACATGCACAGTGTGCTCACACCTGGAGATGAAAACACGCCTGAGCCGTGTGGAGCTGTTACACGGGGTGTTAAACCCTCGATTGGCCTGCAGTTCAGTTCAGGCAGTCACCATGAGGACCCGGGCCCCTCTGCTCCCCCGGCGCGGCTTATGAGTGGGCTGCCGCGTTCTAATAATAACTAAGTGATCCATTACAGCAGCTCCCAGAATTAACACCGGAGGACATGCAGGGATTCATATTTAATTATATTTATATGACGACTTGGGGGCGACTACGGGGAGGTTTTGAAAAAGAGTGGAAAAAGAAGAATGATGCAGAATTAGCAACAGAGAAATGCCACGGCACTAAGCCCCACCCCTCAGAAAACAGGAGCTGCACTTAGACAGATTTGCATAATTTTCCTATTTGTTTCCCTTCCTGCAGGGCAGAGAAATGCTTGGCAAGAAGAAGAATAAGCAGCCCTGTGTCCGAAGAGCGTGATTTGACTATGGCCCTGTGGAGTTTCCATGTGTCTCTTTGCAGGTACAAAACAAAGGCTACAGTGAGCCTTGTGCTTCTGAAGTACCACAGGGCAGCAGAGCCATGACACAAATATACTTAAGAAAGTGGTCTTTGGACTAAAGCAAGTCTCCTGGTTCAAGTCCCAATGCCTCATGCCTTGCACTTCCTGGAATAGGCTTCGGTGCTAAGTGATATGGGAGATGGATGAATGGACGCAATCAGTTAAAGGTATTGGCTGCTCTCTGCTGCAGGTTACATTGGTTGAAAGTGCCTGTCAAGCGTGTGAATGAAAACAGCAGGCAGACTCCTCCATGGAGGGAAGTATCCAGCCAAACCGCAGCCTGGCACTTAAGCGGTACGCAGGAAAGCAGATTCCTGCAACTGCCCAGAATGTATGCAAAGACAGCGCTCAGCCCTGCCAGGCCCTCACCGAGCGGATGTTGGGCTAATCAGACTGCATCAGGACCAACCTTCCCCTGATCAGAAGCCGCTTATTTACAGAAAAAAAGAGGAAGGAGAAACCAGACGAAGTGCGGCTCACAACGACCCCTATGACGAGTAACATAATGGAGACACGTTTTCCCTCGCCCGGACGC
>JAODKC010000095.1:10049654-10067559 GCA_026777985.1 Mormyrops attenuatus | reverse complement strand
GCTAAACGGACCCACGCTCTCCACATTGGAGCCTCACGTCTGCTAAACGGACCCGCGCTCTCCACATTGGAGCCTCACGTCTGCTAGATGGACCCACGCTCTCCACATTGGAGCCTCACGTCTGCTAAATGGACCCTCACTCTCCACATTGGAGCCCCACATCTGCTAAACAAACCTGCTCTCCACATCAGGGCCTGCAATGAAATTGCGAGGTTGCTGGGTAACAATGCCCTGGACTCCACCTGTGATTTCATCAGCTAGGGTGGGGGGCACGCTCTCGCTCACATTTACTTTTGTGAGGGAGCACATTAAGAGGAAAAACAGGCCCCAGGCCTGAAACGTCTGCAGAGCAAACCCAATGAGAAATAAAATTACCTGTCCGGTTCAGAGTGCATTTCTAGCCACATGTGCAAACACGACAGACAGCAGAGCAGATGAGGAGTGATGGGAGGCAGACAGAGCATGTATCTCCTGCAGGAGTGCTGAGGAAGCTGCTCACAGCTGTCTCCAGTCCATCGGGATTCAGGACAATGGCCACCTTCCCCCCTTCGCAAAGGACACAATACGTTCACAAGTTTTCCTCCCTCTTCGAATCTTCAAAGCAATCGAGATGGAAGATGTGACTGAATCGCCGGTTTCATAAAGATAGTCATTTCACAGCTCCGATGGCTGACACTCCTCATAATTACAAATGACACAAAGAAGCAAACAGAAATAAATTAACCAATACCAGCAAAGTCAAAGGGTTTGCTACATCGGGCAGGTATTCAGGCATGTATAAACATGGTCCCCCATCACTCAGTACCTGCCAGAGGTTTGGGTAAGAAGACGATCAAGAGTTCACTGAATATATTGCTGTCCAGTAGGAGCTACGGTGGACAGTCAGTGAAACTAGCATTAGGATCAGGGTACTGTCAAATTATAGGAAAGCATTTGACAGTTCCATGCCAGTTTTGGACAATGCTCAACAGAGCTAGAAAAAGATAAACTTGTACAGAAGCAGTTGGCCAGGGTCTGACTGGAAGTCTGCAGATATGGAATAGCTGTGCAGTCTCTGGGCTCAGAGAGCAAGTGAGTCCATCATGGCAGAGTGTGATCCAGCGCCCAAGCAAATGATCCCACAAGCATACACTACTGGCCTTGGAAACCTCAAGCTCTGGGAGAAAGCTGGTATCACGGCATCACCAATTTCTGCTAATAGGATGGGTACAGAACACATAGCCATTTAACCCATTCATCCAGCATCCAGCGAATGTGAACTGGGTCACTCTCCAGTGGGAAGGGGCTAATGCGTCATGTGACAAGAAGCACCCATTACTGTAGAGGACCTCACAGATGTGCAGCACCGGTTTGGCTAGTTTGGGTTCTGCTGCAGAACCGTGGTGTCTCTGCAGCGGGAGGAGGCCAGAGTGGGATTTTGCTATTGCCGATGATGGGGAACAGGCAGGTCCAGGACCAGAAAAAAGCACCACTCCTCTGACTGATGTAGCACAAGTGGCTGCGGAAGTGCTGGTGATGTATGAGCTTCTATTCCTGATCCGGAACTCACAGCAGGTTCTGAGGAAAGGGCTATTTCTGCTGCTGAACAGTACCAGAACAGCAGAACTGACTACATACACAGGGCTGCACCCGTCCATAGAGCAGACACTGGGGGGGGGATTAAGACTAATGACTGAGCTTCCCAGTCACATGTCACACTCCAACTTCCAGTTTCAGAGTTCTTAACCAATGGTTACACCAAAGGCATCCAATTTATGCCAAATAACAATTCAGTTATTTGGAGTGGATGGTTAGTCATCCACCTAATTAGCTGACAATCATTTTGTGAACATTATGTAAATACAGAGAAATTCTATACAGTTGCGGGATTTATACTGGGTGGAAATATATGTGGTGTGGCCAGTTTATCAGGTACACCAGCAGATAGGCAGCTCCTTGAAAAAGCAAACGATGTGCCTGCAACTGAATTGACAGCAAGCACACAAACAGGGGCAAGAGGTTCACTCACTGCTCAGCTGAGCATCAGAAAGGCTCAGATTCCTGATGTAACTGATCTTGAAGCTGGTGTGATTGCTGATGTCATACACAATGGCTCCAGCATCTCAGAAACAGCCACCATTCTGAGATCATCAGGCTCTACAGCATCTACACTTTACACAGAAAGGTGCGATGAACAAAAATCACCCAGTCAATTGCAATTCTGTGGCTGAAAACATCTTGTTAATGAGCCAGGTCACAGGAGAAAGGCCAGGCTCTTTGAAGCTACCAGGAATCCACAGGTGCAAAAATAACAGCTTAGTACTGCAGTGGCAGGCAGCACACAACCCCTGTACTTTTATAATCCCACAACCCGGATGCATGAGATAACAGTGCTACCTATAGAGCCACCATACCAGCATGACTGGGCACACATTAGCAATTTTGATATTTTTCCCCCTGAGGAGAAAAGACAGCTGATAAGATCTGGTGCTAACAGATGTGATCTGAACAAATTTGTACAAGAGAGCTTTGGAAATGTCATCCATTACATTTCCAAATTCTGAGTGAACCAAAAAAAAAGCTATTATGATCTGCCAGGTCCATCGCACAAGTGCCCTTTGCACTTAGCAGTGCATGCTGCATTGGGATTTCATAATTCACGTGCTACATTTCCAACACAAAAACACAGCACATTAAACCTTTTTAAACTGTTTTAAGATGTGAAAGAGTGTAAACATGTTAACATGTAAATAACGTTGATACTATGTGTTTTTTCCCACTGACATAATGGAGAAAAAAAACACCAGCTAAACACCAGTACACATGGACCGCTACCCAGAATCATCAAATATAAACAAGAATTCACAAGTTTCAGTGATAATCTTCATAGGTGTTTACAGCGAACAGCAAAACAGTAATGAGGGCATTTAGAATAACACTATTTCTCTCTTTAAAAAATTGAGGTCTCTGACGCAAGTGAAGGCCACATGAAGACCATCCCAAATCAGCCAGCTGGAAGGCTGTCTCCATCCAAGGAGCACGCAGGGATTCCTTGGGCAGATGGCTTCGCAGTACATATCTGCTACAGTGAAAAGCTGGATCTCACACAGCCAGCAATAAATGGACTTGGAAACTGAATGCAGCAGGACATGAGCACATCGATGGGACGTCGGCATCCCCGCCAGCAGCCGCAGCAGGCTGGGCATTCTGGTGGCAAAACACCATGTGACATCTGCAGGACTTTATAGTGCAGAACGCCGGCTGGTAGAGTGAGGGCAGATAACACAGGATGATGCACAAGTATGACTGCCGTGTTCCGGTAACAAAAGAACGATATATCTAAATATTTCAAAACGCTATTTAAAAAAAAAAAATAAAAATGCTGGAGCCTGACAGGGTGTGAGACTCTACAGTCCAATTCCCACTAGTGTTGTCACGATACGAAAAATACCCAAAAAGTCTCGAAACTATTGAAATTCATTTTCAATACTCAAGACAGTATATATGTAACCCAATAAAAATTGTACTCCAATTGCAATTTTGTTTACAGTAAATATGTTACATCTATTTGTAAAGTCACGATATCTATATAAAAAATGCTTTGCACTGCATAATATCAAGTACAGTAGCTCAGTAGTAGTGATTGTAATTGTGTTGTATTTGAGTTTAGAGATATTCAAGAGCAGTAAATAAATAAACTCTTAAAAATTGGATGGTTCATATTATTATTACAATACATAATAGAACAGATATACATTAATTTTACTTATATTCTTCATCTTATGTCTCAAGGCACAAACACTTCTAACAATTGCACGAATAAAAGTTTGTATCCAAAGGATCAACACTAATCAACACGAGCTCTACAGATTGTATGGAGCCGAACACAATCCACAGGTAAAAATAATTGCAGACCATTGTCTTAATGCAAAAATATTTAACAGACTACAAAAAAATGTTTTACCCTGCAGAAAAAAAATCACGCCACATCTCAACCACAGCAGGCTCATATAGATTAATATATCATTAATTCAAAAAAGTACCTATCTCTCAAAACTTTGTATTGCGTCATGTGTCGGTCCTATAAATGTTTAGCTAAATTTGTGGTTTGTCCCCTTTGCCAGCATTGTGCGGTGGCACAACTTGCAAGCAGACTGGTACATGTCCTGTGATTTACTGTTTTCAACTGGCAAAAAAATCATAGCATTTTCAGACACCATTCCAGCTACACTCACAGTGGTGTAAGCTGTGACGCTTCTGAACTCGTCATCATATTAACATCCTGTGTGTGAGACTGCATTCAAGTGGACGGAGCGAACCAGAAGTACAGGCTGTATAACCAATACCATGAAAAATCTGCATTGAAACCATTTTATACACAATGGAATCGATACTTTCGATAATTTTGACAACATTAGAACTTGCCACATGGGCCACTTTCAAATCCTATTATCTGCAGGACTGGGGCGGGAGATGGGAAGGGGCTCTGGAGCGCCCCTCTGGCCTCTGGGACTATAGCGCATGGTCGTCCAGGAAGAGACTCTGCATGGCTTGATAAACACTACATCGTGCAGAGGCAAACAGACCACAGACCATGGAGGGGGGAGGTAGGGAGTATGAAGGTGAAAATGGTGAAAGAAAATTAGCCAACACCTTTTCTGTAATGGTGACAGCATTCCCAATCAGTGTTACCCAATCTGGTCCTCGGGGACCCACAGACAGTCCACTTTTAGGGAGCTGTGAGGGAGCAATAGTGCGGACTGTCTGGCAGGGTGGGGGGAGGGAGCAAAAATGTGGACCGTCTGTGGCACCCAGAGGACCGGGTTAGGAAACAACGCTTTGCCAAGATTAAACCACTCTTACGACGGTTATTGTCAGCAATTTCCGCAATTAGCAACCTTATTAAAGTGAGTGCAGACCATGCTTCGTCGATGACATGCCCTCTCTCTATCGCACACACAGGCACACACACAGTCACACTCATATACTCCTATCATTGCGGGGACCCTCCATTCATTTCTATTGGCATAACCCATATGCTAAGTACGTTAACGCAAATCCTTACCCAGCCCCAACCATAAGTAACCAGAGAAAATACAAGACTTTCTGCATTTTTAGTTATTTGATTGCATTTACAGATTTTTATAAAACTGAGTTTCGCCTTGTGGGGACCGAAAAAATGTCCGGTTTTAAATCACATGCCGCCCTCAGTGTAATATATATATATAACCATGCACATGCATGCACACACACAGACACATTAACACATACACCACCCCAACTTCAATCTTCAGGCACCACCTAATAATAAAGACAATAAGTGGACTCCTGGAGAAATTTAATTTAGCTGTGTTTTTGCAGCACCTTTCATCACAGAGTTGTCATGAAACGCCTCTCTGAGAATTTAGCAACGCGAACGCTGTGCGTACCCCTTTAAGAGCCCATCACAGCGCCTTGCTCGGACATAACAGCATGTTTCGCTGCTCTGAATGCCAGTCAAAAGGCCGCGGTACCCATGGGGTCCGTGTCACGAGGGGTATTCGTCTTTCAGTCCAGTTTGAAAGGTACCTCTCCTGAAAGTCAGCCGTCTCTTCTAAGCCAGTGAGCACCACAAATGTCCTCCATCATGTCAGTGTGTATAAAACAGCAGTTCATTTCAGCTCATTTACAGTTCAGCACATCCATTAACATGGAAGATGATCGACAATTGTTATTTTAGTCTGCTGGAGCTTTATTCTAACCTGAGTATCATAAGAGAGGAAGTCTGCTGGCTGACTCTTGATTCCATTGTTTGGCCCCATCTTGTCAAGTAGATTGCAAGGCTTTGCACCACTGAGTGTGAAATGTATCCATGTGCGAGCTAATAACACCGCAGACTCACCATGAAAGTGTGTGGATTTACATCCATTATAGAAAGGGGAAGGCAAAGGCACCATTTCAAAGTGAAGATTAACACCCATAAGTAGTCATATGTCCCTCTTTGTAACTGCTTATCTGTACCTGGGATATGTGATGCCTGGAACCAGGCCGGGGAAGACCCTGGATGGGATGCCAGCCTATCACCGGGCAGGGGAATATCCTGGATGGGATGCCAGCCTATCACTGGGCAGGGGAAGACCCTGGATGGGATGTCAGCCTTTGACAGGACAGGGGAAGACCCTGGATGGGATGCCAGCCTATCACAGGGTAGGGGAAGACCCCGGATGGGATGCCAGCCTATCACTGGGTAGGGAAAGACCCCAGATGGGATGCCAGCCTATCACTGGGTAGGGAAAGACCCCAGATGGGATGCCAGCCTATCATGGGGCAAGGGAAGATCTTGGATGTGACACCAACCTATGACAGGGCAGGGGAAGACCCTGGATGGGATGCCAGCCTATGACAGGGCAGGGGAAGACCCTGGATGGGATGTCAACCTATGACAGGGCACATCATGGATGGGATGCTGGCCTATCACAAAGCACAGTGTGGGTATGAATAAAAGCACAAACTTTTCTTAGTAGGTAGGCTTATACTGTATGAGGAATTAAGCTGAAGCTGGTGTTTCATGATAATGTGACAGGAAGACATGACAACACCATGTTCATCAGGTCACCAACATTATGGTTGAAGAGGAAGGCACAAGTCACACAGTTTTCATGTGCACCCAATGAGAACTATAGCCACCTCTGACCCGCAGTGCCTTTGCAGGGGCAGACTGAACCTCCCTCGCACCTTGACACTCACTTTCCGGAATGGTTAGGGCAATAAATATGAAACAGTTGCTCAGGTTAAATAAGGTTAATTCAAATTACAATTACACAACGGGGGGGGGGGGGATGTGGGCCAGCCCGATGTTATACCGAGATCAGCGGTAATCTGCCTGTTAAAACTCAGCCAGCGCTGAACGGATCGGACAGGATTAGCAGCCGCACAAAGGGATGGATAAAAGAACAAAGCGTGGGAAGCGGTCACTGGCAGCCAGGGGTGTATATCACCTGTGACAGGAACAGGAAGTGAGTGGGACAGGAAGTCGGCAGGAGGAGCCCCCCCCTCCCCAGGGAAAAACTCTCTCTCTTTCAATCTGAGGGCCTCGTCTGGGGAGAAACAAAGCTCCATGTAAAGCAGTGTGAAGGTACACAGTGTGCTGCCACACATTATATAAGGCAGGGCTCTCTCTCGCCCGAGTAAATTCTCTTAAGGGTTTCCTGCATCTGATTCTCCGAGTATTCATGCCAAATATTACAATTTAATTTTGTTTTCGTTGCTCCCCACTGTTAAACCTGATCTCTGAATAAAGTTTCCCTTCCTTCCCCATCATCCCGGTGTTACGTGTCTCTGTTTACTGACTCCTTGGAGTGTTTTAGTTTACCTGAATAAAGCAATGACATGTTTTTACAATGATAATAATAGGAGAAACAGATGACATGGCTCCAGGCCAGCAGCTGCATGGTACAACGTGTAAGAAGGCGTGCATGCAAATTTCTGTACCCTCTTAATTTCTACTCAACATCCTTCCCAATTCCAAGGAAAACCTCCCACAACAGCATCAAAAGACCCGCTCACTCACTCGCCATATTCAACGGAACGCCTCACAAATTGACCGTTCAGTTGTGCTTTCCAATTGATTTTTTCATCTGAATGCAGTGATGCTCCAAAACTATAGCTGGAGCCTCTGACAAAGGTAAGAGTAGCATAAAGGTTCAGCTGTTATTACTTTCATGACGCAAGAATGTGCTGACGTCTGGCCGGGAAAATGCCTCAGAATTCTCTGGAAGTGGTCTGTGAGGTAGCAGAGATTGACACATATTTTCCCTTTAGGACAGAGGGAACCTGTTAGTCCAGACGAAGAGAAAAGCAGATCAAACCGGACTAATCCCAGGCCCCATAATGCCCAGCTCCCACATCTCTTAGCCATAACTCTAGCCACCTCCACCTGCCAGTCAGGCCCCCCACCCTCGACAAAGTGCAGCTAGTGCATGGCCTGTCTGCAAACACATTGTCCTTAAATATCAAAACTCCCCCCCGACTGGCTCTCCTTGGCTCTCACTCGATAACGTGTGCTGTCAGCTGGCATTTGGCCAACACGAACCAGCAGCAATAGATACGCCATTCACAGCCTCTATCAGATGTATTCACTGTCTTCAGGGGCATAAGTGCTGATATCGGCAGAATGATCACGTCACCAATGGACCCTTAACCCTCCTCCCCAAAAATGCACTGGGGTACCATATAAATGGCCTGTCCCTGTACTCTGGCCCCAAGCTTTGTTCTCACCTGTATGTGTGCATGTTTTAAAGGAGAGGAACATGGTGCCATACAAATGGCAAATAAAGTATTTCATTCATTTCGAATGGTTAAAAGGCAGCCAGAAATAGTCCATTCCTCAGTGTCCAACGACGTTTCATCAAGAGCGTTCACGTGGGACTGGCGTTCTGGGCCAGTTCCTCACTGGCCGTGTTTGTGCTATACATCAATTCCACATTTGTTCTCTCCCTCGTGTTTTTTCCCCATCTGGGACAATCCCACACAGTCAACTTTTGTCGCACTCCTCTGAAGTCACCACCAGGCCTGTTCTAAGCTCTCTCCTCTTATCTTGAAGCGCAAATCCGGACTTTCATCCCCGCCCGCAGGTCAAATGTGGAGGCCACTTGTAAGTCCCCAAAGATTCTGCATTTTCAGTGTTTCTCAGAGGGTAGCACTGTCGCTTTACCACTCCAGGGTTGATGATGAGAATCAGGCCCCTGCTTTTCTCCAGGTACTCCCATCCAGTATGCCCCAGTTAAAAACTTCTTCCGCCAACAAATTGCAGTGATTTTGCTCCACAGACACTCACAGCCACACCTTGAGGGGGAGGCTATTACTACAAATCAAATCCTGTCTTGGGAAGCCACTGAAAATATCAACAGAGGCATGCTCCTGTTCAAGTCTAGAGGTCATGCATCTTCAGAACATCTACAGAGGTCCATCACAGGCCCCTGCTGAAGGATCTGAAAACCCCCATGATCAAAGGGCACAATCATCCTTACTTAAGGAGGCCGATTTGGAATAAATCTACATCAATGCCAATCTGAATAGTCCATTCTCATTATGTTAGGAGGTACCAGCAATAAAACTAAACACACACTCTCATTACCGTCCAGGCTTCCCTGGCATTCGGATGATGGTCAGACCCCTGAGCTATCTGCCATTGTCACTAGGCTGGATTAATTCTGCTTTTTACATCATCCAGGACAAGAAGCCCAGTTTTTATCTGTCTTTATCTACAATCCCCACTGATGAGTAAAAGCCTGGGTTGAAGGATCTCCCCATCACTATTCTCTCCCTCCCACCCCCAAATGTTTTATTTTTTCTGTTCATTTAAAAAAAATTCTATAAACTAAAAGGCTCTTCCATTCGGTTCCAACATTATCTTAATAAAATACACACAATTAGAGAAAGATTTCAGTGTAGTAATTGAGTGGTTTGTGCATTCATCTGCAATCTAGCGTCTAATATACTGCTAATGCACTCAAACACAGTAATACTGTGGTAATCCCTGCTAATGTGCAGGGCACTCCTTCTATGGATTACATAGCATGGTTCTGGCTGAACAGCTCCCTAAGGCCAGGCCACAGTGCCACCACACAATTCCCTATCCAGGGAGAAGGTGGGGGAGCACACGGGTAAGAGAGGCATCAGAAAAAGGGGGATCTACATCGAAATGAATGAGAGAGATGAGATCTGCTCATCCGTCTAGGTATGCCTGGGTACTGGTGACCCCCATTGAGTTAATTAGCTGGAAAAAACACTAGGATCGTGTAGCATGCCAGGTCAATGACCCCCCACAGAATCCTCTGTCCTGTCAATAATGCAATGAATAGCTCTGTTTGTTTCGAGAACAATTCCGATTGTTCAGGACTGGGTAAAAATATCAGAAAGGTCAGCACAGGGAAAAGTTCTGAAAGCAGAAAAAAATATCTGCATGTGATAAGAAATATAAAAGAAGATGTTTTTCTTCCAGTGCTTTCCTACATATTTTGTTAAGAAGCTTCCAAAGGAAAGATCTGCCAGATGTCCGGATTTCACCGACACTAATGAGATCTCAGCATCGACGGGTATCAAGCAAATACTGATGCACTGGCCTCAAAGCTGTAAGGAGCAGAGCAGAAGGAAGGCGATTAAGGTCCTAAATGGGGGCAGGATGCAGGGTTCTACAAGTCCCTTCAAGGCACTTAACGTAGACTGCATCAGAAAAACCCCACCTTCAAAAAAAAACGAAGACGTGTTTATTTATGGTTACTTAGCTGACGCGTTTAGCTAAAAATCTGGTTGCTAAAATGCAGCAGCTTGAGAGGAACTATTCAACCAACGTATAATAATAGTAACAGTCATTTAACTAATGATCACGGCATGTAGAAGAATCTTTCATAAATAATAATGGACATTTATACCTCTGTTTTGAGAAAAATAACATTTAGCTAAGCTAAAATGGCAAATCAGGTAATACTTACTACAGATTTGTGATACATATACCGCTATAGGCCGTGTAGGAAGTATTTCCTCATTATACGAACGTGGCGTAATTTGTAACTGCCCGACCTGTCACATTTTTTTCCTCACTTCAGTAAATATATAGCTGCATTAATAGGCAATACTACGTTTATGTATGTATACATACACACACACACACAGGTTTGTAATTATATCTTTCATTTCTACGGGGAAAACGCTAATCACAACATGAAGACGGTAACCCCTACCCAGCCCTAACCTTAACTATAAGTAACCAAACAAAATATGAGACTTTTGGCATTTTTATTTTTTAACTGTATTCACAGATCTTTGTGGGGACCCGAAAAATGGTCCCCACAATGTCGAAAAAAACAGGTTTTTATTACATTGTGGGGGACATTTGGTCCCCATGAAGTAATATAAACTTAACCACACACACACACACACACTCACACACACACACACACACAGACAAAGACACACAGACACTCTACAAGTCAAAAGTATTTGCACACCAGAAGTTTTTACCACTTTTCCATTTATTTCATAAAATGCAGATTTTTTTATTTTTGTGAATCATTGGAAAGTTGAATAAATAAATACAAATGAAAATGCAAGTCGAATAAAACAAGTTTCCTGTATAACATGGAAATAGTACGTAACAGTGCATGTCTGACATTGTGATAATTCATTTCTGTGGTGATGGCGTAATCAAATTCTATGCTGTCCTTTAACTTTAAATGTACAAGTTAACTGTTTCATCCAATGAAACAATGCAGTATTTAATGTCCCTTGTAGAGAGAAGGCTTCGATTTTTCTCTGCTGTTATAACTGCTAGAGGAGGTTACTTTGATGAATCAAAGATATGACATTTTCTTGCTAATAAAGGTAGTCAAATGCTGAACATGTCGTAAATTTATTTGTTAGCAAAGAACACTGAGTGTATTTTTAGTAAATGTTAAGTGAGTAACATAGCAAAGTGTAAAGGGACAGGCGGCAGATGGGACGTGGAGAAGTGCATTGGACACATCAAGGAAAGATCACACATCAGCACAAATCTAACACAGAAGCCCACAGATGGCACAGGCCAGACACAGATGCTGCGGAAACCAAGGGGAGAACAATTTGTTACCACGTTCGTTAGGGAATGGAACCGGTGATTCAAAAAAATGTCTCAACAACCAATCAGCAACACCTGAGCAGATCTGCCCAGAAGCGAACACTTTATTAAAGATAAATAATCAATGAGAATTAAAAACTTCAAAAACATTATCAAACGTGAAAATGGCCTCATGGGTTTTCAGCAGATACAGATTGTTTCTGATTGGAAAACAGAGGGCACACAGAGAATGAAAAATGGTGAACACCAGGGAATGAGTCTGATTTTACTTCTCAGCTGACCTCAGAAATAAGTAATAGAAGTACTGAAGCAGCTACCATTCTTCACAGCCAGTGTTACTCTCAACTGGGTGGCCAGTGTGCTTCCAAACATGATCAGCTGCTCCCTAATCAGTACAGCTCCCAGAGTGAACACATTTGTCAAGGCTCTTTCCTGTACCCTACACAGGGACCCTGAATGTGTGTGGGCAGCCTGCGAGTCAAGCCCCCACCCCTGGGTCAGGGGAAGGGGGCCCAGCTGCAACTCGTCTCAAGCTGGCGAGTAAAAAGGAGGCGCAGACTTCGCTACAATCGCTAAATGTCAGGCAGCGGCTGAGCTCCAGAACGGAGAAGGTGGTAAATAAGGGGCCTTGAGGGGGTGTGAGGGAAAGATAAAGCGCAGATTAGTCCCTGGACGTTTGGCAGCCCACAGTGGAGCTCTGTCATAAGGTATCACAGGCCATTGGCTGTACCACTTAGGGCACTTCAACCTTGCCACATCACATATGAGGGCAAAGGGACCCTTTGACTGATCCATTCCGCATACTTCAGCCCTGCCATCTCAGAGCAATGGACTCTTTGGCTTCATGACCTCCTGCCCAGTTCATTTTCATAATAAATTGCAGATTCACAGACATGGACTAGTTGGCTGTACAATTAATAAATATAATCTCTTACCAAGCATAAACTGGGAACAATGAGTGCACGTTATGAGTGTACACCATGCAGTGTGCGCTATGAAGTGTACTCTACGAAGTGTAAACTATGTAGTGTGCACTATGAAGTGAGCCCTACAAAGTGTATACTATGCAGTGTGCACTCTGAAGTGATGTAAAAGGAAAAAATTCACCCGTCTTCCAATGCGTCATAGGAAGCACATGGCACAAGTTGGTATAACCATGGATATCAGTAGAAAGAAAAAAGATATTCAAATTATAATTTAAGTTAACATTATATAGACACAAGAGCTCTATTATCAGCTTTTGTTGCTTCTCGTGTTTTTTTTCATAAATGCCTTATTTGAAACCTTATTTTAAAAGACGGGCCCATCCTAACTCTTAAATTATCGTCATTAAGGAGAGACATCCCACATTCAAGATGGAAGCCCGCATCATCAGCATAATGCAGCTTTTAACATAATGTCTGCTTGTTCTTGGAAAGGAGATGCTTTTCTGGCTGCCCAATTATACTGTAGTACATTACGCTAAAAGGCCTTTGGTAGCTATGAGAAAACTGAGCAGTGTAAAATATGATGAATTCAACTGTCCAAATGGCATAAAGCACTGATACGTGCTCAGTTCTTTCAAGTACTTCATTTAGAGGATCAACCGAAGGATCTAGATTAACCCAAACTCCATGTGACATTTTCTACCAAACACAATATCCAATTATACTTCAATAAAAAAGTAACAACTCCCAATTTCCTCCAAAATATTAATACTGATTAACATACATAAGTATATTCACTGAACACACCAAGACTATCAACTGTCTTAAAGGGAAAAGATGGCAGATGTTTGTGGCAAAAGTACTCAATACTGATGGAAAAAAACCCTATATATCACAACACATCAGTACGTACATATCCTTCAATTTGTTTTAGCAGAATATTGGAGCTAAAATGGAGCTAAAATGGGATGAAAGTGAACTGAAATGAAGACGGTGAGTCCTGCAAAGACAGTATTGTATGGTTCTGCCTTGACACCCACAAGACATCTACACGTTACACGTGCTCCCGGTGCTGTGATGTGCTTTTTGTCTGGTGTGTTATTTCAGAATAAGCACCTCTTCATCATTAAAGAAATTACAACTCTTCAGACTAATTATCAAAGACAACCTTCCCCTGTGCCGGATTTAAAGGCGGAACCACCCACATATGAAGGCAACCGGCATCTCGTCAGTCAGTCAGTCCGTCATTATTTCTGAACTGAGAACAATAGGCGCGTGCACGGCTCTTCATCGAAGATGTTCCCCCATCTCTGCAGACAAAGCGGGCACCCCTCTTTCTCTGGGACTCACCCAAAGTTTGCCAGTCATGGCTGAAAGCTACCTCGGTCACAGTGGAATGAGCCAAATAAAGAACTCAAAATCACTTCAGTGCATGTCCACCCTTGCAAGACGCAATTAGTATAAATAATACAGCATAAATGAGGACAACTAACGATAGCCAGCAGAAGCTCAGTCACATTTACCTGCTTTTCTTACAGTTTTACCATAAGTAACAATTTTCCCCCTTCTAACAGCTGAATGTTTTAGAGTAATTAAGTACCTTGCTCAAGGGCACTACACTAGGATGCCTCAATCACTGTGCAAACCGCTGGTCCCTTTGAAAAACCTTGAGGAACTCTATCAAATTACAACACACATAACAAGGCATCAATTATTAGATAGGCAAACTACTGGCCTTTAGTACACAAGGATGAATGTTTAATGCAGAGTAAACGGGAGCAGCAAATGTAAGTAACTATTGGAAGTTCTGGGGCCTAGTGAAACCTATGTTCATTCTACAGAGATGCATTAAAGAAATCCACCACTGAGAGGGCAGGAAGAAGGTCCGGCTTCATGAAGAACCCCTATCATGGGGAAACCTCCAATATGTTGAGACAAGCCACTATCAGGCCTTTAATCCTGACGTGAAACCCGCTTGAAGCATCTGTTTGTGAAAACAGAAAACCAGCTGTGATGCCATATTCTGTATAATACGGGACACAAGCCAAACGGAAGCCACAGCAGTCCTGACCAGGGACAAGAAGATACAGATCCACAGCTGGGCTGTGCAGTTTATACGGACGTTACAGATGGAGAACCTTGATGATGACATCAAAGCAGCAATATGGCTGGAGAAGTTTATGTGGAGGTCAAAGGGCAATGCCCGGGCCTCTGTCAGATGTGGAGGCTGACAGCTGGAAACAGAGATGTCAACAAGTAGCAGCAGGCTGCCAGATTATTCTAGTGTGAGGGCCGCAGAGAAATTTTTTCATTCTACCACAGGCAAAAATAAAAGACCCATCTGGGTCTACTGTCACTGCTGATTAAATGGACAGGAGACCACAACACTGGATTTGCCTCCTGAGCTGTACCCACCTCTCTGAGTTAAACACGAACATGAGGAAATTAAAGTAAATTACTTCATTACTTCATAATGTAGAAATTGAGCCATTTTTTCTGCTCGAAGACCTACTTCGTAGTCCATTATTTTCGGTGATTTTTCCAAATTCAGATCAGGTGATGTGGATTCTCTCTCTGCAAACTGTCTGTTATTGAACAAAGATTTTCTTTTGTTCAAGAAAAGACAGCTAGGCAGGTTTCTTTAAAATAATCGCGTGTAACAAACAGGAAACCTATCTAGTTTCAACCAGTCAGCTTCCTGGAAGGTAGCAGCAGTAGTTTGCAAAGGTGGCACCTTTGTTGCAGTCATACACAATGCAAACAGCGGTTACATGGGCATCCAGCTTGCCAATATCATGTCCGATTCCTCCAGGTTTGTATGATCTCAGCTGTAGAATGTTTAGTAAAACCGAAACACAACCGTCGTGAACAAGAAGGTCTGGTCATCAGTTTGAGGCCCAATGTAGATAAAATCTAGAGAGGATGACGGCAGCCTTTACGCAAGGCCCAAAAACAAGCATAAGCACTGAGAAAAGATAATGCACTTTCTGAAGGCTAGTATTTAGGTTTGTGAACCCGATTTGACCCAACCACATTGCCGGTGTTCTGTAAGGTCCAAAACAGAAGGGCAGATTAGAGGGAGTTGTGATGACTCATGCGGGAAGATGACTCTGCCGTTTGGAATTCTCTGTTTATTCCTGAGGAACTCTGTTGTGCTTTCTCCTTGAATGAAGGAACTATGAAAGACCTTATAATTCTCCCCCAGAGAGTGAAAACTTTTTTAAGCCCACAACAGCTGATTAGTTAATGAAGATATTATATTTGCAGTACAAGCAGTGCACCCCCCATGGCACTAATGCAGCTTAATTTCAGCTTCACTGAGGCTACAGCGGGAAGCTCTAAATCACTGCTCCTGCACGGCGAGGACAGCAAGCCAAGGAAGTGCACGGCAACAGGCTCGTGGTTCAGACAAGGACATGGTGCCAGTCTCGGAGGGTGCAGGAACATGGTGAAGCTTGCACCATCTACATCATCCCAGGGCAATGGGGGGGGGGCACTGCAGGTCAGCCACATTACGGCGAGGCACAGTGTGAGCGTGGTCGTTTATTTTAGGCAAATCTGTCGCCGCTATCGCTTTACTGCATGCCGCTGCCAGATTTCGAGAGGTGCCTCACATGGGTGATGGGTTTACCGCATGCAAAGAGGGCGAGGTCCCCGCTGAGGAAGCAGGCGCGCTCCTCTCCTGACAGAAGCAGCTGGTCTCAGGGCTCCACTCTCCCTGCTTCACACTCCTGTCTGGAAGATGAGGAGCTTCACCCACGTCGGAGCAGAGCCCCGCTGTAATGAAAACGGCTTCTTAGACGGCAATGTCGCTTCAGTCTTCCTGGCTTATCGACGCACCCTTAGAGACAACGTCAAAATCAGCAGGACGGCACGCCGCCGCAAGCGAATAATGACAGAAAACCGGATGGCAGAGCAGTGGAACCGCTTTGGTGTTGCCACTAAACGATGTCAAACGGCACAGCTGCGTGCTGAGGTCTCGGGACAAAAGCTTTATGGAATATAATTCCACAGCTCGCCACTGGGATTTAAACACTATTAGATATAATAATCCAAGGTGTGAAACGAAAACCACGTGGTGCAGGAGGAGACATGGACGGAGTCTGCGGTACTTTAATTTCATACACGAAGCCTGCGCACCAGAGCTATGATTCCATGGGTCCCAGTGGATGGCAATACTGTGCCTTTACACTTAAGGCCAACTGGCAGCTGATCCAGAATCATGCTGCTTTTGAAAATACCATCAAAATACCATATACTGCCACGTAATGACTGTAAGGGTCTGACAGTATGAAAAAAAATTAGATACCGACAATGCACACCGGGACTGTTCACCCACATCCTGTTTGGCTTTGATCACACTATCCAGGCCCTTGGGGGATTTGAGGCCGGGGGGCGGGGCACATTGTAGGAAAGAAACATATTAGGATGGCCTGCTGAGGGAAACTCTGGAGTTTGGAAGCAACTATGAGTGATGCTGGGAAATGGGGGGGGGGGGACTCAAAAAACAAAACAGAAATAAGCTTCTAAAAGTCGAGCTTCAAGTTTTCAACTTCCATCTGTCAGTCAAAAAATAGTGTTTGGGGGAAAGAAAACTGCAGGGTGGACTAGAGCTGGGCTCCAATAGTGTGACTGTACAGCCCAAGCCCAGACACTGAGACCGAAGAGGGCACAAGCAGCTCAGGGAAAGACGAACCCTGGCCAAACACTCCCTTCCGGAAGGATCTGCTGGTGAGAGGGACGGAGAGAGAGCCCAGTGAATCAAGAATGCACTGCAAAGCAGCACAATTTATCAACAAGTCCATTATGCATTATGCAATTAAAATGAAGAATGAAGACAGACGGAACATCACAGGGATGGATATAACTTTAAGACTCATAATCTTGAGATGAGGTATTTAAACAATGAATGTAAATAACATGACGGAGCGTGTGACATATATTCAAATATTTGTATATGCATATTTGTCTTAGGGGAAGAGCTGCCCCTGGTTTTTATTTTTCCCCTGCAGTGGAGTTTGTGCTAATCCACCCACATGACTCAAACACTTTCGTGCCTAAAAACTTGACACATCACCTCTGCGGCTTTCCCTGGAAATCAAACCATATATAAGGTACATACAATGTTAGCATGGCAGGAGCCCAGCGGCACCCACTTAGCGGCTCATAACCATGATCAAACTGGTGGGGCTGGTCTTGGACGCTTGCCTTCAAACTGAAATTGCGTTAGAAGACTCCACCTCCACATCCAAGAGGACAGAGGGTTAACCTGTGGAGGTCCTGGTGAAGAGCCTTAACTTCACTCTCTTACTCAGGCTCCCTGGGGGGGGGGGGGGCCCCCCCCCCCCCCCCCCGGCCCCCCGCCGCCGGCGGGGCCGGCGGGGGCGGGGGCACGACCAACAACACA
>JAODKC010000095.1:10026036-10045464 GCA_026777985.1 Mormyrops attenuatus | reverse complement strand
GAACACTTTATCTCTTCCCTCCACCCCAACCACCCCCTGCCACCCTTCCCGGGGGCGGTTTACACCCAGTGTTCATGGCAGCCTTGTGTGACGCCCCCCCCCCCCCCCATCACACATTCCCAATTAAGTTAAGATATTCCATATACGTCTGTTGCACGGAATGTCGAACGAATGAGTTCGGCAAATGCATAGGAAAGGGACTCTGTCCTCAGGGGAAGACAGGTCAGATAGGCCGCTTGCAATGGCTTCCTTCATCGGGCTGGGAGTGATGAGCTCGCAGTCTCACTCCTGACACGACTGCACAGGTCAGGGAGCCATGGCAGCAGGAGGACAGAGAGATACAGCTCAAGGGAGGAAGGCAACCGAAGAAACAAGCATCCGGAGCCAGTGCTGCCAGGCGTCCACTCATCCAGCTCGTGGCTGACTGACAGCAAATCACAGACTAATATGCTAAATATCAGCAAAGAGCATCTTCCAGGAACAGAGATCTGCCAGAAGGAGCTAATATCCTCCTCACCATTACCAGACCTTAACCTGACCAAACGCAGTTTACACGTCACCTAGAAAACATACAGTTAAGTGGGGAAAAAAAGATACGGTAACACTTTACTTGACAGGGTATGAGCCGCCGAAGTACTAATTATGAACAAATCATGAACAAATATAGTCGCTACTTGGGATAAAAGATGCATCACGATTCATTAATGAAACAAGCATGAGATCAGTATTATCACTTGTGTTATTCATTACTTGTTCCTTCAGTAGTTCACAATGGTTTACAGAATTAACAGATATAGCAACAAATATAGTAACTAGAGAAGCACCGATCCAATATTAAGACCGGTCCATGTGAGAGACTTACTCTTAGCTTAACCTGAGCTGTACTTGGCAGTTTGTAAAAACACAGTTCCTATTTCTTGCTAAATTGATTTGTACAATCAATTGCACAACAGCTCCTTCCCCTTTTATATATGTTTTTTGCAGCATTCAAGCTGAACGCTAACGCTGTCTCTCAGTCTATTTGCCACTCAGTGGGTGTGAGCGCAGTGACTTCCACCTGCTGTGACATCATGCGCATACCCTTTGCGGTATGAGGAGCAAAAGAACATCAGATAAGAGGGTGACGATCTGGAAGTATTTTACGCTTTTAATGACAACTAGTAGCACAAGTCTTGCAATCTTTGTAAAAATAAGTTTTTGAGAGGTAGAAGTAGCATTTGGTGGAAAATCCCACTGAACAAAGTGCCTGCAATTGTGCCAGACAATGCGAATAATATGAATAAAAAGCAATGGATGATTTTGGAGTTGCTAGCTTGGACTGTTTTACGCACTCGCTACAGCTTATGATACATGAGGGGCTGTTATCACAATGAAGCGTAAGTGACAATGGTGCCAGTGGGAGAAAAATTGTGGGGCATTTTTAACATTAGATACTTGCATATCCTCGTTTGGAAGACATTCAAACTGAACTGCGTTTTAAAAAACTAGTTTTAAAAATATATTAATAATATATAAAGTACAAATATTTATATATTATGATACATTTATCATATTAAAACGTTAAAGTAGAAAGAGCTCTTGTATCTGAATCTGTATTGGTATTAGTAGATGTGTATCGGAATCTGTATTGGTACGATGTGTATCAGAATCGGACCAGAACTGAAAAGATGTGGGTCGGCCCATCCCTGACAGTAACTGCTTGGGATGAAAGATGCATCATGATTCATTGATGAGGAGCACATATGATATCAGTATTTAACTTGTATCATTCATGACTTGTTCCTCCAAGTAGTTCACAAAGGTTTAAATAATTAACAGATATATTAACAAATATTGTAACTGCTTGAGATAAAACATGTCACAATTCATTAATGATGAATTAGCATGAGTTCAGCATGTAACTAAGACTTAGTTTATGGTTAATTAATACATAAGTGATAGTATACTATATTACTTGTGCCCAATCAAGTAAAGTGTTACCAAACATACATTCTACAAGCTATATATTGACTATTCAAAATACCTGCTGAAAAAAACAATTGAGGAACTACAAAAAAAAAACAAAAAAACAGAGCAGTGAATTGAAACTATACCCTTTTTTTGCTGAACCGACAGCTTGCTTTGCTTTTACCAGTAACCACATCCTACATTACACACCTCTCCATATTCAGACAGACACACTGGGCAGGTCCATGTGCAGCTGATCCCTCCGCCAGAACCCAGATTTACATGTTGAACGGCACGACCTTATGAACGGGACCCCACGAAGCAAAACGTGCTCAGGAATACGCAGGACAGTCCCACGGACCAAAGGAAGCAGCTCTGTAGAGAGGCGGAGCCTAAACGGGCGGGAAGAAGGTGCAGCTTGCATTTCCACTAAACCGGGGGCTGCGAGCTTCATATTGCCATGCTCCGAGTAGCTTTGCGGTGGCGTGCAGGACCCGCGCAGGGCTGACTGCACGTCTACATCTACACACACTCCTGGTAGAATACGCTATCAATTATAAGGGCCTTTGTTTACTTGCAAACACGCAACTGTGCTTCACAGTAGGGCCCAAGCTGGAAGGTGCATTACATGTGGTATGAGCTGTAGTTGTCAATAAAATGACCATTTTTTTGCTACAGATGGATTTCCAAGAGCCATGTCAAGCCTTAATTCATTTGCGTATGCCGTATTTCCTGCAAATTATCTTCATGATGCCTCAAATTCATGCAAATAATAATCCAGAGTTAATCCCATCTGCCATTCATTTTTTCCCCCACGTGTTAGAAAACATTTTCCTTTATGAGCAAACATTTTTTGCAGCTTCAACAAGTACCAAATAACCCATCTCAACTACACAGTGTTTGACAACAAAACGGAAGGACTCGGTAATGACTCATGCAGTAACACAATGTGAAACAGCGGCGCGTAATAATCTGGGTGCCAGGCGGGGAGCGAAACACACTTTGTTTTTAGTGCAGTAAGACATGCGGCGTGCTGGTGCGCAGCCTGCAAGAGACACCAGTAAGTGTAGCTTCACGGATCCCTTTTCCTCTCATAATCAAGATTCAAGATGCTTTATTGGCATGTTGAACAGGTACATTGGAATGCTGAAACATTCAGCCAACCTCAGCCACAAAGACTAAACAAGATAGTGTTCAACAATACAGGTAAAAATACTGATGCAGATAGAATTCAAGACAGTCTGTGGCTTACAACCACAAGTTCTCAAAAAAAAAAAAAAAGTTGTACTTTATATGAAGCATTTTTGTACTTCAGCACTTGAGGGAACATCTTAAGGGACCGCTTTCAAAGGTTCCATGTGCCACCAAGATATTTCATGTGTGGCTCTGCAGCCCATTGGCTCATTCAAATGATCTATCTGAACCATCACCTAATAGAAGAGAGATGTGATTCCACACCTGGGATGTCAATGGGTTTCCAGATAACAAACATATTACAAATATTTCACAAGGATAACAGGAGCACCACAAAGCAGAATGGGTTCTCTTCAATTCCTGGCAGGGAAATGACACAACGGAATCACACCAACAGATTAAGATTCAGCACACTACTGGCAAAATGTCAGGCAACTAATGGACAAAAAAAGAAAGGAAAAACACTTAAAATGAACTTCAATAATTTGGAAAATATAATTAGAAATATATGCCAGCCAACCCGTTTCACCAAAATGTGTTCAAAATGGTACATTTATCAAAGTATCATCATCTAACATTTTTCTGCAGTTTGGTCCAGCCTGAACTGATCACCTGGGGGCTTTGAAGGTCTAACATGTCATCCAGCAGCAAGCTGAAAGTACCCAGACACTTGGGTCCAGCCCCATTTCCGGAGTCGCTCTCCCAAAAATGCAACTCCACCTCACTCCCAACTCTCAGATCACTTCCAGTTACGCCCGTGTTCAACTTTCTCCCATCATTTTGAAGTCCACACTAACGGGGATTTCAGATACCCCCCCACCCGAAACAGAAATTCCCTTGGTCTTGGCAACACTGAATATTTTTTTCAAGAAAACTTCTGAATCTAAACACAATATCATAGCGAAAAGGGCTTGAACGATTTTAACCAATGACCGAAGAGCTATGACATCTGCCTTCTTTGGGCTGTCTCTCTGTTTCTCCTTCGTTATCATGGAATTAATGCTGGTTGGCAAGGGAACAAAGGTTTTCTATTAAACACTTTCAACATAATGAGTAAACACTGATCAGCAGAGCACCACATCATTAGAAATTAATGTGCAAAAAAAGCACTTGACTTGTAGGTGGAAGATGAACATGACATTATCTTTAAAATGCAACAACTCCACTGACACTCGGGGAACATGCGGGAACGTGAACGGCCCGCGACTCTGCGTTACCATCGTTGTACTGACCTTGGCACTGGAATCCCTGCTTCCCGAATCCCCTGCGAAAAAGCAAAGAAACGCAAATTAATCTAACCAATCACGGTGCGAAGGGCCCACAAGCATCTCCGCGGTGACTTGCAGCAATGGCGAGGCAATGAAGTGTGGCACTCCTGTAGGAGGCCAATCATGTCCCTGTCGTAGCTCCTCCTGCCCCCGGTGGTCATCTATTGGGGTTTCATCCATGTTGACAAGTTCAATCTCCACATTTACTGGCTGGAGACTGGTAGCGGTGACCAGTCAACTGACATAACAATGAATAAAATGACTCAGAAAAACATCTTTGTTTTAGTATGTGTTTAAGTGACGTTTTCTCAGAATTCAACTGCTTGTAAGGATGTGGGCAAACACCATATCATGAGGAAACACAATAGACTAGATAAGCTGGTAAGCAGCAACAACTTCTGACATGTACATGTAGTATAGTGGATCTTTTAAACTGCGAGACACACTTTCAGTAGATTGTGGTCAAAAGATGAAGAACACACCTAAATACATTTAATCATCAAAGATACACTGTATGACTTTGCAAGACTGAACAATCCTGCTGTATAATTTTTGCAATTATAATAATGTCGCAAGGTCAGTGCCCCACATGACATGGATAACGCTTCTTAATGCCTTGCATTTTTATCGTGCTTCATGCTTTGAATACATAGAATAGAATAGCAATGCTTTATCGATCCCTGTGGGGAAATTCCTTTGCCCCATCTTGCTGTCCATGAAGCTTGGGGATCACAGTGAGCTGGGGGTTAAGGGGCTCCCTCAAGGTGCCCATGGACATGAAACTATTCTGCTGAGGCTGGGCTTGAACCAGCAACCTTTGGATGAGGCTTAGCCAGCTTGAAGTCAGGGAAAAGCAACATGTTCACTGGAGATATGTTGTCGAAAGTTAATTCAAGGAGACCCCTTCTCCCCAGTGAATCACACCTTTATTTCTTGAGTGCCAAGTAACTGGTAATGAAAGTACAGTACATTGTTCTGTGGTGTTCTATACTGTACAAGGACTACAATGATCCTGCTTTTCTAGCAAAAAAAAAAAGGAAGAAGAAAAAAACCTTGGGCAGCTCACTGCATTTCCACGTTTAGCTGTTAAGTTAACAGGAAATGAATGATCACATATAGTATGCGAGAGATCCGGGGAGAGGAGAGGTGTGCATCACCTACCGAGACGGACAACCGCAACTTCTCGCTGCAGTGCCGTCACGCAGTAAATACATTACAAATGTAAGGAGCTGCAAACAGACGCTGCAAACTTTACGACATACCTTCTTACAGTTGCACGTCTATTAAATACCTCAGCAGTTACAGAAAGATCGTCAAAACCACCGACATCTGGCAGAGATCTCCCACCGCTCGTCTATTTCCCAAATATTTATTGGCCTGTATTGAAGTAAAGCCGTGCTTAGGGAAGCATCCAGCGAATAGACATCCCACTTTATCCGAGATGAACGCACTCGGCGTCTACCGGAGGGGTTTAACGGGCCCCCCAGTGCAGGCGGTCATCTCGGATTTTCCCAGATTAGTTAGGCGACACTTTCGCAGATCTGTCAGCGCTTTCCGCGCAGCCAGGGAGCCGCTTCAACCCGGCGCTGAAGCGGACAGGCTTCCCCCTCCGGATGGGTCTCCTTACGGGGGATAAACATCCCAGCTTCGGAATGTGCGAGCGCTTCGCTATTCCGCTTATTGACGAAAGTTTGCCGTGCAACAGGAAGACAACAAAAACAAAAAAGTTACTTTCCATACTGATTTTATAAAGGGGGTGGGCGGGGGGGGACAAAGGTGTGACGGAAGTTCAGCACCGTCACTTAATGCACTTTGGAAAGGGTAAAGTGAAACGGTTTGAGGAAAGTGAAGAAAAACCGCCCACGTTTGTTAAATGAATAAAGAAAAGGCTTTACGAACGCACTTACCAGATAAAATCGGTGCAATGACTGCAGAAGGTCGGCTGCTTGAAGAAGCGAGCGATGAACTTGTGGTTCTTAACTTCGTGAACGTTTTTCTGCCTCAGAGCGCCTTTACGGGCGAACCGGTTGGCGACGTCCGATGAAGACGACTCGTCCGTATGTATAACATCAGCCATGGCAGTCGTTACAGCCCTCTGTCCCGCTTATTAACTCTTCTTTACACTGTCTTGTCTTTTTTGTTTGTTTGTTTAGCGGCTTAGCGGGGGCTGCTGATTGAAGCTGCCGAGTTTGTGCCAGAGGGTTTCCCCCCTTCCGCTGGAGCTACAACTAGTTAATGACAGCTCACCAGGAGCGCGCGCGGCTTCCTCCTTTCACTCCGGGTGACGTCAGCGCCACTGCTTCTCCCGTGGGAGGGATACGGTCGGTCCCTGATGGAAACCGGAGGCCACGTGCGCCACCCTATGGAGGAAGCGCGTAACAGCAAATAGAGCCGCAACTATGGAGTCTCAGCATCGTTCACCAAATCTGTCCTCCTGCATTTTCCTCTCCACAGAACGCCCGATTACGCCCTGCGTTTGGTTTTAGAGAAGCATGGTAAAATATATTTCTCGTGCCAGACAGAATATTCGTGTAGATAAGTAATACAACGATTTCCCCTTAGATGTTGTTAATCACCCAGAAGCCATTATTCTTGCTTGTTGGATTGAATTATTTATGGCGACCGTAATGTAGTACAGGTTATAAAACTGCTATGTATTGTTGACAGAAGTTGAATACAAACCAATGCACACGCGGTCCTGCCTAATCTTCCAGTAGCCTCATAGCGACGCCTAGTGGTTGCGTATAAGAACGATCGCCGGAGTTTTTATCGATGTCGAAAAAAATATTAAGTTGAAAATGCCTTACATAAAACTGAAATGTTTTAATATTCCATCCATTCTCCAAACCGCTTATCCTTCTGGGTCGCTGGGGGCCCGGAGCCTATCCGGGAAGCTACGGGCACGAGGCGGGGACTGGGGGCCAGCTCATCGCAGTGTTTTAATATTTTTTCTGTGATAAACTCGAATTACTAATTTGTTGTAATATTTGTCAGTCTGCCCATGTTTACTACCAGTGTTGATTCCTATCATCAGGAACTCCTTAAAGTTTCTCCTTAAAAAGTATATTTTTACAATATAAAGTATTATTTTTTTCATCCACCCTCTAAACCCTCCAACCATTTATGTTGTTTAGGGTTGGGAGGTGGAGGGGGGGTGTTGGCTGGAGCACAAGGAGTTAAGTTGGAGTGCATCCTGGTTAGGATGTGAGTCTATGGCAGGGGACACTCAGCCATACTCTACGGACAGTTTATCAACACTTATTACCCTTACTGGATGTCTTTGGACTGCAGAAATCCCTTGTGACACGAGGAGAAATTACACACACACTTGCACACACGCACAGGGCTGGATTTAGCCATTGTAGAACATTTTTGCGCCCCCTCCTGTCAACACATTGTTTTCTTCACCTGAATACAGTTAGCCTGGATCTTGCCCTGAACAGAGGTGATATCCAAACCCCCAACGCTAAAGGTGTCAAGCAATAGACCCACCAACTGTGTCAACTGGCTTCCAGAAGCCTGGCTGTTCTCCTGTGACCTCACTCATTAACAAGGCGTTTTCAGGCACAGAAATGCATTTACTGGGTGATTTTTGTGGCTCACGTCCCTCTCTGTAAAGTGTAGACATGATAGTGTGTGAAAATCCCAGAAGGGTGGCTGTTTCTGAGATTATGGAACAGCCACATCTGGCATCAGCAATCACATCTGGTTCAAAATCAATTGGATCAGCTATCTTAGCCATTCTGATGCTCAGCTGAGCAGTGAGTGAACCTCTTGCCCCTGTTTGTGTGCCTGCTGTCTGTATTCGGTTGCAGATATCTGACTCACTGTGTGGAGGAATAGGTTATTTACATTATTGAGCAGATATACCTAATAAACTGGCATGTGCAATAAGTGAGGATGGGTAGATGTTTTCATGAGGAAATTCATTTGTTGCATTGATTAATTCACATTCCTTTTTAGGTGCCAAGGGTTTGTAGACAAAAGAAACCATAGTTAAGTTTTTTTTTTTAGCTTAGTCAGGAGGTGAGCCTAAGACATCAAGGTAATTAGCAAATCCCCCTCCTTTGCATCTCTCCTGCTAAAAATCCGGGGGCAGTGTGTGGCTCGGTGGGTTAATCTTGCGTGCCTATAATCGCAAAGTCGCTGGTTCAAACCCAGTCTCAGCTTGTCTGTGGGTCCTTGAGCAGGGCCCTTTACTCTTAGCTCCCTGGGCGCCGCCAACAGGTGGCTGCCCTTTGCAGACAACTTAATCTACAAAGAGCAAGTTGGGGGAGGTGTAAAGACAATTTGCCTACAGGGATCAATGAAGTATCAGTTATTATTAATTAACATTAATTTTGCCCCCTAAATCATTAAGTGGAGTTTTTTTTTTGTCCATTCTTGTTTGGATTTTCATGGTCATTTTTAAAATGCCACGATCTTAATTGGCTTCTGTTCTGCAATGTGATGCTCTTTATAACTTAATTATTACAATATTGTTTTCCACTGTCTGTCATCCATGCCCTGGAGCTGACAAAGGGTACTATCTCAGTGTCAGCTTTACCTGCTGACTACATTGGGAATTTGGTTCAGTTCAAAATAAAAACATTATAAATTTGACAGGGAATAAATCATGCACAATGCTTAACTGGATAAAGGATGAATTTTTAATGCAATGTAAACAAACTGATCGTGAGTAATAATAAGTGAATTTTAGTTTCAGCAACAAGAGCATTCCAGGAATATCTAATGATTGGCAGGAAGCATTTAGGGAGTAATTGTTTTGGGGTTATCAGGAAGACAGGAACTCTGGGAGACTGCTTTGGGAGAGAAGCTGTCCAAATTTTGGTTTGTTCTGGTTTTGATTTATCTGCAGCAATTTCCCGAAGTGAGTCCTTGGAACAGGTGGTGTCCTGGGTGGGGAGGGTCAACAACAAGCTTGTCAACACTCTTCCTTACTCTAGAATTGTTCTGGTTTTTCGGTGGAGGGGAGTCTGCGAGTTAATGGCTTACTCTGCGGATATGATAATGTGCCGAGTTTCGCCTTTGAAGCAGGCGGATGCAGTGCCACGACAGACAGTGATGGAGGATAAGGCTCTGCTTCCAATAATGGTTCTGCGCATATGTACCGGAATGAGTCAGGTGACAGTGGGTCTTTTTTTTCCCCCCTCTCGGTCGTTTCAAGAAATATATGCACAGTGGTGCTTTCTTCATGCCGGTTGTCACATTCTCCTCCCATTTGAATGTGTAGGAGATGGCGGTGCCCATAATTTGAAGGACTCCTCCACCTTGATGGCTGCACCGTTGATTTTTAGCAGGAGAGATGCAAAGGAGGGGGATTTGCAAAAGTCAGTTATTATTTCCACTGTTTTGAAGGCGTTGAGCTCCAGGTTATAGTTGGTACACCAGGATGCAAGACAGTCTGTCTCCTTTCACCACGTTTCCTCATTACCGTCTCATCGCCAAGGGTGGTGTCATCTGTAAAATTTTGCATTTTGACAGTCGGGTTTCTGGAAGTGTCATCATTAGTGTACAGAGAGTACACTAGGGCAAATTTTGGTCAGGGGGGTTCACAAGACTTAACCTGGAATGCAGCCACTTAACCAGAGACTGATTGTCCAGGTGGCACAGCATGCCCTCGAGCTGTCGGTTTGTGTGTATACGTTGATCACTGATTTGTGATTAGATGTATAGCACCTTGGTGTAGGAATGAAACAGAGAGGGGAGATCTCAAAGAGGCGAGGAATGGAGGTGTCCCGTTTTTTCAAAACAATGCTGGAAGCTTTCAGTTTCTCTGCCAAATCCCCCCCCCTCAACCAGATCTCCAGTTTATGACCAGGCTTGTGTGTAATTGTTCAAAACTTTTGCTGCAGTTTACTTACAGTCAGCCTCCTGCTAGCGATGCCCCTTTGTGCATATAGGTGCTGTTAATTTGATTTCCACCACAGGTGTGTGAGATCAGCCGTCTCTGTGGCCTCCAGCTGATTCCGTTCGGGGCTTGTGACTCAGACTGCGCGATAAGGCTATCTCTTCATACACAAAAACAGTCAAAAAAAACTTTCAAATACCTTGTTTGTATTTGGGTATTGGCCGAGGTCCAATACCCAAACTGATTCCAGGTTTTGTCTTGGATCCTGTACCCATAGCAGACAGACCATTGTACTTTAGTTCAGTGTTTCCCAATCCGGTCCAGTGGGACCCGCAGTTGGCTCACATTTTTGCTCCCTTCCAGCTCCCTGCCAGACTGGGACTTGGGAGGGAGAAAAAACGTCCACTGTCTGTGAGTCCTCCAGGATCGGATTGGGAAACACTGTTCTAATTTATACTGTAGAATGGCCTCCTATCTGGTTTACATGTGACGCTATCTATGAGTATGTATGTGAGCTCCTTAAGAAGAAGGAGAACAGAAGAAAAGTCAAGTCAAATAAGAAGAATCATTTGAATAATAATAGGACAACATTAAAGATAAAAGGACAAAAATATTAATAGCGAAATTAATACATAGTTCCAAGATGTCACAATTCATTCATTCAGCATAATAGTCATATCACACCCTGAAAAGATAAAGACCGGTAACAATGCAATTTTTTCACCCAAGTGATGATTCAATGGGCATTGTGCTTTAACTAACATTATGATGACTAACGTTTGTCATGCAGCTAAGAGGAACTCTGCCTGTTTTCACTGTCCTTCTCAGATTATCTGGGATATGATCAATGAGATGTGATTAGTGGCCCCACTGTCAGAAGATCATACTCACCGATAGGCAGAACCAACAAAGGCAAGCTAAGAATGATTAACGTGTTGCTTTCACATTAAACAGATTCTTATATCATGTATAACATTAAAACAAAAATCAATTAAATTAAGATCAAATGAGAGGTTGACCCTTATGTAACAGTTTACATTTCCTGGATTTAGAATGTTTTAATTTCTGCTATTACATATATAGGCACACAAAAAATCATTTTTAAATAATAATATGCTAAGTACAGGAACTGTTTTACTGTTTTGCTGGCTTAGACTTAAACAAGAAAGCTTAGATTGTAAATTCCATAACTAAATATATTTAATGTTGTTCGTACTCCTGATGTTTTCCTCTTCATTTAAGTTCCAGGTATATTTTTTATTACTAAACAAATATATCAAAAGTGTGTTGCTTCAGTTGTATTTTTTGAAAGTTGCCTTTGAACTGTGAGTAAATATGCTTCTTTGTGGACCCTGGACTTTTACAAGTGAGATAAACTAATTTTACACTGGGACTTTTATAGGAGGACATTTTTCTCTCTGTATAATCGGACAAAGCTCCAGTAATGATTGATTTTAACGGCAAGAGTATATTACTTGACATAAATAAACTTCCTTTCATTTGCTGTTTGCTCTGTGTTCCCTATATAAAGTGCTGCTCACATCTGCATGGGCAATGAACATGTGTATATAATTAAATAATTCCTTGTGACATATTCCTCTCAATCAAGCTGGACTGCCAAATTACAGGCAAGAAGAGTGCAAACATCATACTCCAATTCTTCAGTATGCATGATAAAAATGTATATTGCAGTTGGTGAATCACAACGTCCATCTTGCGAAGGCTGACATTTTACAGAATTCCTTGTTTGGATCAGGACTTTTAAAGGTTGCCTAATTCTGTGACATCATCGGCTGTTATCTGTTTACTCAGCACGACTCTACAGACACTGAGCTGATATGAGCTCTTATGCCTGTCCTTACTCGCTGATTTACGAGGAAAGTGTCCGCTGTCCCTCACACAGAGATGCTCCGGAGTCTTCTTTTGTTGCTGCTATGTCAGCTCTCCTTGTACATGTCGTCGAACGCAGGAAAAGGTACCCTTTAGCAGTTAGCATTTACCATTCAGAATCACTTGTCAGAGATGTAGCATAAAGGAACAAGCAGACGTTTCTGTCCTGAGTTATATATTTAATGTTCTGACTTTATTTTTACTGTTACCATGAGTGTATTTTAGCCATCATTACTTGTGCAAACCAAAGTAATTTGCTCTTAATTGTTGAACTGCACAAATTGATGAATGCATTCTTGTGGCACATGCAAAAATTTGGCACAACTTTAAGGGAAAGAAGAGGTCTGGATGTACTTTAGAAACATGTGCTTCAATGTGGATGCTGCAAAATTGCTTGCAGTGTGTGGCCGGCCCCCTTTAACCGATGAGATGGACCCAAGTGGCTTCCAGCGCGTGTATGAAGTTGGGGCAGAGGTGTTCCTGTCCTGTAAGCCCGGATATGCACCCAGTAAAGGCTCACGAAGAGTCATCTGCACTGCGGGTGGGAAATGGACCAATCCCACGCTCAAGTGTGAACGTGAGACCTTATTGCTCTCGATGCACGACGGCCGTGCCAAGGCCCTATATACTAAAGAATTACTGTGATGTACTGTCCTGCTTACAAAAATCTGATATTTTTTTCATGCAGCCAAGCTGTGTTCTGTGCCTGTACATCTGCAGCATGGAGACGTTGAATTGACTGACATCACATTCAGGAGCATTATTAACTACAAATGCCATGATGGGTAAGGGACACCTGATTCAATGAATACAATGTGTTATGTAAGACTGCAATAATCATCTGCATGCTATAAAGACAGCAAACAACAAACAGAGTACAAGAAACCAATTACACATTTACTGTATCAACATCAACATTCTACTTTCTTGGGCTTCTAACATGTCATTCTCCTGATCAGGAAATTAGGTTGGTAGTGAACTCCTTACTCAGCAATCAACAGGATGTTCCAAACCAAATCAGTATATAGGGAATGCGTGTGCAGTTTGTAAACACTCATAATAGTCTTGAGATCTTCCAACATGATAAGCATGTCGCGTGTTGCAGGTACGTGCAGCATGGAGCTAATATGAGTGAGTGTTTGGAGGATGGTACCTGGAGCGAACCACCGCCTTACTGTGAACGTATGTGCCATCACCTTCAGAAGGTTACATATGCATGCGACAATCAATAAAACCAGCCTCTTCTGTATCAACAACTGAAAAAAATCTCAAATTTAAGTCTGATTCTACAAATACGTGAAAATACAGTTTGCACTGAGAATCGGTGTCTTACTGTACAAATAACAGCTACAGCACAGCCGATTCTGAGTGACTTTGTCGTCCTTACCAACTCTCCCCTTACTCAAACCAGCTGTAACCTGTGGTCTGCCTGAAATACCAAAGCATGGTACGATCATCCATTCCAAGCCATTCCAAGGCAACACCACGGTGTTTGGCGACAGCGTGACCTACGAGTGTATGCCACCATTTGCACTCTTAGGCAATGCGACAGGCTCCTGCACTGCCAGTGGGAACTGGACTGAAACGCCAGAATGCCACCGTAAGTACAGTGACATGCGTGATCACATGACCTCCAGTGGATTGTAAGGTGAAGAAATCTCTGGGTGAAATGGGGCCCTAGCCCTATTCAGTACTGGGAGAGGATCTTGCAGGGTCAATGGGAGCTTTATCAAGACCCCAGTTTAGCTAAGCACTAGGTGACCTACTCACTATACTACTATGTAGAGCACATTAATGAGCATCACATTTCCATCATGCATGCATGTACCCATCCATCCATCCATCCATCCATCCATCCATCCATCGAACAATTCTTTTTCCCTGTCTTTTTTTATTGAAACATATTATGCAATAGCTTATGCAAATGCAGTGGTCATGACCCCCCTCCCTTGTTCCTTGTAATGTCCCTTCATTTCCTTGTCCCTCGCTTTTTCAGTTGTGACATGCCCAGTGCCACCCAGCCTTGATAACGGATTCATTTCCTTCGCAATAATGAAGGAGCACGGCTATAAAGAAAGAGTAAAATATGGCTGCAACATAGACTACATCCTCGATGGACCCACGGAAATCGAGTGCGGAAAAACGGGAAAATGGTCCCCCCTGCCCGTTTGCAGAGGTAAGGTTAGGTGGTCATTACACGGTGTGCAGGAAAGCAGACTTGGCAAATGAAGCACAACTTGAATAATTCAATGACTGTATGAAAAAATGAGCCCTATGATTGAGTCACGGGTGATATTACATAGCCCCTTCCCCAAAAAGATAAAAAGGTACCAGGAGTCCTGTGCTATTTCAGCCCCTTGCAGAATTGGCATTAAACGAGGCCGGATATTTTACGATGGAAGGAAGATATGGATCGAGGACCTGAAACCGAACAAAATACTGCATGGTGAGCGATTAGCTGTGTACTGCAAAAACACGGAAAAGGACTGCGGTTATCCAGTCGCCATGCAGTGCATCGATGGCACTGCAGCCATTCCCGAGTGCTTTCAAGGTAAGGCCCACTAGATTCACAAATATTCACAAATCACAAATATTTCCTTATATTATGCGCCCCAATGATAATACATTATACTGTATGTGATACTTAAACAATACAGAAAAACAGTTACTGTGTGCTGGTTTAAAGCATCACTGTCTATAGCTTCTGCTTTTAATGGATATTTTTCTTTCCTTTCTAGAACCATCCGTCACTCAATATAAACTGAATTACAGAAAGCTTCCATCAGAAATAAAGATGTGTACTTAGTCTTTGTCTTAGCAACTTTGAATATCACCAAAAATGAAGGAATGATCTGTTTATTACTAAAATGTCATTTCTCTGCAAAGCTTGCTGCTCTGCTCTGTGTGCACCAATGCACAAACGGTATATTGATTTTAATATGTTAAGATCAAGTGTATTAATTTGTATAGTTTGATTCACATTATTAATGTTCCATTTGTTACTTTAAAGGCAATAAAAAGAACAAAAAGTTGATGCATCTGTTATCTTATTTTATAAAGACTAATCAAATGTAGGCTTTAAGTAATGTGCATGTATATTTAAGAATTTCCTCTAACAATGACATGACATGAATTACATGAATTACAGTCGTACAGCCCACTAATAAGAAATTCTCATGCCAGTTTTGCAATGGCCTGGCACCCCATCTGAGTCTTCTGCATCATGACAAAGATTGCCGGCTCTCCGTGTCCCTGTACTAGATAAGCCAGTATGAAATGGATGGATGGATTTTATTGCTATTTACTATTTTAAAATATAAATAATGTTTCCTTGTGACATAGTACTGAAGAATAGCACAATTTAAGAAGGAATTATCTTCTCTGAAAAAAAGTATGATATTTTAAATTGGTATTAGCTAATTATCATTTGTTGCCATTAAGTTGATGTTGACTCCTAGTGCTATATATGACGTTTCTCCAGAACATTGTCTTCTTTTGAGGTGGTTGGGCTTTCCAAAGGTTATCGTTCTGACAATCGAGTCCATGCACCTTGTCGCTGGTAGTCCAAGTCTTCTTTTACCTCCAACTTTTATGATTCCAGTGCCCAGTGAGATTCCTCTCATAAGATGCCCAAAATAAGACACCTTCTGGTTATTTGTCATTAAAGTGAAAGTTCAGGCTTGATGTGTTCTAGAAACCATTTGTCTGTCTTGCTGTCCACGGTCTTCTTAAAAGTCTTAGCCAACACCAAAGTTCAAAGGAGTCCTGTTACTTCATTGTCCAGCTTTCACATCCATGAAGAGTCACCGAAATACCAAATTCTGAGGAGTTTTGATCTTTGTTTTTAGAGATGTCAGTATTTTTGATACATTTGAAGACATTTTTCCCTCATTGCTCCCTTGCCAACAGCCAGACTGCGACATCTCGACTACTGGACCCTTTGTTGTTATTGATTGTTTCAAGCAGGCAAAACCTTACATAACCTTCAACATCAACAGTTCACTGCAGATCCTTAGGTCTTTTCATATCTTTTCTCTCTCTTCTTTAGCTTTATACATGTGTCCACCCTTGTCATCTTCCAGTCCAGCGTCTCTCATTACTGTATGCTGAGTCCACACTGTTTATCTCACCTTCACGTTACTTGCTTCTACTTTACAATCACCAGGAATCTTGTTTGCATGTCTTTTCTATTTCAGCCTGGTTATGACTTATAAACTCATAAATCTTTGTAATTTCTTCTTTGTGATGCTTCACTTGCTGGGGAATAAGGCTGCAATTGTCATAAAGAAGGGGCGTCCATGAAATTGAACTGATACCAGTCAGTCATTTGCAGCATTATATCCAGCTTCAGTCTTTGCAAAGTCCTTCTCGACTGCGAAAGTCGGAACACTTTTTCATTGTTGTCCATTTCCTGAATGGCGAATGGTCTGTTTGCGTGACTGAAAGTATCCTAATCTAGTCCATATAAGCGTAATATTAAAATAATAAAAAGCTGTCATGTAAGCGATCCACTTGCAGCTCTGCCACATCCAGCTTCCCTTGTTTCCAGTAAACATGAAACCCATGAAGCCCATGTTCTGGTGGTGATCCTTTCTCTGCTCTGATGTTTTTTTTTTGGCACAGCTACCCCAGTAATTGGATGTTTTAAAGGCACTGATCCAGACACCATAAACGCCAGCATACTGAGTACATTCCAACCTGAGGGACCTGTCATACAGCACCATTTCACTATTCATGCTGATGTGTCCGTCCATAAGGTTTTCTTAGTGAGGTACTGACATGGTTTTAGCCCTGCCTTCTTCTGGGCAGTATCATCGCCACAGGCCTCCTCTCCCCGATGAGGCATCGTACCATGAGGAGGGGACAGACTTAACTTTTTGCAAAAACAAGGACCTGTATTGTTCAAATTGTTTCAAAGTTTTACACTCTTCAAGTTTTAGTCACAATACTGAGCAAATTAACTCAACTTTCTTTTCTACAGTACAATATTCCTAGGCCAGCAGTGGCCAATTCTAATCCACCAAGGGCCAGTGTGTGTGCCAGTTTTTGGGGTAACCTTTAGGTCAGCTGCTCAAACCCTGGTGTGAGAACCTAAATCAGATGGGGGTGGGACTTTGATCTGTTTAACTGACTTCGTAGCAAATCAAGGTTTATGGAATAGAGCACTACAGATACACGGATGCCTAGTGCAAAAAGAAGTATACAGATGTCAACAGAAGACCAAACTCTTCCCTGTCAGTGACACAATTTCACTGGGCCAAAAACAATGATTCATTCAGGATCACAAATATTATTGATTCAGGAAGCACCTAGTAACTAAACGAGACGTGGGAAATATCAGAGATAAGTGTGTATAGTCTGCAAACTGATTAGTTCTTGAACAAACCTTTGTTTTCTGAGATTGATTTTTTTGGACTTTGAAATAGCATGACAGGATTTCTGGTAAGTGGAATTTTGGTCTGTTTACTGGAACACAGCTACTGTGTCGATGATTCATTGTTTCTTGTAATGCACCCAGTAAATGAACATTTTCTATTTAAAAGCCTTGCACTCTGTACCTTTCATATTCCTTCATTTAGCTTTCTTGGCGGTCACCTACTTGTTCATACACTAGCTTTTTAGCCATTGTGAAAGATACTGCTTTATTTTGAGTCATGCGGTAGCACAGTGGCTTACCCTATGGCCTCAGAGGCGGACATTTCAGGTGCAGAAAGTATAAATCCAAACCAGGATTTTGTTTCAATCAACCAGTTGAGTACTGGCAGAGTACTATCTCAGGCAGAGTAGGGCACAGCATGGATGGGATGTCAGTATTTAGGTGAACTGGTGTCTCTGAATTTCCCATTTCTAGTCTGTTTACTTCAAGGACCTAGTAACACATTCAGAATTTTCCCATTTTGTTCTCTGTGCGGTCCTGGGGAGGCATTGTTTGTGATACATGTAGCAATGAAAAATAAAATAATCAAATTGACTTGCCAGTTGTTTTTATAAATAAAGTTTGACCAAATGTTCTATATGAAAAGCCCTGCTGTGGTCTGAGGGTCCAATCACATCCCGGTTACCCAAAGAAGTCACAAGATGTCAGTATAACACAGATGAGCCTGGGACCCTCAGACCAAGCACGGAGTGCTGTTCCTGAACCTCGAATACTATATAGCAGGGGTCTCAACCTTTTTGAAACTGAGAGCTACTTCATGGGTACTGAGCCATATGAAGGGCTACCAGTTTGAAACTTATCTAAACTTCATGTATAATCAACATGATGTAAATGCGTTTTTTTAGATATTGTCATTTTCAAATCTATATAAATGCAAATGTGATTAAAGAAGAATAGCAAAGGATAAAATTAAATTTTAGACGCAGCTCACTGGTGAGTTGTGCTATTTTAGAACAGGTCCGCAGGCGACTCATGTGCTCCTTGGGGACATACTGGTGCCCGCGGGCACCATGTTGGTGACCCCTGCTATATAGTAACCTGAACCTTGTGGCCTGCCTGGAAGACCACTCTACACTATCAAACACCCAATCTGAAAAATGGTGCCTTGTTATTGCAAGTGTACTGCTAATTATATACAAATATAGTCTCAGTTTGCTATTTATTGTGTAAGTATGCAAATATTATGTGAAATGTGCCTTCGGTTGATGTTCAGAACGCCAGTTTAATTTAATGTGACACATAAATCTGTAATAAAGAGCCGTAAAGCATCGCCTTGTAATCTGTTACAGTGATTCCCTTGCTCTGTCTCTGACAGAAAGGAATGCATCCTGTCTAATGATGTGCTCGCAGGAATAGTTGGGGTTTCATCATAATTAAAGAGGAATGTCAGGCAGAGTTTAGTCACAAACACTGGCACTGAACATAACAGCGATAAATGCCGTATGGGACTACAGCACTCTAGAAGTATTGCTATCAGCATTCTGGGTGAGGCAATTACTCTTTGGTCTGTAATGTAATCTGTCCATGTGATTTGTAGCTGACAGGTTGTGTGGAATGTGTATGTGTTGCAGGGAGAGGCTGGTGGTACGAGAAACGTGCCGTTTTTTGTTTGTTTACTTAATTCACACTTCATTTTTTATCAAGGACTTCAAGAGCCCACACGGTGATGTGCATTGGCCGCTTGCTGCGTAGGGGCCCTCCCACTTCGTCATGTGTGCTTCATGGAGGCATAGCCGTGCACATGTTACACACGCAGTGCTACAGTATGAATTCATGGGTTATGAAGATACCTTGGGGCGGAGACAGTCCGGGGGATCAGACTCTGAGTGATGCAGAGTCAC
>JAODKC010000095.1:10004471-10025936 GCA_026777985.1 Mormyrops attenuatus | reverse complement strand
CCCCCCCCCCCCCCCCCCCATGCTGGGAAGGCGCTGATCTTTTTGAAACCCTTCTACACACATGACGAAATCTATGCCTGCCGTCACCTTGAAGTGCAAACTCGCCTTTATATAAATATTGCAGGAGGCGGAAAGGTGGAGAACGTCCTGTTCATGGTGCTGCGGTCACACCGCAGCATTGACCAGGAGCATCACACAGCCTCAACCTCAATGAAGGGTAGTGTGCGACCACAGCTATCAGCAAAGAGTGTATTGTTACGTAATGCGTTTTATGATTAATTAATGCTTTAGGCCCTCTATCCTCATAATATTGAGTTTTACTTTTAAATGTGTTTAGACAATTCATTATATATATTGTTTAATAGCCAGTTCAGGAATTGTGTTTTTTGTTATTGTAGTTAAAATTTAAAATATTTTTAGTAACTGACATCATCATTAATGCGATTCCCAGCTGCTCATTCTTTCATTTGTTTAAAAAAATCCCAGCTGGACTTACTGATCAAACAGGGCTGTTTATTTTATTATGGGGAAGGGGGCAGAGTGTTTATAATTAATACCATGAGTAAATTCATCATTATGAGAATTTTGAAAGCTCATTTGAAATGTGTGGAGATGGGTGTTTGCGATGGTGTATTTTTCTCTCCTAACAGGGCTCGGAGCAGCCTTTTGCCAGTTTGCTGTTTTTTAAGTGGGATTTTGTGCTTCAGAGCCTGAACGCGTCACGTCCTTCTGTAATATATTAACATCTCATTTGTATTATTTGCTTCTGCTGTGTTTCAGTACGCAGACAGATCTTCGCTTGACGTCTGATTGCAGCCCGGCCCTGCAAATGACTGCATGTCGGTGGTGCCCAACCATCTTCAGCTGTTCCCTTTGATTTTTTTTTGAGGTATATATTATGTACATCCTTCCCCCCACCCTTCCCGACAGCTTACTAGCATGATCTCATTATTTTATTGTATTTTCTTGCTCCGCAGACACCGCAATCCAGCTGTTAATATTTTCCCGTTGTTTTATTTTCTTTTTCCCCGGCGGATGTTTGCGGACGCTGTGTGGAAATGGGCACCTTCCCGAAATGTACTTAGGCTGTACACCTCCCGCGGTTAGAACCTGCACATGTTCCGTCCGGGCCCTCAGCGGCTCTGACACTTTCTGTCCCTTCTGGAATGCCACCACTGTGTGTGTGTGTGTGTGTGTGTGTGTGTGTGTTTTTTATTTATTTCTGTCCTTGCCACATCTACAATAGAAAAAAAGCCTATTTTTATTTATTATCGTTTCATAAGTTTTAAAAAAAGAGAAAGTAAGAAAGGAACTCTTATGCCCCACTCCTCTTTAAACTTGGTTCCCGTTTCATTCACCTTTTTACCTTCGCACTTTTCATGAATGCCACCCGCTCTGTCTTATCCAGCTTCTTTTTCACATCTTATCTTATCAGATAACTGATTGATCACGCCATTCAAGATATTTACAAATCCTAAATACTTGATTCTACACCGACAAGTGGATTTTTAATGGAACTGTTGTTACACAGGATTTATCTTCAGTCCCCACTAGGTTAGAACACAAAACCTATTTTTGGTCTTTCTTGGTGTTTCTTGGTGTTTACTGCAATGATGGCTGACTGTTAATGTAACAGATGAGGTAATAGTGAACGAAGTATGTCTGTATTCCAACCAAGAGCTACTAGCCACTTAAGGTGGCTTCACTTTCCAAGGTTGGTGTCCATGCATGATTTGGGTTAAAGCATTAGCCAGATCAAAAATGACAGCTGAAATTTTCGACAAGGACACGCAAGACCCTTTATGCATCATTTTAAAAGAGGATGAAAAGAAATCTGGGTTCTTTTGAGCTAAGGTCAGGTAGATCTCTGTCTTTCACTGTCAAATGGAGGGAAGAACTCTTTCTCCTGTATGTTTGGTGACTCCAGGTCAGCTGGGTTGTGAGAAGTGGCTTTCGTAGCTCCTGCACAGGACAGGCGCACTGTAAACGGCAGCCGTGTGGTGAAACGCTTTCAAGTGCATTAATGAAACCGGTCAAGGTCTTGCACAATAAAGGACTTCTATTTTGAATAGGGAGTAAATTGGCTGTAGCATAGCTAGCATAAACTCAAGCTTCAGGCTTCACCAATTACATTTCAGGGACAAAAAACATCAAAGACCAGGACATCCTGCAGTGCTTTGTGAAGTTAATAACCAACTAATGAACTATTTAATTTTCCAACTAGATTAAACAGGCCAAATAAATGGCAGTTTCAATAACGCAGCTTTGGTCAGGAGTTGAGAGCTATCCAATCGGCCGTAAAACTTTTCAATGAATGCTCTTGATCCCCAGCTTCAATAACCTGATGTAAAGTGGACAGATGTGTCGCTCACAAATAAGACATATTATGCTCAGCTAGCTCATTTGTTTTGAGCAATTAGTAAATATATTAGCACATTTACCTGGGGAAAAAAATCAAAAATTGCATTGTATAAATGACACCAAAACAACCATCCATTTTCTGAAACTGCTCAATCCCAACTGGGGTCTCAGGGGGGACTGGAGCCTATCCCAAGAACAATGGGTACAGGCAGGAACCAACCCAGGGCAGTCGGTGACAGAACCCCCGGCGAAAACCCATGTGAACATGGGTCGTGCGAACAACCAAAAGAACCATTAACAAAAGAAATATATATATATATATCAGTACAAATCTACAACAACACAAAATCAAAGACAAGTTGAAATTATGGATAATAGTCTAGAAGATGCATTTAAAATCAACAACTAACAGGAAAACAATATTAATCATTATGTACTTGTCACACCACCACTCTGTGTGTCAAAGTGGCGTCTCTAAATCGCCATGATGCAGGATTTTGTGTGTCACAGTGTTACAGTGCCTTTCAGTGGCCGGGTACTGCACCCAGGGGGTGTCCCACCTTTGTGCCCTGAGCTGCCTGGGATGGGCCCCAAGCCCCCTTATGCTCCTCATCAGGATGACTGGCTAGAAGACGAATGAATGGATGTATCTGGCAAAATTGTAGGATGATTAATAAGTTAATTAATAGGAGAGTCACATATAAATCACTACGATAATGTTTGTTACATTGTTGTCAACAAAGACAATTCCCTGTGTTTTTTTTCTAATGACAAATGCTTTTACCTTCGCATGGTCATCCTTCACTCCAGTGTCTGATTTATCCTGCTTCACTAAGGTGGGTGGAAAGGTTTTCACTGCTACTCTGAAGCTGATCTTACAAATGAAACACATCCTTATCTTACAAAAGATGCAGTTTTCCTTCATGGCCTCATGTATACAGTAAACATACATCTAAGCAGTTAAGAGGTTTTTCTGAATCACTGGATGAAATATTTATTAGTGCCGCAGAAGGCTTGGCTGGGAGTGAGGTCCTAACCCCCTCTTTCAGTGTTTTAGGAGCCCAGTTCAGACAAGACAATCCGGCCAGGACTTAAACAGATTACACAGGGGTTGTCACCGACAAGATTACTAAAGTCATGGTGGAATCTAAACTGACACAGTGCAGTCTGAAACTCATGAGCTCTCAAATCTAATCCGATCCAGTGTGGGAACCCCGGAAATAATAAAGTGAAGCAGATTTCAATGCTAGGATTTGTGGATCAAGACAAAGCTTTGATGACACAGTGAGAAAACTGCACATCACACACACACACACACACACACACACACACACACACACACACACACACACACACACACACACACACACAGAGGATCTGGGAATTCTGTGAGAATGGCTTCTTTTTGAGAATCTTTTTGTATTTTCTATTTTTTATATAGCTCAGTTTAACATTCATAATTTGGTAGAGAAATATAATAATATTTAAATGGACACAATAACTTTTGTTCAGTGAAAATAATCCTGTTTAATGTAATAAAGTGATATATTATATTTGACATAATCAATAACAAGAGGATCTTACTACAAAACTTAATTTCCACGACCCAGACATGCAGAGAGGTGATAGTTCGGTACTGACCACCAGGGGGCGATCTTTACCTGACTTATCCAGAGAGCTTTGAGAGATGAAAGAAGAGGAGAAAAGGCTATGCTGGAGCGGTTAAGCTAAGATTATTTAGATAAATGCTATTACCTATAAACTTTACATTAGGTCCCTTGTAATAACAGTGCAAGATTTACTGGTTGAGCTGAATACACAGAACTATCCAAAAGTGAAAGATGACTCAAAATTCCATTTGTGCTGACCAAAAAATAATGCTGTCTTTCAATGTCAACAGTATTTTTTTTAATCCCTCCGGAAGATCCTGGACAGCTTAGAAACACATGTAGCTGGTTTTGCTTCGTCCTGCTGAAAATACTGGCTTGAAGACACTCTGTTGACCTTTTCTTCCTACATTGTTTCTTTATGACATTAATTGTTACATTAATTAAGCATTTATTCCCATTTCTTGCTTTAAGTCCAAAATCCAAATAAAATTTTGGCTTTATTTTTGATCTCTGGCTTATTGAGAACATACATGTTTATAGCTATCATGTTAACTTAAAGTGGTTCTATTCTGATATGAACAGACATACAGTAATTTTTCCTAGCCTTAAGAAAGGATAACATGCACAGTACATTTCAGATGGGCAGTGCATGTTTGGGGTTCTGCTCATTAACAGAGGTTTGGGTTGCTGGTGCACACACAGGCTGGTGAAGGGTTGACCTGTCACTGCCCCGCGCTATCAGTTAGTCCTCTGAGTTTTGGAGACTACCTGCTGCATTTTGCCTGCCATCTGCACGCACTCTTAGGGGGGAAGAACAACAAAGCATCACCTTCGCGCATCATCTTGTCTCCGGGCCCAGCCGCCTGTGTCGCCGAGTCGGCCGTGTCTCCCAGTGCTGCCTGGAGGCCGTGTGAGCAAGCATTTGTGTCAGGTCCTTTCAGATGCCCGTGGGCCCGGTATAGCTTTGATCTCTGGAGCGGAAACTCCAAGCCACATCTGATTTAATTATCTTCATCCACCTGTCGGCTCACTGTTCTCAGCCACAATGCTTGGCCCCTTGCAACCTCCCGCTAACAGGATGAGTGGAGCGCGCCTGCAAACAGTTTGAATGGCCCCTTCTAATTCGGGATGCGCCCCCTCCCCCTCCCCCTCCACCTCAGTGCATAAACGCATACTAAATGAGTCTTGTTCACTTATTACTAATTACATTGACATATGTTTACAATGCTGGCATCTTGCCCAGGGTATATTCTTGCCATGTGCCTGTGCTGCCTGGGAGATGTTCCAGGCACACCATGACCCTGATCGTGATAAGCGGATAAAAAGTGAATGATGGATGGATGGATGGATGGATGGGTGTGTTAACACTGCACATCATCTACCCACCATGAGCCAGACGTGATTCCAACAGGCTATTCCGAAACGAAGCAGTGTCTTTAAACAATCTGTCTCCAACGCCACACATAAGTAAAACTTTTACAGTTTAACTAGCACACTTTTTGGAGGGGAGTTCAGGATTCTGGTGGCAAATTTCAACGATCCATGGACATGTAACCTTGGGAGCAGGGGAAGACACCACCATCAGCTGGGCCATAATGTTACACAGCTGCATTACTATAATAAAACAATAAGTTAACTATATATTTCATGTGGTATTAGATTTAAACTTAACCAAACCCTCCCTAAGAGGAGTGATGGTGAGGATACTCTGTGTGAGCTATTTCACCTCATTTTCTCTGATAAATGTGCTTCTATATAGATAGATAGATAGATAGATAGATAGAGCTAATTTAACAACAATGACTAATAATATTTAAAGATTACCTTTCATGTTAGATAAATCTGGTTAAACAGACTTTTAAATAATATAACCGCAATAATCAATTAAACTTACAATCTACCATCTATCTCTGCTACTGAGTTGTTTTCAAAGGGCTAAAGGAGGACAATAGACAAATTTGGGAAATAAGGGAATGAACCAGAGAAAATTGCGCCCTCTAGGGGAGATGGACATTCGTTTCCTTTGGAGAGAGAAGTTTCATACAGTTTATTCCTCACTTGTCCTCAGTTTGGTGACAGTCAGTTAACTGCAGATCATTCAGATCAGTTAGAGTATTAAGTGCATGTAATTAGCTCAATTTAACATTCATAATTTGGTAGAGAAATAAATTAGCCATGCCTGAGAAAGAGGACCTCCAAACAGCCTTAATGAGTCACGCTGACAGGGAGTCTAGAATCAGACTATGTTGTCGGCAGGCTGTCATATGTAAAATCAACACATTTTAACAGCAACTAAAAATCTAAAAATACATTTGAACCCCCCTTCCCAACGCCACCTCGATTTTTAGTGGGTGAATATCTACATCTTTTATACACACATATACATAGTTTTGAAATGCTTTTTGGAAAAAAATTTCACAATAAAAACTACAAGGCTTTCCTGCAGAATGCAAAGCCTACATTCACCCATCTATTTCCCAATATGCTGAAAGGCACACACTCATGCAGACTCACTCATGCAGACACACACTCACATAGATAAACGTGCTCAGGAACGACGAGCAATTTAGAGACTCCAGTTCACTTAACTGCACGTCTTTAGACTGCAAGTAGAAACCCAACGACCAGGAGGACACCTGTGCTAACAAGGGGGTGAACATGCAGACGGAAAGAGCAGGAGGTGTGAAGGCTACAGTGCAAGTCGCTCATCCACTGAGGAACCGTACAACCTTGATGTATTCAAAATTATTGGGTAAAAATCCAAGCCTTTAAAAAGTGTCATGTGACACGTCTGAAAAAAGTATCCCAGAATGCAGTGCATTTATGCAATTAATGTATAAATATTAAGGAATTAACTACGGAGCAGCAGCAAGCAACAACCATTGAGTCAATGTCCCAGTTTATTTATTGGTGATAACGATGTTGGAAAGCTGTTGAAAATTCATCAAAATATCCCGTTATTTTCGAGCCATCATGCAACAACGTGGGAAATCAGGTTCTCATAATGGTGACACTGTCTTTAAACTCCCACAAGAAATACTCTGCTTAAAAGTTCTGCCAGCGGCCCATTATATGGACGGTTAAAAGCGAATTCACCAGGATTCTGATAGCATCTCCCAGCTGCCCTGACAGCTGAAACTGGGTTGCTGTCTACAAAGCGCTAGAACGCTCTGCCGTGTGTGCCCCCCAGATGAAGAACCGATGGAACAGACAGTGGTGATCTCACCTTTTCATATGCCCACCATCTTTTCTTCACTTGCTGACTGAATCAGAAGTTAATAGTATATAGGGTGAGCTCACTGACCAAATGGACAGCAGAGATCTTCACACCTCCAGGGACAGGGACTTGAATCCCTTCTCTCATTCCATTGGTGGAGTTTGCGTGTTCTTCTTGAGTTTGGGTTGGTTTTCTCTGGGTAGTCTGTTTTCCTTCATTGGTCCAAAAACATATGGTTTGAACTGGCATCGGTGAATTGCCCTAGTGCTGTCCTCTACCTGGTGCCTAGTGCTCACTGTTAGTCCTTTTCCACTGGCATACAGGAACCATGCCATACCCAAGCCATACTGCGAAGAGAGACTAGTTACAGCATGGTTCCAGCTCACTTCGGTGGGCTGGAAGAGTCGGCTCGGGGTTTAGAGAATGATAGTTACCTAAAACCAAAGAGACGCTTCTTTACTGTTCACACAGTGTACATCATGATTTACTATGTGCTAATTTCCTAATTTCCTAGCACACCTGTGAGAATCACATCAAACACTAGCAGAATTAGCTTTCGCTTCTGTAAAATGCATTACAATTCCATTCAGTTGTTCTATAGTAATTTTTGAGTAAGAAGTTGGAAATATTCAAAATTCTGAGTTATCAGGAATGCACCAATACATCACGCTGTGTCATACTACTAATAATGAATGAAAATATATAGAATATACACTTTATTCCTTCAGATAATCCATGCATATCGATACAGAGCACCATTTCAACCAATGGAACTCACGGAAAGACGAGACCCATGGAAGAGTGCACGGAAAGATGAGACCAACGGAAGAGTGCACGGAAAGACGAGACCAACGGAAGAGTGCACGGAAAGACGAGACCAATGGAAGAGTACACGGAAAGATGAGGCCCACAGAAGAGTGCATGGAAAGACGAGACCAACGGAAGAGTGCACGGAAAGACGAGACCAACGGAAGAGTGCACGGAAAGACGAGACCAACGGAAGAGTACACGGAAAGATGAGGCCCACGGAAGAGTGCACGGAAAGACGAGAGCCACGGAAGAGTGCACGGAAAGATGAGGCCCACAGAAGAGTGCATGGAAAGACGAGGCCCACAGAAGAGTGCATGGAATGACGAGACCTACAGAAAGATGAAACCCACGGAAGAATACCAAGTTCCAAGTTCCAAGTTTGAAGTTTATTGTCATATGTACAAAGTACAGCGTACAGAGCACAATGAAATTCTTACTTGAAAACCCCTCCCTCGCAGACAGAACATAAGACAAGATACACAGAAGACATGGAAGACAGAGTGGTGTAGCAGCAATAGATAATAAATAGGCTAAACCCACGGAAGAATACACAGAAAGACGAGAGCCACGGAAGAGTGCACGGAAAGAAGAGACCCACGGAAGAGTGCACGGAAAGACGAGAGCCACGGAAGAGTGCATGGAAAGATGAGAGCCACGGCAGACCTCTAATGGACATGCTATGCCTTGTTTCCCATTCCCTTTAAAAAATATTTTGAAACTGCAAGCCGGTACTGAAGATGGGCAGAGCCTGGCTCAGTTGCCGTCCTGCTGGGGCTGGTCCTCAGACACTCGCGGCCCAGAGTTGTGGTGTGGGAGGACAGCACAGCCCCACACAATGAAGTTTTCTCTTTTTTTACCTGTTTAAGGAGATTTTTGTTAAACATTTAAACTTGAGTATTTTGATTGATCTATATATTTTTTAACTAATGTCATTACCCTATTTCCAAGTGTGGTACCGTGTGTGAGCTACAGGTCCCCTGGCCTTTGACCTTTGACCTGGCTTGGACATATGCTGCTAATTTATATTCCCACAAATGACTCCTCCATCACAGGTTTGCGATTCTCATCTAGCTGCCCATGGATCCTTGGTGCTATTAAAGTGTAAAAAGCCATCCAGATGGGGCGTAAACACTAACTGGCATAAAACTGTGAACTTGGTGCTTCGATTCCCCACAATTACAAACAGGAAAATAACAAATAAAAAATAGTATGTGTTATGAGGCTCCAAGGAGAACAGGGGGGTATATGTGCTCGAAAGACAAACTCAACTGCTCTCTCTCTTTTTACTGCCGTTTGTTGGTTGCGAAATATCGCACAGGGNNNNCCCCCCCCCCCCCCCCCCCGCCCCCCCCCCCCCCCCCCCCCCCCCCCCCCCCCCGTGCTTGTCGATTTTCAAGACGCCGTCATGACTTTTAAAAGGAGGAGTAGAAGTGTGAGGCACCAAAAGCTGATAACATCTGGACAGGTGGCACAAGGAAACTTATGTAAACTCAAAGTTTCCCATTTCTTTTGTTTCAGCTGGCTGGGGGTCCCTGACTTTTACTCCCATCTGGAGTTTCATGCCTTGGTTTTAAGTTTGACAATATTTAGATGTATTTGTCCTTGTTTTTGACTCCTGTTCTTCAGACTGGTTTAATCTGCTGGTCAGTGACATACATTCTGATTCGCTACCAGATAAGGCTTTGTTTACATGCCAACTATCTCTGGTGCCACCACGGTCTTGCTGATATTAATCTGATGTTTCTGGTTCCTAGAAGTGAGCTTTTGAAATACTTCCAAAGCTTCGGTTCACAGCTGGCTTTGTCCTGTAAATGCAAGAGTAAGAATGGCTCCAGGCACTGTGGAGAACAGAACCGCATATCAAGAGGATGAGAGCGAGGAACAGGGACTTTATGTGGGACAGAGGCATGAGCAACAATGAAACAAGCATCAGATCAGAAGTGTGCAAGATTCAGGTGCAGAGACAGACATCGGGGTCACTGTGAGATTAATGAGGAATAATGAAAATGAATCTGTTTTTGTCACCCAAGTTTGGCCCAACCTGAGATGTCCACCGCAACAGCATCTGAATAGTGACACTAAGTATTAGCTTTACAGGGTAAGCAGATGCAAGATGTATGATTACATGGACTAAGTGTTACAAACAACATTCTGCAATACATAATTTGCAAGCTGATTCACACCAGCAAGCCTGACTGACCTCTGGCATTTGATAAACCCAGAGAACGTACATGCGGATTACATAACTTCTGAAAATGCTGGCTTTTAATCACCTTGCAATTTGCATATCACTGTTCAGACTCAAAGTAATAATAGTAATCTCATGCTTGGGTAACCACTGAGATTTTCCATTTATGTTTGATTATAATATACGGGTATCTGTATCTTCACTATTCACCGTCTGCATGAGACATAGGTTTTGAGTCAGACTAAAGTGATCCCTATCCCTATGGAATAGATTATGAGATAGGAGATAAGATAAAGTTTTATTTACCCCAGGGGGGAAATTCTTGATTTTTGCTGTAGATGCTTCTACAGAAAATCCCCATGGCTGAACAAACAGTACCCAATGAGAATAAAACACATTTTTAAAGATGGGCTCACACATGGACATTAAAAGATGGCGAAAGCAAGTAGTCATGTCTGTCTGTAGCTGCAGAGATGCAAATCTAAATGCAATGCACAAGGCAAACCAAAGCTGCAATATTCATAAGTGAAAACATACTTATATATATTTTGATTGCATGACTCACATAAACGCATGTTCTACTTCAAAAACACTTCAGATATTGGAGCAGTAAGTGAAACTCTGTGTTTTTGACAACAATTGACAACGGATTACTTCAGAACAAGATGATAATCCAAGCTGAATCCAGTGAATCCAAACTGGTAACATTTGATGAAACCTGGGGTCTTGATATTTTAAATGTGATGCCAAAACAACACTCTGGACGGGCCATGTCACTGATAGGAGCTTCAGCTCCATCATTTAATGGGGAATATCATCTCAGGACACTAATTTGCTCCGACCAGAAAATTACCTATCGTCCATAAACATTTACCCAGTACAGGGTCATTGGTAGCAACACAAGGGGACACCCTGGATGCGATGCCAGTCCATTGCAGAGCACATACTCACTTACTCACTCACACTTTCATGCACTAGAGAATTTGCCAAACCGTTGCACTGCAGAGGTAAGCTAAAGAACCCAGAGGAAACGCGTGAGAACAGGAGGAGAACATGCACACAAAGTCCATGCACGCAGTTGGGGGGGTGGGGTGGGATTTGACCCCCCTACTCCTGAAGGCGTGCAGCTACACCGCTGTCCACTGCGTCCAGGGAAAAATCTATCCTTTAAGACAATCCCACCCGGCTATCAAATGCCGTGAGGTACATTGTCTGCTGAGTCCTCATGGGAACGTGTCACAGTTGTCGTTTCTGTATCGGCCCCAAAAAAACCCAGCAGCCCTGACCTTAGCAACATCAAACGGAGCAGGCCCTCTGAAGCCGACCGTGCCTCACGAGTCATCGCGGCCGAAAAAGGAGGAGAAAAAAAAAATTGGCAAAACAAACCTCTTCATAATCCGTGGGAAAAGAAACTCAAAACCGCTATATTGACAGTTTCCCCTTTCAACACACAGTACTAGGCCATAATAACAAGGCTGCACAATCAAGCACAAACAGCCACAGAGACTGCCCCCATGCAAAGTGACACCCCAACGGCTCACAGCTCTGATCGCACCTGCTTCTTCAAACAGAGATGAGCTTATATTCTGGGAAATCACGCGTAAAACAACCAGCGATAACGCACCCGCAACAATACGCTTGGTACTGTTTATACATCAAGAGTGAAGTGAATGGCTACGTACAGAGGAATTAAGCGACGCATAATGTTCAAGCCATATCTACAAGACGCAGAAGTTAGTTTATTGGTTGCATTTGGGAATGAATCGGCAGCACCTAAATTGAACTGGATTTTATTTTTCCTAATTATGACTAATCAGTGTGCGATTCAACCTTGATCTACCTTTTGGCTTTTACCATGGCTTACCGATGCATTCGGCCTGCCCACTGCCCGCTACGTTCTGCGTGGGACACTGAAGCCACCGGTGCCTAACCTCCCGCTGTCGTTGTGAAAGTCAGACCAGACAGCCCACCACCGGAGGCCAGAGCCTTCCTCCACGGCGTAAGAAGCTGTCAGCTCACCGTGCATGAGGCACGCCCACATTAAATGCCGTGCCACGGATGAGAGAGTCCTGCTGAAAATAGGCTCCCCATGTCAGGCGCTCGCAAAAAGATTAAAACCCCATAGCTTTAAAGGGTGACCACCTGTCCAGAATCCCCGCGGAGCTTCCCGCAGCTCTGAAGCACACCACAAGGGCCCAACTTCCGTCCAAGTGCCACCTGCGTGCTCCTGAGACTCATGACTCTCTGAAATTCACAGTGCTGCCCCATTTTGCACTGAAGTGAGCACAAACTATCATGCACTGTGTGCTAACTTTTAACCATGGCCTCTACAACGCGGACCCATTGTTCTGAATAAGGAGCTCTAATTTGGAAATAAAATTAAACAACTGGAGATATTATTTTTTTCCTATGGTTCCCCCCACAGTCCAAAAACATGCATGCTAAGGTGAGGTGGAGATCCCAGGTGGATGTAGGTGTGAATATGTGTTTGAATGGTGCGATGAGTTGTTGCCCCATCCTGGGTTGTTCCCTACCTTGTGTCCATAGCTTTTGGGATAGACCGCAGGCCCAATCCTGCATAGAACAAGTGGGTATAGAAGATGGATTGATGGATGGATGCAGGGATAGATGGATAGATTGATGAAGATTTTATTGTTCAGTTAGATTATGGGGTGGGACAAATATGTTCCTGTTCATCGTATGTAAAGCAGCTTCAAGGCCTGTTAGAGAAGAAATACATAATAGCAGTCCATGTTTTAAGTTATCGAAATACTTTCCTGCACATTCTGGAGCTAAAATGAGATAACATTCTAATTGTTAAAACTCCAGGTTCATGTTTTCAAAGCAGACATAAGTCTTGCCTCACAGTAAGAGAATGGCAGTAGATAGGCTCCATCTGCTGCTTTAGAAATAGAGCGACAGCTACATTAGCATTCGCTTTAAATTGACTTGTTGTTAAGAAATACAGTATAAATATGCATGACCTCTCTGATTTTTCGTGTAGCATTAAATCCGCCCGCAGTTCAATGCATTCAGTACCTGTGAAATTCAGATGGCTGCCTTGTGTCTCTCAGTTCAGCGTGGTGTGCAAATAAGGCTGGTTGGTGTAATGTATTTCAGAGCAAGCTGTACAGTTTTAAGCAGCCATCCGGAAACAGCTGAAAAGTGAGGGCGTGCAACTGGACTCATTCTGTGCAGGGAAACTATGCCATTCTGCCTGCCAATTTGAAACGGTCCCCTTCATCATCCAGCTGCAGCCTTTGTGGGTTTGGGCTCCATGCCTATGATCAGGAGGTTGCCGGTTCAAATCCCAGGCTAATTGAGTGATTTTACTCATGGGCCATTGAGCAATGGCTAATAGCAACATTTTGAAGGCACTAAAACTTGTTTGTTAGTGTTGCAGTATTTTTCTCTCCTGCTCTCTATCTCTGTGTTGTGCCATCCAATACATTGCCCAAGTCTGTACTGCTGTTGGCCAAAATTACAGTACACACTCAAGACGTTCGCAGAGTCACAGTTATACAGCAATTGAAAACACCCTGGGACATCGATCACAGACTGCGAAGAAAGGAAGGGGGTTTACTGCCCAAGAATGCAGGGGCACAAGGGGCGGCACCTCAGGCTTAAAGAGCCAAGGAATGATTCATTGCAAGTTGAATGGCCTAGTAATCTGCGACAGTAGCTCACCTAAGAAACGACCACTGGGTAGCAGGACCTGCCCTTGGTGCTGAGAAACAGGGAAGTGGGTATAAGTTTGGTGGGACTTTTAATGTCTTCCGAGTTTAAGTGAAGTGAAAACATAGCTCTTAAGCACGGAGATGCGGCTTCTGTTCTCCCTCAGGCAGGGAGAAAAGCACTCGGGACACGTCAAAGAAACTGAAAAGAATGCCTTTCTCCCTTAGTTCATTCCACACATCAGTGACACTCTTCTGTTTAGAAAAGTACAGTAATATGGAGTAATGCTGGGAAAAGCACCCCCAACAGGACAATAATAGTCTTTGACTGTTGTGTATCGTACTCAATACATTTATAGCTCAGAACAATGGAACAATTTCTTATTGAGCCAAATAATGTTCAGGCTTATATCTAATAAAAGTGGAGCAGGGATGCACACACACACACACACACACACATCCCTGATCCACTTTCATTTTTTATGCATATATTATACATCTAATTTGTAGTAGCAACTTATATAGTATAGACACATTTGTGGGCATTATGCAGATTAATTGATTAACAGTCAGTTTTTACAAGCAGAACCACAGCACTGAATGATATATTTTTCCCAGGTTTCCTTTGTAGCAAATGTTTAAAAAGGAAGATCAGGTGAAATGATTGAGTGATCAAAGCCAAAAAGGTTCGAAGAGAAAAGTCAGTGTGCATCATCAAAGCTTGCAGAGCTGCCTTTGCCCCGGCCACCAAAGGGGAACCCAACACTTACAGCGGAGGTGACAGGAGGATAGGCTGTCCTCTCTTACTCGCGGTGTACAGTGTGACAGAAACGGGGTCAAACAATGCAGACCGTGCCGTTCATTTCCCTCCTCCTTCTTGGCACGGCCTGGCCCACAACAGACGCCACCAGCTCTTTTATCTGCGATAAACAATACAAAGTAACTTCAAAGGGTGCTTTTTAAATACACTTTCTTCCGTCTATCCAAACTGTTTATCTGAAAGCATACCTCGGGCCACTTCAAGGCTTTGTGTGCTCTTAACCAATTTCCGTTTTTTTTTGCCCCCCCCCTTTTTCCCCTTCAGTTTTGTGTCACCTTTAGTCAACAAAAAGTACAATCTGTAAGCCATCTCCATTAATTCCCGAACGGCGTGTTAAGTTCTTGCACTGCTCTGACTTCTTTCCATGCGAGGGGACTTAATTATTTTTCTTTATTCTTTTCCAACAGTCATATAATGTGTTTCTTCAAAGGCCTCAATAACTTGTGTAAATACACAAGCACATGAGATGTACATGCAATGAACTGCCCAAAATAAGCAAAGCACAGAAATAAAATAATGATGTCAGTAATTGGATGTGCTCCTCCTCTCTCATTTCAAAGTCAGTCTGCTGTGTATTATACGGCATTAAAAAATGTTCGTTTTAATCCATGCAGTTGGTTCTGGACCCGTGTCTTTGTGTTGTTAGATATAGAACAGATGGGATTTTGCCGCACGTCGGTCATGCAGCAGAGCTAAGCAGCCTCGTCTGTGCCAGAACTCCGGGAACTTCAGGTTCCAGTAGTGACCATTTTCAAAAGCCAGATCTGGTCTTTGTCCTTATCACTTTAAAAGTCAAAAGCTATCTCAGTTTTCCATGTTATAAAAATATGACACTCACCACAACATCCCCAAGATCAGACATCTTTGTGGAATTCCCTGATAAAGATCAATAAAGATGTAAAATGCCCGCTTGTAATGAAATTGTCAAAACAACCTCAAACGTCAGCCCTTGTCTCCTTGTAACTGAAATTAGCTTTAGTGTATAACTTGTTTCTTCATTTCTTCACCTTTAAAACACATTATTACTGATGGTTATCCAAATATTCCACAGACTAGCTATGTTCTGTTTATACTAGGCTATATTTCTGTAAATATTTTAAACAGTTTTGGCAACATTATCCATGTATCTGGTGACTGCATAACAACAACCAGACGTCCTTTGAAGTCCAATGATCCCACTTTGTAGCTGACAACAAATAACATGCACTTTTATTACACGGTAAACATTTGATGCTTTCACATTTTTTTCTTAATCCTTTCAAGTTTTTTTTTTCCTACTGCAAAACTTTGTGCGTCTCCATCTCGCTCTCTTTCTCTAATCCCAGACCAAAGGAACTTCGTAACAGCTTGAAAGCCATATTCCAAAATAGCCATAACCACATCTGAGAGAAATTCTGAGGGATTAACAGCTCCGGTGTAGCGAGAAGGAGCAGCATTGTCCAGTGTTAAGACACAATCTGGAGACAGTCGTCGGCCGGCGATGCAGAGACCTCAGTTTATAAAGCAGTTTTTGGAGCCAAAAGTGTGCCAGAGATCAAAAGATGTACATGTATTACTCTCCATCCAGCATCGCTCACTGAGGTTCTTTTTTATGGACAAATGCTCTGAGGACTCTGTGAGACACGGGTGAGAATGGGGTTCGTGATAATCAAAGGCTTGTAGGGCAGACTGTTCTCCACCTATATCAATAGTGGGATGCGGGGGCCATTGTGTGACTCTACAGGTCAGGAGTCTGTGCCATGTTCAGAAGGTTGTCGGTTCAACCCCCATGGCCTGAAAAGTAATCGTAGTAGTACTAGGCTCTTAACCCTGCACATGGCTGACTGACCCTATGCTCTGACCCCAAGCTTCTCGCTCACTGGTGTATAAGTCTGTGTGTCTCACAGGAGAGCTGGATAGGTGATATAATGAATAAAGAATTCCTATGTACCTGTGCTTATACAATGGTGAATAAAGTGTCATTTCAGCTCTCACCAATGTACTCCATTCCATTTGGGAATCAGAACAATGCCCAAACCAGGCACAGTGCACAGCTGCATCCTCCAAACAAAGGAAGGGCCGCAGCAGGTTTATTTACTCATTTTTTACAAAGGCGACATAAGGGTTGGCAGCCACTTCCCAGGCATGGCACTGTTACCACGGGGATTCCCTAAGCTGCGATGTGAAGGTGAGACAAAGTAAAGCCCTAAAACTGAAGCCTGAATGTGCTGCAAAAAATAAACTTGCTCCTGAAACTGAACTCTTCAACATATGGCTGGATTTTTCCTATAATAAGCGACGGAAGAAAGATTCTGCACAGCCCGTTTCCCTGACTCCTCTGTTACTGCAATCTTTTTGTTAATCTCTCATGGTAGTGCGTTTTTTTTTTAAAAAAGTCACAGCATTAGAGGAACGTGTGGGAAGTGCTGAGAGTGAAGGGGGCACAGAGGGAGGTAGAAAAACAGAGCACAGCTTCATTTCACCGCCAGACGAGCACCATTCCGAGGCAAATCGCGGCAAAAAAAAAGGATGGAAGTCAAAAGTTATATAGATACGTGGTCACAGAACAAATTCTTTCTTTTGAGTGTTTGAGATCATGCCCTTTCGAACATTTCATCTCGACATGGTGAATGGAGACATTTAACCTTGATACTTTTAATTTGTCAGGAGACATTTAATGTCGTCATGTGACAGTTTCCAGAAAAAGGTACCAAATGCAGACTTTCCAAGCATATTCCTTATAGGAGCCACGATAAATAATCCTTTAATGCAAAAACTCACATTCAAATATATCTCCCATGTGTATGCACAGATTCTATATGTCATAGATTAGAATAAAACAACATACAGGTAAGTAACTTAAAACTACATCAACAACACAACACAATCAGAATAACAAAAAATTGTGTCCAAACTTACGTTGTGAGAGGTGGAAACATATAAGGTCACAAGCGATGGACACACCTAATAATCAGTTTGTATTGCAATCCACAAAAATATAGGTGCTTTGCTTTAGGGCAAACAGTGCATGCAGGATGAAAAAATATGCCGGTAAGAGTAGTAGGAGTGATAATGAGCAGTGATAATGTATGCTCTAAATCTGGTGATTCTGCCTCCCATCCTCAGGAAGAGAGCTGCTTTTCAGGGACAGGCAAGTGATGGCAGATTTGTTACAGAGGTGGACCGCACAAAAAAAGCAACTTAACATTTAGTTGTATTCTCACTTTATTTTAAAACATTGTCACAAATCCGTTTTGGCCAAGTTGATTTTCTGGACATTGCATGACCATATATGCGACATAAATTCTCTACCAAGACCAGAACAATTAATATGACTACATAAAAGGTGGCTTTAGGAGACGATATTCAACACAGTCCCTCGGTAAAATGTAATAATTAAATCCTACCAAGTTAGCAAACAGTGTTATTTCATATAAGCTTGACTTGCCAGTTACCAAAAAGTTATATATTCAAAGAAAGGACACAAGGCATTGCTTGTACATTGATCCTGTCTATGTGAACTTCCAGCATATAAATAATTACAGTGAGTGTTATTGTGCAGAATCTGTCAATTGCTTCACCTTAATGAAGCGTCAGCATGGCGAAGATGCAAAGATATTGGTCTCTCAGGAAGAACGCAGTCTAGACAGGTTTTGGGAAAGCTTTATTCTCTTAAGAGATGAGAGGTGCACGAAGATTCTTTATAATAGTGTTTCCCAACCTGGGCCTCAGGCAGCCGCAGATAGTCCATGTTTTTGCTCCCTGTGTGGACTGTCTGGCAACAAGCCAGGAGGGAGCAAAAATGTGGATCGTCTGTGGGTCCCCGAGGACCGGATTGGGAAACACTGCTCTGTAAGAGTTATTCAGTGGGCAGTGGAGCTTGTGATGCTCAATGGATTATCTTAAGCCCTTCATAACAAGTTGGGTTCAAACTTGATGGTAGCTGGGACTAAGAGCCATTGTGGATAATAAGGCGGCGGACGATTTGTTCTCATCTTGAGAACTAAAAACGGGACGGCATTTCGGGCGTGTAATTTAATGACCGATGTTTGCTTTGCAGAGAAAAACCGTAATGAAACAGGGTTACTGGGAGGAGTGATAAAGGGATCAACAAACAGTAGAGCAGATGGGGCGAAAGGAAAGGTGACAAGGAATACAATGTGTGGAAAGTTAGCAGCTAAAGCAGGGGGAATCGTCACAGGGATGGGTGCAGGGAACAGGAGGCAAACGCCACGGCTGGACACGGCCATAACAATCCGGGAGCAGGAGGAACAGTCACGCGCTGGCTTAGCGCGTCGGGGGGATTCGGGCGTTACAGGGGATTATTGTGCGGTTCAGAGCTGCTCAGTAAACACATCTGAAAGTCCAGCCTTCATTACTGGGATCTTCATAAACAGTGAGATGGAAGCCATCCCTCTGTGGCCTTTTAGATGCCATTCGAGTCCCTCACTCTCATTTGCTGTAAGGATTGGCAACACAAGACACAGAGACACACCAGCAAGCAATGAAAATAACAGAACATACATATGTTTTTTATCACCAACAAAAATGTCCAGCAAAATTAACTACCAGATTATACTACACACAGTACTGTGCATATTTGCTCAGAACAAGAAACACAGTTTAAAATGAGTAGGTAAAACAAAAAAATCTAACTGGGATTTTTTTCTCTTCTCCAAAAAGTTACTGGTATATTGCTGGATGGCTAGAAGAACGGCCATTCCATTTACTTGTTAAATTTCAGCACTAGTGCAATTAATTAACTTAATTAAGTCAATAAGGTATGTATTACCCATATGAGGTGTGCCAGTGGTCGAGTAAAAAATAATGCATGGGCATATCGGACAGTTGCTGCAAATACTGGGGTGACTTTAGGAGAGGTTTCGAAATGGTAGTTTTACACCAAAACGAAGATCATTTTAGCATCATTTTCTTTGACTACCTAAGACTTTTGCACAGTACTGTGCGTACGGTATAATCTCCAATTGGAAATGAATAGATACAATTTTTTTAATATCCTATACATATGCAATATAAGAATCCTGAAGGCTGTATTTGTTGCTAATGCACTAATGAAGAGCATAAATGTATTCATGGAACCAAGCCTTGGATGTGGGCTGCTAACCTAAAGCCTATTCCAGTGTGGTCACCCTTCACTGGTTTGCCGAGAGGCACGTTTCACCGCCAGCAATTTCACACACTTAAGAGTATCAATAAAGATCACTATTGCTTTTTGGGGTTAATCACTGACTTCATGGTGCATAAAGGTGGTCTTTGTCAACACGGCATTTGGCATTGAATGAGCATCCTCTTACTAATACATAATCTGGACAAAGGTATAGGAACACCCATAATAATTACAGCAATTGGCCACATAAGCCACACCCATCGTTGAGATACAGGTGTATAATTAAGCACGCAGTCATGCAGTCTCCAGCATCAAACAATGGCAGCAGAATGGATGGTCACGCAGAAGAGGTTAGCCAGCCTATCACCGTCATTGGACACCATTACACACCTTTCCAACAAGTCGGTTCCCTACATTTTTGTCTTGCTTGAGCTGCCCTTGTCAACTGAGTGGGAAATGAATGTGAAGTGGAAACATCTGGGGGCAAGTTCAGCTGTGAAGTAGTAACCACAGAAAGCCCACAGAAACAGACCTGATCACCCAACATCAACACCCAACCTGAATGGCAGCAAATCCCACCAGCAATGTTCCAACATCTAATGGAAAGGCTTCCCAGAAGAGTAGAGGCTATTATGACAACAATGGGTGGACCAACTTCATATTAATACCCTTAGATTCAGAGAGAGATGTTGGACAAGCTGGTGTCACAATGACGTTTGTCATTGTGTGTCATAATACTCAAGCAGTGCCTCTTAGATGTTAGTATGAACGGGTAATTGTGTCCTGTACTGGCTTTTTTGTCTTCAGAGTAAGTATACATATGAAAAAAGCATTCACCAGCGTTATTCTTAGCATGTTATCTTTGTATTTGTAATTGGATATTAGACACAAGATGATACTGCCTTTGCAATAAAGCTAAAATGAGTGTGTCAAGTTAGGCTAGAGTTCTATTTTCAATTTATAATACAGAAATAACAATAATAGATACTTTATTGATCTCGGTGGGGGAACCCAAAGTAAGGGGGGGTTAAGGGCCTCACTTGAGGACCCACAGATGTGGCGAGGTCAGTCTCAAACTGGCAACCATCTGATCACAAGCATAGAGGCTTAGCCCACTGAGCCACACACCCCCCAATTATAGCTGATTTAGCAATATTAGTGATATAAGAAGGGTTCTATTTAATTTTTGTGGGAAGTAAAATTATTAAGTATTATTAATAATTTAATTGAGTCATTTATGTTTAGAGACAAAATTATCATTTACAGTTGATGTATCTCAGATTGTTGCTAGAACAGACTTTCCTACTGAAGTGTGAGTCGACAGAGTTTTAAATTAAACGCAGAAACATGAGATCTACTGTAGGGGCTGGTTTAAACATCCGCACAGTCAGTGCTTTGTGAGTCATAATTACACTCAATTAGAAAAGGCTGGGGAGTGCGGAGCTGCTTAAAAGGGACGGATGGGTGGAATGAGCCACTCTCTGACATGTCTGCCTGCCAGGAAAGGTGCATCATCATCTCATTTTTGCACAGTTGGGGGGCCCTGCCCCCCACCCCAGACCTCAAAAACACACAGGCGGCACAACACTATAAAGTATCGAAAAAAAAAAAAAAAGTAATGGTTTATTGAAAATAATTCAAAAATTAAAGAAAAGATTAAGTCTTTATTTAAAGAAAA
>JAODKC010000095.1:9985996-10004371 GCA_026777985.1 Mormyrops attenuatus | reverse complement strand
GGATTAAGACAAAAACATATATTATAGAAATAAGAACAAAGCAAGGTCTGGCATCCACTAGAGGCCATTAAGAGGAACCTCATAAGCAGACTGGAGGAACATCAATTCATGTATCCTACCTCAAAGTCCTTGCTCTACATTGTTAAATATTTGACAAAAGAGTGCTTCAAGAGAGGTTAATTTTTTGACTTCTGAATGGACATTCATGTTACCCAAAGTGACAACACAACTCACCCATGTGTCCCTGAGCAATTTATACAGATAAATTTGAGGATGACAAAGATCAAGACTACAACGACAGTGACCCTGCTACTAGACCAAAGTGCAGTTCCTTACCCACTTACCTGGTACATCACTCACAACAGCTCTCAAAGCAATTGATTATTCATCAATTCATCTTCAATGACCACTTAATTAATTGAGGTTGTGGTGATCAGGAGTCTAATCCCAGTACTCATAAAGTGGAGTATACACTGGAAGATTAAAGCGTCCACGGGGCATGTTAAATCAGTGTTGTTTTTTCTAAGACGCTACTCTTAGCTGCACAATTTTTATAAAGACAGCAAAATGAGTGAAGCTTTTGGGATCTTTGTCAAAATAAATAAATATTATAGTAAAGCATAATAAAGGGGGCAGCATAGAAGTGCACTGGTTAGCACTGTTGCCTCATACCTCTGGGACCTGGGTTCGAGTTTCCACCATGGCTCCATGAGTGTGGAGTTTGCATGTTCTCCCCATGTCATCATGGGGTTTCCTCTGGATACTCTGGTTTCCTCCCACAGTCCAAAAACATGGTGAGGTTAATTGGAGTCATCGAATAGCCTGTGGGTGTGCATTTGTGTGTGAATGGTGTGTGGGTGACTGGGGTGTGAGTGTGTCCCGTGATGCGCCCCATCCTGGGCTGTTCTCTGCCTTGCATCCGTAGCCTCCGGGATGGGCTCTGGACCCCCTGTGGCCCTGAATAGAATATGGGGTTACAGAAGATGGATGGATACAATAAAGTAGTAGCATGTCCTTGAATTCCATATGAAAAAAGTAGACATAACTTGATATTTTGTAAATGACTGCAAGGCCAGTCAATCCTATAGGTGACACAGGCAGCTGCTAAGGGCAACAACGTCTGAGGGGCGCCGACTTGCTAGCCAGTCTCACTTTGCCTCAGACGGGGGGCTCCGCCGCCGATGCTCGCCCACCCTAGGACCGCCATGACTGATCTTTCCAACACAAACAAGCAGCAGGCTTTGACAAAACAGAATGCTAAAGATGTTAGCTGGCAATGGGTGGCTATGCTAACTGTACAGCCTCTATCAGTGAAGCTTTCTGGATATCAAGGCATGGGATCAATCCCTTCGCTAGCGTTGCTAATGGTGTTACCTCTTATTTAATGATAATGAACATAAGTGTTATGCAGGAACACGCTGTGGACATCAACAGTTTTTTTAACAAGCAGCTAGCATGAAAAAGTACTTTCTGCTACAATGGCCTAAGCTATTGTTTCTCACAATGCCTGGCATCTAATTAATAAAGTATCATCTACTTAGATTACATTTTAAATACATTTTAATATGCCACAGGGGTCACATTTCTTCAATATCCCTTTAATGTTATGAGATAATGAGACAGTAGACTGGCTTCATTTTTCCCATATCTTTGGATAACATCTCCCTTGATCTCAGCCTAATCATCATTCATCCGCAATGTATACCGGCTTTGTTATTCCAAGATAACCATTCAATAATGCTGAAATCTTGATAATAGGCATCTCTTCCTCTTGAGATAACCAATCACAGGCTGCATGATGGCTCTGGCAAAAATGCTTATAATGTTTATTTTTGTATCTCTGGAATGGAAACGGCAGTGAGTCCTACATAGCTGTTCCCTTGCTCAAGGTGTCTTTTTTTATAACAGCGCTGATAAACTTACTTTAACATCCCTGTCATCCAGTCCTCCCTGTTTTTTTTGTGCCATCTCTAACAATGCATCATGTTTAAAGCCACAAAATGAGTCAACAATCTCAAGCTCTCATATTGTCCTTCAGTTTCCCGAAGAGCTTTTGAAAACATCAGAACATCTTGGTTTCATCATTGCTACACCCACTCAGTTCTCACATCATGGCATTTTCTTCCCATTTACTCTGTTCATTATGCCTCTGATTGTATATATTTGGGTAAGTGTGTGTGAGTGTGTGGCAATATATATATGAGAAAATGAAGTCCACAAGTGTAATGTTTACTTTGACAGTAAATGTGCGTAGGTATAAAATTGCAACTGTAAGTGAACTCTGCTAAGGAGAAATGAATCGCTCTGCCTTTTTCTGACTCCAGCCTGAATTGGAGTTTGAGAGTTGGCAGCAATAATGCTCTCCTGCTTGTCTCTGTTGTCCCCTCCACTCACATGCTTTTGTTGTGCATAAATTATGCACAGTTTGAGTATCTGTGTGCATTAATAGATTTATTGCTTATGAGATTTTCAGAAGAAGTTGCAAGCCTTGCATGCGGCACACCTGGTCTCTCAGACATACAAAGAGCATTAACCGAGACCAATGGTTCCCAGTCCGGTCCTTGGGGACCCACAGATGATCCACATTTTTGCTCCCTCCCAGGTCCCTGCCAGACAGTCCACATAGGGAGCTGGGAGGGAGCAAAAACATGGACTGCCTGCAGGTCCCCGAGGATCGTATTGGGAAACACTGACCTAGACACTGTGGAAAGTGACGACGCAGGCAGGTGAGAATGCCTGCATTTTCATTAAATAGTTCAGGAATGAGAAGTTACAATTACAAAATGAGAAATGAGTGCATGGTAGCTATTGAGAATAATAGCTTAAGGGGCTTCCTGGCCTGTGTAGGGTCCTTGGGTCCACACTTTGTGCCAAGAACAGGTGTGATTTTAATACCTCGATGACAGGTGATGCTGGGGTTGAGAACAGAATGCTTATCAATGACGTTATCAGGCCCTGACTATGAAGCCAGTCTGCATGATAGAGATATTAAAAATTCTCTTTCTGTTATTCACTGACAGACTTCACAAAAAAGGCAGTGTGATGGCTGAGCAGACATGATTAGAATTATTGTCTAACTGGAATTAGCCCTTAGTTACATGCAAAATTATATAAATTTCTATGCGAAATATATTGGAATATGAAGAAAGAATATTTGGAATCTAAAGATAGTAAGAAACACTATGCACTATCAAACAACATACTGATATATAATATACAGATATTTAAATTTACACCGCTATTATCCATCCATCCATCCATCCATCATCTAAATTTAACTTGGTCAGGATTACAGGGGTTTTAAGTTTAATTTAGTGTAATATACAGTTAGTGACTCTTTCGTTATCTCTCCTATAGAAAATTGGTGTATACGTAATAATTAATTATTAACACCAAATGTGCACCATTTATGTATAGTATATTTCTGTGTAGGTCTGCTTCTAGAATGCAGGGTTTGATTTGTGTCAAACACAACAGCATGGGAATGCACCCAGTCTGTAGTCACTGGCCCCTACAAAGAAGTAATACAGGAGAGATAATAAAAAAACAGTCTTAGCAAGAAATGTTGCCCTTGATGAAAGTGACAGGGCCTTTTTCATCTGGCCCGAAGATGGAGCGATGGACCATTCTCAGCAGTAAATCCTTCGTGAAGTGCAAAGGGTCAAATACTTTCCTCGCACGTTTAATATATGGTAGGTGTGAACTGGGCCGGCCCAAGGCCCAGGTGATGCACGTTTGCACACTACGTTAACCGGTGTACTACCCTGAGCTGCACAGCAGGGAAAGCTGAGAGTGTGAGCATTATTTCAGGTCATCTCGCCCCGGTAATGGGTGCCAGATGATGAAGGAGACATAAAGAATGGGTCCGAGAGCATGGCGGTAACGGACCGGCGATGCAGCGCGTGTTACGTAATGAGACATTACCAGATGTGCGGCTGAGGTGGGCGAATCCTTTGAATTGGCCCCATATCCCTTTTCATGGTTGAAGGGGTGTCTCTCATCTGCTCACACAACAATGGGGGAGGCTGCATTAAAACTGGTATCACGGCCACTGCCCCATCCATGAGTAAAAAGGTGGGGAGGGCAGCAGTGCGGGAATAAAACGGCAAGATCGGTTTCCGCTGCTCAGATTCAGAGGGAACAAGAAGCAGATGTTCTAGTATAGAAATTCAACAACCCGCCCCACCGGCCAGGGCCATGCTGTACCCCACCCACCAGTATTACAGGGATCTGCAAAGTTAATGGCCAAGTGATGTAATCTCCCTATTGCCCCCCCCAACTCAGTAATGTCAGCCAGATTAACCATTCGACACGTTCACCTGTCACTGCTTTAGCCACTCTCTGATGAGTGTCCATGGCAATAAAAGTAAACTGTACTTATGTAAGTAAATTATTTCATACAATATTTCTTACTCACCCAGTACTGGGTGAGCCCCACCCTTGTCCCCTGCATTGCCTGGGGTCGTCTCCAGGCCTCCACTCCCCCCCCCATGAACCTGGCCAGGATAAATGGCAGGAAGATAGATGGATATGAAATACTAGGGTTCACAAAAGTGGGTAGTAATTTACTGTATTTTCTGTGCAAAACCAGGTAATAAATTGACGTCTCCAGTGCAGCTTTCCAGCATAAACTGCAACATTTCTGGGATTAAGCTCCAAAATGGCTGTACGTAGCTGTCGCACCACTCTAAAATGGAAGTGTTTACTTAGCATGAAGGGAGCCATCAGCTGCTCGCACTTCAGAGCCGGAAAACCACAAATATATCCTGGCTTTCCGGCTCAAAGAAGGTAGGAGATGTACGCCGAAAGCGTCCCCCAAGGATCGGCCTCCCCCAAGTCTTTCGATTACAGTGGGGTATATCTGCACCACTACGCTCTTGCCTTGCCATCTGCAAGCGAATAATCTTCCCTGTATTAATCTACCATTGATATGTGGCTAACCTCCCCCCCCCCCGGAAGAAAACAAAAACGAAAAAAAACTTTCCCAAACAGATGTCAGAGGCTGCGGTCAAAGAGACCGATGTTTCTATTTAATGAAAATGAAATGCGTGCACACAAGGATATACTTAGGAATCTCAGGACCTGGAGGAGTATACAATACTTGGCAGGCATTTTTTTAGAAGTTAAAACTCAACTTATGTGGTTTCGGAAAAACTTTGAAAAAAAAAACATATTTGAAGATGTTATAAGCGAGACACCCACATGATTTTGCGCGTGGTGGAATCTGCTTGACTTTTTCAATGACTAATATGGTAAGGACTGTTCTGCTTTCTGAGGCTTGATAAGCACAAAGGAAAGAGAGCAGATTCCAGACTCCAGATTTAAAACGTGCATTTTTCTTAAAAAATAATAAATAAGATCAAGAAAAAAACACTGTATATCAGTTACGTTTGAATTGTACAGCGTTCAATAACTTGCATCCAAAGCATTATTTAACCAGCATCCAAACAAGCATGGAGTGATCCGACGAGCGCCGTGCGTGGGACAGCGCTTGAGGACCCGTCAGGTTCTCCCGTTTTCACTCATGAGGGGAGCGGCGCGGACGCGCGCATCTCACCCGGGCGAGGGGCGCGCCGCGCATATGGAAGCTGTGCACCGGGATCGGGAGACGCGCAAACTTACTGCGCGTCTGTATGCATCTGACAGACGCAAACGCGTGTCAATGGAGATGAATAAAAAAAGTCGCGTGTGTAAATAATGAATCCGCAGCAGGTGTAAATTTTTAATTACGCTCTAGGTACAAAAAAAAAAAAAACATGTAAATCGCTCGGCTTCTGTTGCGTGCCCTTGGGGAGTCTGTCAGATTTGCTTTTATCTACTAATGGATTTAATGCTACTGAATTTGAACGAATTTTTGGGAAAATGTGTAATAAATATTCAAGGAAATGTTTGCTTTGTATAAATTTTCGGTTAGGGTTCTGACAAGTGCAATGCAACCTTCAGGAAATTCATGCTATTTTCGTGCTATTCCCCAACCTGTCATGCGTAGAAAATGTCTCACATACCTAAAAATGCCGATTTTTTACAATTTAAATATTACACATACGTATTTTTCCTAATGTACCACTATATATGTCCTGGCTGGCATGTGCAGTATACTTTTCAGACCCAGGAACATGAATAGGCTATTCTGAAACAATCCCTTTAAGAAGGCAGTTTAGCCGTAAAAATGAAAAACAGTTTGATTACATTGGATTTAAGGGTATGTCATGACCAAACAAATTGGGCCCATTTAGCAGAGGTGATTTAACATTGGTGGGTTAGGGATTCTCTTTTATTATCCTTTGTCACCCCCAAATGCCCAGGCCAGTCTTTTGGCGATGGACAAGTAGTTAATAACCCCCCCCCCCAACAGCAAACGCTAAATGCCCTTATCCTCGTGAGAAAAGTTAAATAATAGTGGAATGTTCTTCAAAGACCACTTTGTAATGAGGAATGTTTTTTTGCATCACTCAGTAGGATTGGACCGGATTGTTTAGGACATGAAAAAGCGCCTTTCCTCTCTCTGTTTAATTGCTGCAGTAATTAAAATGGCAGCACATAAAATCAGACAATCGAGGAAAGCTTACCCTTGACCCCTCGGGAGAGATTTTGTGTGAAGGAAATAGTTAGGACCCACTGGCATATTGATTACTTCTCAGAAGTAATTTCTTCTGATTGGAAGTGCTGTTTCGTTATTTTTTAAAATAACTGCCGTTTACTGAGGTGTTTGTTGGGTAAGACCAGAAAAAAAATGTTTTTTTTCTTTTTCTGTGGGGTGGGGGGCCTTGGTTACAATGTCAATAGGGGCTTTCCCTGTTACGCTTAGCTTATTGCAGCTGTTGACATTTCCTGTCTCGCCTTTGTCAGCGAAAGCCAGAGACTGGGGGACCCGTCTGTCCCCGGAGATGCCACCCTCTGGCCCGGAGGTGATCAGATAAGGCGGGCGAGCCGACGCCATGTAGTGTCACAGGGAGGTCCATGAACCCGCTTGCCTTGGGCGGCCCAAATCTGCATAGCAAGGCATCAGTGAGGAGGTGCCTCGGATAGGTATCTGGTGTTAGTCAGCCGGTCCCGAAGAAATGGAGAGAGGGGAGCTGCCAAAGGGCAAGAGAGATAAAGATATATGTGGGAAATGAAGGGGAGCCCCAGAAGGAGAGCCAGACCGGCAAAATTGTTTGTGTTGCTTCTCCTTCCCAGTTTCAGCAGGTTTTTCGTTTACCTCCCTGGCATCCCACCAGGTACTGAAAAGTGGCACCTTTACCGCAAAAGCCCTGGTTCCGGTTCTGTTCCATTCCAGGCTGTTCTGCTCATGGACCGCAGAGGAGGAGAGCGTGTCATTACTACTTGAGCAGCTGCGAAACCTGCTGCTCAGGTTCAGCCCCCCCAAACCCACTGCCGTGGCCTTTCCCATGAAGCTGCACTGCTATGTATGGGATAGAGCGAAACCAACCAGAAAAACACCTAAATCTCTGCTCTTGGGAATGGAATTTACATGAACTTTGTAAATTCAGTGAAGATTAACTACATAACTCTTTGATGCCATATTGTTACTGTTCTTCTGTATCAAAACCACAGCTGCACGCCTTTGCCAAATACTAGTTTTATTAACTTTCATGTTAAATGACTATAAATATGGATAGAGGTTCATGAGTGTTACTTGGTGATTCTCACTATTGGGGGCTGATCAAATCCCAGGAGTGGATTGCTACTGAAGTATCCATTCTTTCGATATTGAATATTTCATTTAGGAATCAATTCTAACATTAAAGTATCGATTTTTCTTTAAAGTGTCTTTTTTCTGTATTTCAAAGGGATCTCCTTAGTGTGTGCTATGGAAATTCACTTACAGAGTGATGTATGAGGTAATTAAATCATCTTGGGCAAAGGTCCTAAAATTTCCCTGAGGACATTAAAAGATAGTAGGCAATAAAAGATCGTGTTTTCCTGGTACGAAACAAACCGGAGTAAATATTGCCGGCTACGTATGCACCTGGTGAAGGGTTAGGGCCAGGCCAAGAGGAACAATGGCGGCATTGATTCAGCCATGCCTTCCGTGTGCAGGATTTCCCAATCAGCTCCCCGGGTTGTTAATCATCAGTAAAGGAGAATCCGATTCCGTTTCATTCCGCTTAATTAGCCGAATACAAGCGCAAACCGTCTGGACGCTCAGACATTGAAGTGACAGTGTATTCGTTAATCATCACCTCAGCCCCCTGGGAAATACTTTAATATAAACACGTTCGGATTTATCTGTGTAAGCATGGAAGCTTTGTGGCCTGCAATAAGAAGACTCATTCGGCAATGGCCCTTCACTGTTTTTATTGTATTATTATTAACATTGTTTATTTTTTGACAGAGAAGTGACGTTAATTGCACCAGGTATTTGCATGACATTAATCTCATGTAGTCACACTGCATGTTCTTCTATTAACGTTAAGTGAAGATTAAGTTAATAAAAAAAACGTGTCCCTCTCACAAATGAAATCATTTGCTTAATTATGTGCCATGAATAAAATTTGAGTGCAACTCAAACAATCGTTATTTTTCAAAATTCTGTAAACTGTCGATGACAAATACAAAGGACATCTAAAGATTAAATGTCCTCGGGAGCAAAATCATATGACGGCAAGAACTTTGGATCAACAAAGTGCTCAATTGTTTAAAACGACTCCACAGTGATGCGCGGTTGTCACTTCAGCATTCAGTTTGGTCTGGATGCCAATAACCAATTGCATTTCCAAAGAAATCTGAAAAAAGCTTTTTAACACCCATCTTCTCTGTCTCCAACTGAATGAGTATAATGTTCATTATTACATTATTGCATTGGGAATTTCTTTAAGCAAGAAAACATATTCAAGCAAGTATTTAATTTACAAACATACTGACTTTACAGTGCAAACAGTCTCCCAGCTAAGTAAAGCCTAAACTAGTAAACTAGGTGAAGCACAAACTACTAGGGTTCACCTGTGACTAGGGTTTGGAACAAGAGTGCAGTTATAAATTCCGGAGCCCTGGAATAAATGTCACCTTGCACCCCTGCTAAGGGTGTCACTTTCAATCAGACGAAATACGAGTCCCCCACAGTAAACTTTGCAAAGTGCAGGTATAATGTTCCTAGCATAAAACTTTAATTCAATATTTTGTATTCAAGGGCCCCTAAAAAGTGCTGGTCCCCTGAATCTGCCTAGGTACCCTTGTCCCAATGACACCCCAGGTTAGGAACGGTGTATAAAGCATTTTATAATTAACTGGACATATTTGCCCTAATCCAGAAACACGATTCTATGGAAATCTGTTCCAGAAGAGTCTGGAAGCATCTTTCTTTGTCAGAGAGTCATGAGGCTGGCAAAACAAAGAAAGTACCCTTTGATTTTAGAATCGATAATGATTTGGGGGTGGGTCAGTATCGTGTCCGTTATCAGACAGCAGGTATGCAGAACAGCGTTGGCCAGAAGGTGGCGTGTTTGAGAAAGCAGAAGAACTGAATATGATCATTAGGACAGATTATAACAATCGCTCTGATAGACATGCAAATATGTAAAAGATGTATGAAAACAGAGAATGTCTGTGTTCTCTAGTTTACAGCTGAACAGCACTGGGCAGTAGCAGTGGGTTCTGTAAAGTTCTCAAGGACATGAAACAGGGTGGTGTGGAGCTGTTTGCTGCAGAGACCCTTTAAAAGCCTAAAATGGGACTGTAAAAGCAGAAGCTGCCCCCCCCCCCCCATGTGGCCTGGCACGCTGGCGCCCTCTCGCTAACCCGTGGCTTCAACTTTGCTGAGAGCAGGAGCAAAATGTGCTCCTTCCGGGGCTGGGTGGGGGGGAGGATAATTGTGTCTCCCAAAACATTCTCTGAAGTGAGCCTACCATTTCCCGACCATCTGTGGCCTCCATGTCCTGTCCGGCCGGCCCAGAGGATGATGTGTGCCATGGCCGAGTGGCTCTCTAATGGAGACAAAAAGAGGGAGGAAAATTTGATGCGTGCTGTTACTTTTGGGAAAAAAAAAAACAATTCAAGGCTTTACCATCACAAACGACGTGCACTAGGGCCGGCCTTGTGCTTCCATTCCCTCATGCGGCTGCACATTTCCATTTATGGCACCTTGCTCAGTTGTGATCCCCATTATTGTTACCCATCCATCCATCCATCCATCCATCCATCCATCAATCCATTAGGGGTGGAGTACGGTATTCGGAAAGGCACAAATAACGTGTTTTTTATGAATACTTATTTCGAACAAATACTTTAAAAAATATTTGTATTCGGGAACAAGAAAAACTTTATATCAAAAAGCTGCGTTTCCTCATGAGACCGCAGTGCATGCCGGGATGCCTCAGCACACCCTTACAATCCATCCATCCAACTGCTTATCATCTTAAAATACAACCAATTAAATTTTTGGTCTGCATTTATTTGACATAAGCAATGAATACGTTAACATCCTATATGCTGTATCACACATATCCCAGGATTAACTACATTTAATTCGCTTTCACTTGGATTCAGTACTGTAGTGAAATTTGTCCCGCATATGTATCATGCAGGTACCTCGCACTCCTTATTTTCTCTCTGCATTGAAATTAGGCACAGAGTTTCTCTGAATGCTAACCGAATGGAGGTTGGTGTGACAGTGTACATCTTCAGATGTGCCTTTCCATATGTGGTCTGCCTTGGACCTGACCACGTATTGACTCAGCCCTCATGTATTCCGAGTCCAACGTTGCCACTGCAGCAACATCAAAGCGTCTCATGGAGGACGCTAATGTTTGCTCAGGTGCATCTTTCTGTCTCTGTTCTGGCTTCATGTATACATTTAGGGCAAAGATCCCTCTGAAGACGGCATCCTGGTGAGCTAAGGGCAGGGGACACAACTTTGCAACTCTGGACGACCATCTTTTTCTATTTTTTTTCTGTCTCCACACAACACTGTGATCTGTGTCAGCCTTCTGGTGGGACAGTTTCTCCGGGGGTGGGGCCACACAGCCCTGACAGCTGCTGGACGATGAACAATGCCTTTGAACTTGGGCCCTTGAAGGGACCTCCTTTGGGGAGGGAAATATCTTCCTCTCCTGACACAGAGCGGAGAATGGATCTCAAGAGCTGAATTCAATGTCTCTCAGTGAAACTCTGCTTCGTGCAGGTATACACATGTCCCCGCAGGAAGTTGCCGAGAGTCACGCTTCCTGCTTTTACTTCCTGTTGAACGACCCCAAGCGGTTGAGAGCAGCCCGCAGCAAAGTTGTTTGTTTTGTGTTCTCTAAATAAGATCTAGGCCCGACCGCTTCCCACCACGCGAACGTGGAAAGGGAGCGCAGATCTCCGAATTCCTGTTCCCCATCAAAGGGCCGCGTCACATCTGCCAAATGACAAAAGCGATTTCTCAACATGGGACAATGCGTGGATTGTGGAGAACCTGCCAGACTGGTACCCACCCCTCTCCCATCATGCAGGCACTGCGCTTCCGGAAGAACATGGCTGCTCGAAAGGTCTCTGGGAGGTGAGAGTGAGAAGAGTCACCTTTGTGGAACTGCCTGTTTAAGTGGCGCATTATTGTCACTGTGTTTCTGCTGGGGACCTTCAAAGAGCAGGAATGCTGACAGAATGACGGCCAGCATCAGCTTTCTCCCAGGCTGTTGTAGTTTTACTGAACTTTCGTTTTTTTTTTTTTTGTTGTTTTTTGGTTTGAATGGCACACTGATAAAGCCCTGACACATTCAGTCAGACATAATACCCTCCCTTATATGATATCCGCCGATTGCTGCGCATACCTCTGTCCCACGGTGGCTTTTGCATAGAACCACAGAACTCATGAACTGTACATAAAGAAAATAACAATGCTAACCTCTGGAATAATAACGTAAATTAATGGAAAACTTTGAAGAAAGACTACGTCCTTAAATCCTTTTAAAATATGATGCTTTTGAGAAAGCAAGGGTATGATTAGGTGTGTTTTATCTCCTTTCATCTTAGACGGGCATCAGTCTAACAAACCCTACATCTTTAGTTCCAACCCGGTGCACTGAAAGGGCATAAAAGTGAAGGGAATTAGCCTGAGAGTCACCAGGGCAGTATTCCACAGCCAGGCCTGTTTTATGGCTCGTATATTACATGACGACATCGGGGTGTGAATATTTGCCTTGTGTTGCTTTCCTCAACTTCAGTGTTTGCGGGGTGAAATATTCATTTTGATAACACCGCAAACTACAAGTGTGGTACCTAAACATAGAAGTAGCAAGAGACAGCTTAAATGTTATACTCTTTCATTGTGTGGCTCTTTGCTATTGACTTTAAGCTGCCTTTTCATCTAAGCCATGTGTTTTAGTAACAGAATAAAAATAGAAGTACATATGACACTGTACTGTACATTGAGCAGACGAACCACTGAAGCCATGCAATGTTTTCATGAGCATCACAAAGTAGTGTGTGCATTTCTTAATAAGAAACATTGTCTTTACCCCAAATTTTATAATGTAATAGGCTTTATGGTGGTCTGTTCGTAAGCAGGAGTTGTCCATAAGTTGCACGTTCTTAACCTGAGGACTGCCTTTACACAGTGTAAACCTGAAAAAAGGCGAAAAGGAAAGCTAATGTGTGGGCTACTGCCTGCACAAAGTTCAAGAGATCTCTGTGGTGGTAACTGGAAATAATCATTATCAATTTTTTTTTTCATGCAGAATACAAGGGTAGTCTTAGGCACTTGGAAGTGTCTTTGTGGGATTTCATAGTTTGCAGAGGTTTGTGACTCTATGGCAGTCACTCCCAGTGTCTCAGGCTTTGACTCTCCGTACCGGTCACTCCCAGTCTCTCAGACTGTGACTCTCCGTACCGGTCACTCCCAGTGTCTCAGACTGTGACTCTCCGCACCGGTCACTTCCCGTGTCTCAACTGTGACTCTCCGTACCGGTCACTCCCAGTCTCTCAGACTGTGACTCTCCATAGTAGTCACTGCCAGTGTCTCAGACTGTGACTCTCCATACCGGTCACTCCCAGTGTCTCAGGCTGTAACTCTCCATACCGGTCACTCCCAGTGTCTCAGGCTGTGACTCTCCACACTAATTACTCCCAGTATCTCAGGCTGTGACTCTCCACACCAATCACTCCCAGTGTCTCAGGCTGTGACTCTCCACACTAATTACTCCCAGTATCTCAGACTGTGACTCCCCGTACCAGTCACTCCCAGTGTCTCAGACTGTGACTCTCCGTACCAGTCACTCCCAGTGTCTCAGACTGTGATTCTCCGTACTGGTCACTCCCAGTGTCTCAGACTGTGACTCTCCGCACCGGTCACTTCTCGTGTCTCGACTGTGACTCTCCGTACCGGTCACTGCCAGTGTCTCAGACTGTGACTCTCCATACTGGTCACTCCCAGTGTCTCAGGCTGTGACTCTCCATACCAGTCACTCCCAGTGTCTCAGGCTGTGACTCTCCACACTAATTACTCCCAGTGTCTCAGGCTGTGACTCTCCACACTAATCACTCCCAGTGTCTCAGGCTGTGACTCTCCACACCAATCACTCCCAGTGTCTCAGGCTGTGACTCTCCGTATTGGTCACTCCCAGTGTCTCAGACTGTGACTCTCCAAACTGGTCACTCCCAGTGTCTCAGGCTGTAACTCTCCATACCGGTCACTCCCGGGGTCTCAGCCTGTGACTCTCCACACTAATCATTCCCAGTGTCTCAGACTGTGATTCTCCATACCGGTCACTCCCAGTGTCTCAGGCTGTAACTCTCCATAGCGGTCACTCCCAGTGTCTCAGTCTGTGACTCTATGGCAGTCACTACCAGTGTCTCAGACTTTGACTCTCCACACTGGTCACTTCCTGTGTCTCAATCTGTGACTCTCCATACCCGTGACTTCTAGTGTCTTAGACTATGACTCTCCACACCGGTCACTTCCTGTGTCTCAATCTGTGACTCTCCATACCCGTGACTTCTATTGTCTTAGACTATGAATCTCCACAGTGGTCACTCCCAGCATCTCAGATTGTGACTCTCCACACCGCAGTCGTTCCCAGTGTCTCAGGCTGTGACTCTCCACACCAGTCACTCCCAATGTATCAGTCTGTAACTTTCCATACCGGTCACTCCCAGTGTCTTAGACTGTGACTCTGCACAGCAGTCATTACCACTGTCTATTTATGGTGACTGGAATGTTCACATAAAGTAATAATGCAAATACACAAAAACACTGTATCATGCCAGATTAACTGACAACCAAACAACCCATTCTTTCAAAGGCTTATCTCTTTATTTTGTGTTTATTGGCAGTTGTTCAGTTAATTCTGTCAGATGTCAACAAATAATGACAAGGAGCAATTATCAAGGTAGAGTGCTGGTAATCCATTTGCACCAACTCATTTTTTTTGTATAAAATTTCATGCACTGTTAGTGAGGGCTTTGAAAGCTTTGGATCATGTATTATACTGAAGATTACTTCATTACTGTAACTCTGAGCAACATTTAGCATATGAGCCTCTAAAGATAAAGCCAAATTAAAAGAAGCTGAGATTGCTGTAATTATTACTATTAATACAATCATTTCCCTATAAGCATTTCCACACGTATATTCAATGCAAAGCAAAATAAATACAAGAGGCTCAAGGCAGGGCACACAATGATGTCTTACAATGAAATATGGTAGCCTCTGCATGTAAATACCACTTTTTTCCATGGGCGGCGTCATTGTGGAACTTGGTCTCACTATGACTTGCATTGTGTGTGCTACTTTCAGTATCGCAGCAATATGAAACTTACGTATACATACAAATGCATTTGCCCACAGTCTCAACATGCATAGATGCTTGTCTATCGAAACTGAGGGAGGACCTCTGCAAGGTAATTTATTCAAGAGGTAAGATTTCCCATTACAGATGTGATATGGGAGCAGCAGGATAACAGCTGTAGACAAAGCACAGACGCCTTCATTCCCAAGTCAAGCCAAAAGCCATCAGCAGTCTGACATAAGATGCTTGGATGTGTCTCTAAGTGTGGAAAATGAAGGTAACTGAGGCAGTATAATGTGATGTTACCCCAGACCCGCAGGACTTATTTCATATTACTTCATGTTGTGGAACCTAATGATGTATGATCGCATCATTAAAACGAATTCATAATCTTTCATCACCTATCATGGAAGTGCACTGAACACAGGGAAAAGCCCGCCTAGCTGGTGAAACATGAAAAGTTTAGTGTTACTTGATGTAAACAGCTTTCATTTTTGTTGTATTTAGGCATAAGTTGAGTAGGTGCCCTAGTTGTGTAAAATGGGTTTTGGGGTGTTGTTTAGATGTTATTCAGTCCTCATGAACATCAAGATGTCTTGATCATTTAACCGAAAAAATCGGCAAGTGGCTCAAACATCACACTCACCTTTTGACACACTCAGGTATCAGATCTCGCTGTCCATGTGTGGAGTGGTGGCCAGCCTCATGATTTATACATTTATTTATTTTTTATTTTCAAGTTCTTGGGGAAATCAATAGGGATCTGTGCACTGTCTGCAAGGAAGACAGCCCCATTGCCAAGAAAAACTAGTTCTATTAGGAAAGAAATGGTGAGTGTGTGTGTGGGGGGGTGTGGGAGGTGGCCACTTGCAGATGTTTGGGGGGTAAATAGATAATCTGAACAGCAGAGGCCCAAAGAGTGAAGTTGGGGGGAGGGGAGTCCAAAGTGAAATTTCTCGGCGTCATTAATAAATATTGCATTTAGAGGATTAGCATTCGGCGGCTGTCGTAGGTTAGCACGCAAACAGAGGCGGGTGACCACGGCCCGTCAGCGGGGCTGGATTTAAGCACCATCAAAGCACTGCCATCCTGCTGAGCAAGCCCCCCCCCCATTTAATAATTAAACAAAGTACAGTTCAAGGCATGGCTTCGGATGAAAGGGTCTCCTGCCACTGGAAATTAGCCTCTCCCTTTCGCCCGCTCTCTTCTTTGCTGTTGTTGGTTTAGGCTGAACCCACCCCCTCCTCCCGCCCCGATTCCTCTTTTTTTTATTTATAATTTTAGCCTGTCACTATATCAGTTAAACTGAGACAGAAAATGCTGGCCGCTGTATATTTGATGTTTTCGTATCAATAGTTTTGAAATCTCGGTTTATCTCTCTTTCTTTTTCTCCCGCTGAGCTATATGCTGGCGATATCTTTGCCGCTCAACCAAAAAGCAAAACACATCAAGGGAAACTCAGCGGTGATGTCATGTGATCCGTCAGAATCTGCCGAACAGCAGAAAGTCACAAACGTGCGGACTCTCTAACCAGCAGAGGCCTGCTTCCCATAACTGTTTTTTCCTTTAATACTTATAATTTAAAAATGCGGTTTTGTTTCCCAGTGTTGCCTCTTTAAAGGGCACCAGAGAACACTTATGAAGGTCAAGCCTTGGCGCAATATTACTGCAATTTGACTGTTTCCTTGTGGCATGGACTGCATTTGTGAATTCACACAGAGCGTAAATACTTCCTATGTGTATTCCAGTTATAATGCTGACTCACCTCAGCCAGCATTTAATGCCTGAGATACTGATAAGTGCTCATCTCTCCCTACACCCTTAGAATATTCCGGTAATTGCTGGACAGTCTGGCGGTTCGTCCCCTCGCACCTTACCCAAATGCCTCATTTTGCATACTTGAATACTCTCTGTGCTGCTTGTTGGTTAATGCTTTATACTAATTATGTTATTTTTGTATCTTACTTTATTTTACTTTAATATGACCAATTACACCAAAACAAATTCCTTGTATTTGGGCTGAACATGGTGAATAAAGTTAATCGCTATTTTGGAGGGAGAGATACCGTAGAGGCACCGGAGACGCAAAAAGGCCTCACAGAGAGGATTCACCTCGTCATGCGTGTCAGACCCATGTGGCGGACACACGCGTGACATGGAGCACGTCCGAGGCAGGCTGCCCCCATGTTCCCCGGCCCCATGCCGGCGAGGCACGTTTGATGATACTGGCTGGGCCAGATAACGGCAGGGAGGCCTTTCATCACGTCTCTGGGGCTTTTGCGCCAGTTGTGCAACATCCTGTCGCCGGGTTTAGGTGATGTGTTGCTTTTTCCACGTTCTGGCATCTTTCAGCGGAGTAGTGAACGCGGCGGTGCCTCACTGGCCGCTGATTATCAAACACTTGTCTGGGTTTTACAGTTTTACCACTAAGGAAAAAGGATTCCATGGCATGACGCTGACCTTTAATAACACACTGCCAGAATCCAGAATGATTTACATGTTTTCGTTTCCACAATTTAATGCATTAAATACCAAAGGATCGAATGTCATGGTAAACAGATTTTATATCTAGTTTAAAAATTAAATATTATCACTGAGAATAATTTAAATGTAATTTTCAAATTCTTTGGTAGTGACTGTTGATAATGATGACTGACAAAAAATAGTATTTAGTATTAAATTTAGAATGACCATAAATAAAAAATTATTAAAGTGGTAGTTCCCTGACATCCAGGAAACAGACATAACGGCATTGAGATTAATGGTGCCAACCATTCACAGAAATTTATGCATGAATGAAGCATTTGAATATTATGGTAGAACAGTATAAGCAATCTGGAGGAATTATATACAAAATATATGTAAATTTAATATATATTTCTGTTCAACTGATGAGTGCTGATTGACAACCAAGCTCTGCTGAACTTAGGTGTTAATTTCATTTATTCATTTAGTGAAGTCATTTCGGTATAAAGGCCCTGAAATATAAATTTTACAGTTGCTCCATCTGTAGTTTGGAATTTGACCTTTCAGTCAGTCACATTGTCTTTACCGAAGCCCAATTATCCTGCAAAATTCTAGTCTATCTGCTCTTGAATTATTACCTCGTTTTTATTATTTAATGAATATGCCCCTGATTCTAAATGCAACGTTCTATTGTGGGTTCATTAAAGTAAAATGTTAATGTAAAGTTATTCCAAAACAGCCACTCTTCGTGCAATTTCGACTTGACGTCATAGTTATTACAGTCAGATTTATTACCTTGATTTTCCTCATCTAAAAATGATGTTATTTACCCTGGTTCCTAACTTATGAAGTTATTATCCTCCAGCCTGACCTTCTCCCCTCGTCAGAGGCAGACGAGCGGGTGTGTTTTTGCCCCCCCTCCGTGACTCGAGTGTCCTGTTCTCCTTCAGACTGCCTTTCTTGCTGCTGGTGTAGAGAAAGAGACCAGACATTTTGGTAAGCACAGATAATTCTCCAGTACATTTTTAATCAATGGTCTGTCAGCACGTGTATATATAGCATTATCAGTCACCAGAGGTGGAAAGTTCAGCTCCAGAAAGTACAAATCCAGACCAAGATTTTGTTTCAACCAAACCAGGTGAGCGCTAAACTGGTTGAAACAAAATCTTGGTCTGGAGTTTTACGTTCCGGAACTGAACTTTCC
>JAODKC010000095.1:9966306-9985896 GCA_026777985.1 Mormyrops attenuatus | reverse complement strand
TAAACTGGTTGAAACAAAATCTTGGTCTGGATTTGTACGTTCCGGAACTGAACTTTCCACCTTGCATAACACATTGTCTTCCATCTGTGTGAGTATGTATATAGTAAATTCATGATGATGGACAGTGAATAACAATCAGCTTTAATAATTACGCAATATAAGAATGCACCTTCCCAAATCAGGAATTATGAATCTGTATCCTTTGTGACTTGGGTACTTGGTTTGGATTCTGAAGAATGTCTTTTTCTCTCTCCTCCATGACCTCAGAGTGTAGGCAGATTCCTGTATCGCATACGCCTCTGTTTTAAGTACTGAGGCCTCTGAACCTTTTTTTTCTATGATTCTGTTCTGTGTTTCAAATTCAGAGCAAAATGGTACTCGAAAACAGCGAGAAAACAAAGTACCTACAGACGGTAAGTGTGTATTCTATTTCTAATTTAGCGCAGGGCCAAAAAAAGACACCCAACCAGAAAAGCCAAAAAAAAAACAAATGTGGAAATTTTTGAGGAGAATACTGCAGAATACTGTGAGAGGGTTTTAATCAAAGCGATTGAAGTTCCTTCATGTTGTTCTGAATAAGAATTTCATGTAACATTTGTACTTTACATCGAACAAAGGGTTCACAGTGACATCAAAGGCAACTTTTAAAAATGAAATCTGATAAAATCCAAAAAGGTCTTTAAAAGGAGCCTCTGAACACTGGGGTGAATGGCAATAAGGTCTCTTGTTGCGGAACGTGGCCCGCTAAGCCGGAATAGCCACAGGGTGCCATGCGGCCTGGCCTGGAGACTTTCTCGAGGCAACTTCTGGGAAGAAGGCAAGTTGGAGGCTTTGTAATGACGAGACGAGGACCAGGTTCCTTTCCCCAAATTTTATATGGCTTTACGGCCAAAAACAATGGATCTTTCCTAAAAAAAAACACTTGCATAAAACAGCCAAGTTTACATTTGGTTTAATTTGGAACGGCAAAGAAAGAGAGCGAAATGTCTCTCTTGGGCAATCGGGCGCTCTGAGAAGTGAAGTGTATTCATGTTATTTATGCTTGATACCCTGTCGAATGGAGTCTTTATTCTTGAGAAATCGTTACAACGGGGATCAGCTGTATAGACATTTTCAGGGCAACATGACACATAAGATGAAGTCCTTCCACCTGGAAGACTCCCTGTAATCCATAAAGACATCCGAATGACACAGAGGTCTGTTTGCACATCCATTTTTTCACCAGTGACTGTTAATATGACACTATATTGTTTTTCTGCTTATAAGTAGAACTGACTAATGCATGTGGTACGTTCTCCATAATATACAGTATTATGATGTTAAAGACCTTATAAATAAAAGCAGTGTGAGGGGTATACCCCAAAACTTGTGTAAGATGAAAATTTTATCCAAACATTGATTTTAAGAAAAGACTTTTACTGTGAAACCCGCTTGAGGTCTTTTTCCCCAAAATCACAGAAAATATTTAGCCTGACCACCAATCTGATGAATAATGCTGAAGGAACCACAATATGAATTATGTGAAGTACTTTTCACTGCTGGTGTCATCTGAACTTCAAGAAACTATCCCACACTGGAAAATATCTCTCCCTCTAATGTAAGAACATAAACAAAATTGCGTTTAGCTGATATTTTGTATACTTAATAATTAATTTGCCATTATCCCCAGCCTGTCAGTTCCTTGCACAGTGTGTCGTCATTCCTCGGACCCCCATCAGTGTAAATACTGTAAGAACATGCACGCCTGCATTACAAGCAGCCAGCCTCTAAATCAACAGTCTCAGCCAACCTTCACATGTGACATCATTCACTTTAAACAAGTGTTTGGGAAAAGCCCCTTTCAACAGAGAGCGCGGCCCGGGTCGCTACGCAGAGCAGAACGCCCATATGGTTATCAGGCCTTCCAGGGCGCTTTAATGTTGTATGTTGACCATCGGTGAAGATTTTATCGATTCCAAGTGAAACAAACAAGCGGGTCAGGCGATAAGCTTGGATAGCCATGGGAAAGCAGAACGAAAGGCTGCCGACAATACGACATTATGGTCACACCAATGCTCATTGATCTTAATTCACTTTCATCCCAGAACCATTTGGGCGAAGCAAACAAACCTGCTGTATGACTTCAGTTGCTCCCTTTGCCATAGATTTGGCATAATGCTGTCTTTGCCTCAGCTGTGTTCATGGTGTTTCTTTCTAGCTGATTCCGAGTTAAATTCGACATGATCCTGAGCCTGATACTATGAGTTTAATTGAACTCAACCTCTTGTTGATTGTTGTTGTATTTTGCCTGCTAATTAAAGTAATCATTTGGAAAATCATTAATTTAAATGATAAGTGCATTCTGATAACCTGACCAGCTACTGATGAGCCTTACAGTTTCTAATATCGTAAGTCTATATAATATATGATTGGGCTGTGAGTAGCTACAGTTTGCACATTCCTTTATTTGCATGTTAATCTGCTTAGCTATCTATCCATTTTCTATACACACTTGTCCAATTCAGGGGCACGTGGGTCTGCTGCCCATCCTAGAAGCTACAAGGGGCAAGGCAGTGCACAACCCAGGATGGGCACCAGCCTATCACAGGGCACCATTCAAAATTTGGTAACTCCAGTTCACCTTCACGGTGGCAGGAAACACAAATAGAGCCACAAACCCTGCTTCCTAGAGGTGTGAAGCAATAGTGCTAACCACTGTGCCAAAACATTACCCCGACTGGTCGCTGGATATTTAGATATGTATTTATTTTCTTGTTTATTTATTTAATTACTTTTTAATTACTTAATTACTTATTAGTATTGATCATTTCAATTATCATTAACTGACGTCATTGCCTACATCTACTAGTGCATGCTGTACATTCATGCATCTGATAAATAAACTTAGATTTCATTTCATTTGCATACTAAAAGTTAAAATCGTTATAGCGAGTCAGAAATGCATCAAAGGCGACGTGGAGCTTCCAGAGTTTCGTTTTTGAGTTAAAGTATGATAGGAGGCCGGAGTTAGCAGGAGCTGGGCGTGTTCTTCGTGCCGACGTGACCGTTATGAGGAACAACAAGGGGTCGCCGACTGTGGAAAGAACTCATTTCCATTCTGGTCCTATGCGCGAGTCAGTTCTCCTGGCAAAACACAAGCCCCTCAGATGTGGCGTTATCGTAAGCAAGAGGCGGCTCTCTGAGATCACTTCAGAAACGATGAGAATGCAGAGGGAGAGTGTGGAAATCGTTATTCCCAAAAAAAGATTTTGGACACCCACAAGATTATTGAAGCAATAAAGACCCAAGAAGACGTACTTTTGATATGCAGCATGGTTTGTGTGTAGCTTTCCTGAACCTCCTCCTTTGTCTGATAGAAAGGAGCAATGATCAACTTTGGGTAACACTTTACTTAAGGCCAACTTTTTATGAATTTATAAACACATTCATAATCCATTAAAAACATCCATCAATCCATCCATCCAATTTTCCTATTTATGAATGGATTATAATGCATTATAAATGTCTTTATAAATGACTGAAAACATGGCCTTAAGTAAAGTGTTACCCAACTTCGATTTAAGTCACAATAGTTGCTGTTATTTAAGGCAAGGTTGATGAAGATGCTGCATAAATACTGGTGCCCAAACCCAACAAAATCCCTGATGATGTCATTTCTGTTTGGGGCCCACACATTGTTCGTTTGCTTGGCTTTCGCCTGTGAGATATCACACTCCGCTAGCACTAGCTCTCTAGGCTATGCTTCAGTCATCAGCTAGGGCCTATATTTGTTGTCCATGTTTGGCTTCACAAAACAAAGCTGACATCATCTGCAATTTATCTAGTTGCTGGAAGAAGGACCTGGGGGGAGAGATTTTGGCGAAAAAGCTCATTAGGTCGTATGCGAATAATCTGGCAGCACCTCGCGCTGAAATTTCCACATTCACCTTTGTACAGAGAGACCCCGCAGGGTTCCCAGATGCCTCCTTGAGCACTCGGCCCGCACTCCTCTGTGAGGGATACACCCAGCAAAGGCTCTCCAGTAAAACCCTCTGATAAGTGATAACAGACAGTGCCGGATCGTGTGCAGATTAAGCTGCACTTAATGAAAACAGAATGTTTTCTGCGCAATTTCAAGTTATGCATGCAAATGCCAAATTGGTTGAGCTGCTGCCAGCCACATTTAGGTCCTTACAGTCCCAAAGTTCCCACAATGCACATAGCAGCTACCTATGGGGCTGCTCGTATCCACTAAAATATTATTTCTTTTGACCTTTTCATTGCAGAAGGGACCACAGAGGGCAGTTCTGTGCCTGTAAGCATTTTCGTATTACTTTCTAAGTAGGTGACCGAATTGAATGTGAACACTGACCTTCCGCTCGTCTTCACGGGCAAAAGCGTCTCTCTGGGGTAGCAGCTCCGAAACAGCTAAGCCCTAATTAAAAAGTCATTAGGCGTAAATGTTTGCAAAGCCTGCGATTATCCGAACAGGACAGCAGCTGAGTTTATGCCGGAGATGACCAGCTGGTAATTGGATAGCATCAAATTTAGACGAGATTCCAAAACCATAACGCAAATCACACCATAGAATACATCAGTTCTTTTCGGTTAATGTGGCTCGCCACCGGCTTCTGCTTGAACGTCTGTTTTCTAACTGAAAGGAAATAACATTCAAAGCTGTTGAAGGACATCACACAATAAACGTTCAATCGTTTTTTTTCTATCCTTCATCCTTTGATACGCTGTTTGCTTTTAATGGGCCAGAGATTTTGAGACTTAAGAATTCATAAGGCTCATAATCATCTTTAAAAAATGATCCAGTGAGAGGGTAATTAGCACATTATGAGGGCGGCGAAAGCGCAGTAGAACCAGGGATCATCACTGGCCGTGCCTGCCAAGCGATGGGGCTGAAATTACAAGTGGATCCGAATGAATTGCACGTTGCTAGTGATGACACGAGCCAGTTGGGATTCTGCCGGTGTTCAAACAGCCAGTGGACCCGAGTGCTAAAGAGGAAAATCAGTCAGCTGAGGACCGGCTGATAGTGCCAGGCTTTCACAACCCCCAGTACCCAGAATCCTCTTTGCTTGGTTTGTCATTTCAAAGTATAGTGACATCAGTCATCACTAAGATATGAGGAATGTGGTGAAGGAAAGGGTAGAACAGAATGCTGTCCTGTTATCATAAAACTAAAGTTTTTAGCATATGAGCGTTTGTTTACCATTTCAGGAATACGCTACTCATCTTCTCTCTGTTGTGTTGTGTGCATGTGTGTGTCTGTGTGTGTGTGTCTGTCTGTGTGTTTATGCATGTGTGTTTCATATTTGCACTTCTTAATACAAATGAGAGCGAGTACACTGATTTGATTCCCAGCTCCAAGTTACTATAGCAACAACAGAAAAACCACAAAAAAACAGTAAATTTTCTTTCTCTGGTGCTCTTTCATCCCGGCGCAACTCTGATCATCACAGGAAATTATCATGCTGGGAAAGAAGGAGTGTGTGGCGGAAGGCAATTGTTCATTTGGAAGGCACTCTGGCTGCCTGCACGAGAATTACTTTGGATTTATGATTAAAAAAGGGAAAAAAGAAACAGAGAGAGAAAGTTCTGATGGGAATAAAACATCCTTCACTCACTGAGTCACTCCGGGGTGGTTTCCCGGGCATCGGCATCTCGCCCTAGCAGTCCTTCATCTCTCTCTTCTCTCACTCTTTACCTAAACCCTGCACTTCACAGAACTTCGGTTCTCATCCTTCCACTGTCGCTATGGCTTCAGAGCCTCGTGGATGGGATAGACCCTGGGGTCCCCGGCCACATGGCCTTGGGGAATACAAGCAGAGCACACCCCAAGGCTAACAGCGAACAATGGGGCGATTCATTTGTGATGCGCCAGACAGGTTCAGTTTCAGATGGGGGCAGGGGGGGGGCAAGACAACATCAAAACGGCGCGGTTGGAACATCTCGACAACCCCCGGCATGAGGCTCGGGTCAAACACCACGCACAGAACTGTGTTTGGCATTTATATTTTAGAACACCTTGACAAGAAACAAAATCCAGTTGTAGAATGAAAGTAGTGGATTTGGTCTGCATGGAACCGCTCAAGTGCCAGTATAAAAACTCTTCTCCATTTTAGCATACAGGAAAAATACTGCAAATTATGCATTCAATGGGAGTCGATAAAAGTTAACATTCATAACAGCAGAACTGATTAGCACAAGTTCACTTTTTTGGAGATTAACTCTATACCCCAATATCTTACTGAAGTCAGTCAGCAAGCATCAGTGTGTCGTCAGACTTTATTTTGAATTCCACCTCTCTTAATTCCACCGATAGTGGTCTCGCTATGGAGAGCGATCGCTAAAGGTTCAATTGCTATAGCGAACAAAAGAGGTGATAAAGGACATTCCTGTCTGGTACCATGGTCAAGTGGGAAGTAGTAAGACAAGACATTATTGGTACAAAACTGCGCAAGAGGGGAGGAATAGAGGACCTATAACTAAGACAGAAATTTCGGACCAAAACCAAATCATGTAAGGGTGTGAAAAAGATAATCAGCGTTATACGACACTAACACTTCCAGAATGTTAGATGGAGAGCATTCATAAATAATATTATATAATCGGCATATTTTAAAACATAAATACTGATTTTGAATGAAGCCAGTTCGATCGTTTGTTGTAATACAAGGCAAAATTTCTTCCAATCAGCGGGCAAGAATTTTGGATAATATTTTACCGGCAAGAGATACACTCTAAAGGGTCTTTACCATCTTTAGGGATGAATGAGCAATTTATGTATTAAAAAACACATTCCTGTCTGCGGGGAGCTTTTAAAGTTGTAAGGAGCACCGCAATTAACTATCATATAGAGAGTATTTTTTTTCTGTACAGACAGAGTGTGAGATTCAGTTGAAAGGCATGTGTTTTGGGCCTGAGGTGCTCCCACGAAACGCTCAGCCTGGCAACTACCCAGCATGCAATTCTGAAACAAAGGGCTCCTTTTTTGCTTCTTACACAGTGTGACCTTTTTTGATTGGGAGAGATGGGCCGGCGTGGAAATCAATAAGACGACGTGCGTCTGAAGCCTCTTTATCTCCCCTCCCACTCCACCCGGCTGTCAGCAGGTAGGGGAGGGTGGATCGTTGGAGGGGTGCGGGGGGGGGTGTATAATGAAGCTTTCCACTTAGACGAGTTGGAAAGCTGTTTTGATAGCGGCAGGAATGGCTCACTCGGCACCCCGGGAGGCCTTCATAAACAGCGTTCACAGAATACAACGGCGGCTGAAATTAGTTTGAATGAGAACAGGCCTGGGAAAATGAGTAGCCAGAGACCGTTCTGATTGGACCAGTTTTCACTGTGGACAGTGATTGGACGATCAGAACTCATTCCTCTTTCAGCCTTACTAGGTCCCGAATATGAATTAACAAAATATATACAAATTGATTGTTCCAGTTGTGTAACTATAGAGTCTCTATGCTCTTCTTATATGGCACGGTATATCTGCAGTTACTCCCTTGTCATTGACGCTTTAAGCTAAGTCTAACACGGCACAGGCGGATGGGCTCGATGGACAGCGGGGCCAGCAAAGCCTCCACGTTCCAGTACAGCGCTGAACACCACAGGTGAGCCTGTGGAGCCGGTTCCCAGCAGGGGTCTTCCCCGGAACAGGACCATCTCCCAGCATCGTTTCGGTTGGCTCCGGCTCTGCCTTTTCACTTCAGTGGTCTGCAACAGAAAGCCGCTGGGGGCCAGTGAAACTCACAGCGAGTGGAAGGGACCCAGAAGGAAATTGAACTTCATTCAAACACGAGGAGGTCCACTCCTTCCTCCCGGACTTAATGCAAAGCACACAACAAAGACTGTGTCCGGGTCGTGTCTGCCGCCCTCATGCGAACGACCTGGAAACTTCTGAGAGAGTCACGAGCTTTGTGAAAATAGTGTTTGAGGGTGGTGTTTTCTCCCCCAAAAGCTCACAAAATCTTTCTTTAACTTTTCAACTCCCCGCAACACGAAGCAAATAAATACTTTGAAAGTCTGTTGAAGTAGAAAGCAAATTGCTTGCCTTTATTTCTGGAGGATAAACAAAAAGTCCAGAATTTTGAAAGCATATCATTCCAGCATGGTGTTAAGCCATTTGGATTCAATAAACATGTCAGCTGGTGTGTCGGAGATCTTGAATCCTTAGTCGCAGTTTGTGATGCTATGATTAAAAGCAAAGACAGGAAAACAAGGTTGTTCTGTGGGAAAAAGATATTAACAAGGCTAGTCATGCCGTCTTTAAAGCTGAAAATCCATGGGTCAACTAATAATGCTGGATAAGGGGAATGAAAGTCTAAAGAAATACATGCTTTCTGTTCCATCTGCACAATAGAAGATGCAGACATAAATTGCGCGACAAGCTGCGATTTGATAGGCAGATGTGCATCCAATCACACGATCACACTCATGCTGGCCCCATTCCTTTAAGAGGCCGTATGCTTCTGCCTGCATTAATGGAAAAGTAAACAGCTGTTTTCTGCTGTGCGCCTCTGAAAGAGCATCTGAAACCATTTAAATGTGAAGCAGTCACAGTTTCCACGGCGCGTTATAAGCATTCCGCGGGGCCTCCCCGCATGCTGCGCTGGCTCTCACCATAGGGGGCCCCGTATAAAGCACTCACAGAGAACACAGGCAGGAGCTCAGGCTGAAGGGGAGCAAGAATAGCCTTTGAGTCATCACCTGGGCTCGAGGTTGGAAGCCTCCTGAACCCAGATGTGACCCTGCCTTTCACTCCTTTGTCTGAAACCTCAATGGGAAAAAAATGACCCAGGGCCTTTGTGGGCCCAGTTATTGAGCAGCGCACCCCTGCGGACATTGCTTACCCAAAGCAAAATGCACCTTTGCGGGTCGATGCCCGAAATAAGACATGCTGGATATTAAAAAGCAGATCTGGAACCAATGGGTAGCGCATGGGGCGTTTGGAAAACTGATATTATGAAGCAGGTGCAGTCAGGTGAGCAGACATGTTTTAGGCCTGAAGATGGTAACAGCCACCATTACCTTCATTAAGCTGCCGCTCGTGGCATTATGGAAAAAAGGATAGACAATCAGTCCGATATTTTCTGATTAAATTCACCATGGTTTCTTAAAAGTATGTGAGCACCTAAACAGATTTAAGATCAGGTAGTATAATGGTTATCTGTAAAGCTATTAATAGAAAAGACATACCCTTCATGTCGAATATTGCTACATACCCAAGAGCCCACGTGGCTAAATGCTAGCAGATATGGTTCAGGAAACATTTGAGAAGCAGGTGCATCAGACCTTAACTTTAACATTTCCTTAATGCTAATTTTATGACTGAATTATGTTCATAACCTCTGCTGTTTATTGTTAACGTCACTAATTCCTTACTATATTAACATTTTTCAGCGACTAAATTTACCAAGATAACCTTATTTGGCCAGAAGCATATAGATGCCTGGCGTCATTCCCCTGACAATGTATCATAGATACAGAGTTAGATATCTATGACTGAAGTGTAATTGTGAATATGCATTTGGCAGGTGTCAAATTTTCTCCCAGGTGTCGAGGAACTGTCACTGAGCTGATGTTGGCCAGGAAAGGAGAGGCAAATATATTCTCAGCAAAGATCAACACCAGTCTTGATGGATGCATGATGCTCAGAATATGGTCTGATTGTGCTGGAAGAGAAAGGATAGCATAAACTGTATTGTGAGTCATCAACGTTTGTAGTCGACTTCCAAAACAGAGAGAAATCTCACTATTGGCAACTTCTGCGGCATCTATTGCATGGTTTCTTACGTTTTAGAGGATGGATGCACTTATTCCATTACAACTGGGCGTTGATTGAACACCAAGATCAAGCTGAAGGACACTATGTCAGTGTTTCCATTTTTATAGGCGACAGTGTATGTTAGCCACTGAGTCTGGGTGAAGGAATAGCGAAATGGTGCAACGCGATGCTAACGGAACATGTGAAAATACATCAAAACGCAGGCCTGTTTTTCACAGACAAGACAGAAAAACAAGCTTGAGATGGAATGCATTGCCTTCCCTTCCCATTGGACTGTTCAATATTTAAAGGTTTGGCTCAGCAGTAACGGGCCAAAGAGGGCAACACGGCATTGGGCAACACAGGAACAGCTTCCTGGAAAAGGAGAGACAGAGCATAGCTATTACTAAGCTGTAATCTTCAGTGCTGGAAACATTTCCCTCGCGCCTTCACAGAAAAAGAATCAGTCTTCATGACAGAAGCAGAGTGCATTCACCAGATATACCTTAGGACGGATGAAAAAATAAAAAAACTCACAAATCGGTGGGCAATTATATTCCAAACTCTATTCAAATATAGCTAGAGCTAACAGGTCTTCAAGCGCTTTTATACTGAAATTCACAGATATCTAAGGCAATAACAGTCATATCGCATAGGATGACTACGCCCACATTAGTAACGGTGGTTTTGTTGCAAGACAGCTGATTACAGGAAATGTAGCGGGGGAAACAAGAATAAAAATGTTAGAATGTCATAACGTTGTATTTTATTTATATAGATAAAATGTGACGTCCAGAATTTTGAAACGTAACAACATCGAGCTTACAGTGCAGTTGCAGTGATTTTGATGATGCTCCGAATCACGTCAGTGTCATGAATACTTGTTTTTGTCAAAATGTACATTGAATAAAATCAAACCAAGACCTTTAACAAGTAATGTGGGTAAGCAGGAAATCCCGCTTCGTGATGCAGGCCCCAGATAGGTCTAGTTTGCAGCATTTGATTGCTATTATCAGTGCTACGGCCAATCTAGTTCTTATTGGGGACGGTCAAGATTTTAGTATAACTTTAATGCTTAGAATGACTGTCCTTCCTCATCATCTTATTTGACCCAGCATGACTTGGGACAAGATGCAGATATTTTCACTGGGCAGGCTATTGAATTCCATTAGACTTCATTACATATTTTTATTTAAATGCTTTATAATATTACATACGTTCCTCAATGGCTTGTACTAAACACTTAGTTGAGCAGCATATATAAATCTTTTGTTAGGGTTGGATTGGCTAGGGTTAGGGTTAGGGTTAGGGTTAGGTTTTAACACATACATGCTATATGCAATGTGTTCCAACATACTGTGCCTTAACAGTCACCAGCAATCTAATTAAATATAAATAAATAATCCCCAGAATATAAAACAATGGCCATTTAGAGCTATATAATAAAGAGCTATATAAATAGCTATTTTAACTTATGGGTAAAACTGATTTAGTCTGTTTAGAGCGGTTTCTCTGAGAAACCAAAGTATATATAGATTTTGCCATTTTTAACCAACAATTATGACACATGATGTAAGGGGGCAGAACTATACAGATGAGGAGTTCATCACTGCCCAAAAACACCCATTTATACCCCTGCTAGATAAGATGTACTGGCTTAGAAAAACACCTATGAATGGTGAGGAAGAACACAAAGCAAAGAATTAGTCAGGCAGCGACAACCCTTTTGTGTGTACCCCCCCCCCGAAACGTAACAGAGCCAACCAATAACAAACAAAACTACAACATAAGAACACACACAGTCCTCCTAAAAAAGAAAATACACGACACACTTGCTTTTATCAGTCATACAGTGATAAACACCCGCCTAATTAGCGCTGGTGGCGATACTGCACAGTCGCGCTTGCTTTGCAGCTGCACACCTTTCCATCTCCAACAAATGAATGCAGCTCACATAGTTAAGTACTTTAAGACCCACATTTAAATGCCAGAGGAGCCGGAAGCCTCGACTGCCCGACCTTCGACCAATCCCGTCAATTCTACATCTGTTTTTTTTTTCTTTTATTTTTAGGTAATGAGTGTCCCAAACTCAATTACTGGAAGATCAATAAAACATCAAAATAAAAGTCCCCAATTAAACAAATACAAAAATGCATGGCCATCTACCATATCCCTTACGCATTATTTGCAATCTGTTCAGGTACATAAGAATTCATAGGAATCCCCACATATTTAGAAGTGAGAGCAAAAGGTCAGACATTTATCGAGCATATTCATAGTTAAGGGCCTTGCTCAAGGGTCCAACAGAGATATAACTGCTCTACTGGCCATGGGATTCGAATCAATGACCTTCCGAGTCCCAAAGTGCAGCGCCTATGGAACAATGCTTTCCCAATATAATAATGCCTTATGGGAATTGGAGTTTGGGTTTAATGAACCAGTATGATAGGTAGTGCTGGAGCTTTGCATCTCCATGCCAGTATAGCTGTGCATAGAGGGAATGGGTCCCACAACACTCAGCTTGACAACAATCGACCTGGCTCTCCCTGGAGCTCTACACGGCCTTGCTACACCAGTGTAAGAGTAGAGAAGGACTCTACTAACTGCCCACATGCTGGATGCTGCCCTGTCAACTCAGCCCACGCGACTCTGCATGACACACAGTCATGATGATTTGCACCCATTTGTATCAGTATTCATACAGGCTGAGTTTCTATAACATGTACCTTTGAGGGCTGCATTATTTATACGGTACCAGTGCATACCCTGGATGAAAATGTCAGCTCTGTGCGGATAAAGCCTTAAATATGAGGCCTAGGTCAGGATTTACATACACACAAGTCTCAAGTTATATAAATGCCTTGTCAGTAGTGTAGAACACATGCCTAGAGAGAGATATGAAAAGCAGCAATCAAACCCTCGGCGAGTCTGAGGAGAACGGCATGCAGCGAGATAGCGGGGCGCCTATTAATGAGTTTGTCTCTGTGGCTGCAGGGACAGCTGGAGGTGCTGCAGAATCGCACATGTTAATGAGCAGCTCCCTGCCTGTCTTCTGCTCCTGTTGCCACCTGAAAGGCCCGGCCTTTGCTAAGATAATGAATGTATGACGCCACGCCCCCCCGCAACAACCCCCAGCAGGTGGCAATAGTCCAGCCTTCTGTTGTTAACCACACAGAAACAGGCTAATGACCCATGAAGGGTGCTGCATTACACTTTCTGCAAACACACCTATCACTCTGCTTCTCCCATTTGCATTCAGACAGTTAATTTAACAAAGAAAAGATAAAAAACAAGCTATAATTTCATCATGACCAATGCCAGGTCCAGAACAAAATCACCAAGGTTGCATCTGAAATTAGTGCGGGGGCACAATCTCTGCAAATCATGTCTCAGTCACGGACTGATTGAGTCCTACCTGAGGGTGCGCATTATTAATTTGAGAGTGCGTTGCACCCTCAGGCACCCTTGTAAAGCCGCTGATCATGATGTGAGTTTGTTCAGATCAACATCTACTCTTTCTTCCTTCCAGGCCTCATTTGTTGAAAAGGAGAGTGACAGCTACTTTTACTCTTTGCCCATAGGTGCACTGGATCGGGCTGAGGTGGGGCATATTCGTCTGGCCCTTCTGCTTCTGGTCCCATGTACTGCGCGCGCTGATGGAATTTGGACCTCAGGGGGGGGAAAAAACATTGGTTCTCCTGAAATACAGCATCTGCCGTTTGATCAGTGGCTTGGGAGGGAAAGGGGTCGCGGGACTTGGCTAGTGTTTTTATTCTGGGGGGCGCTCCAGACAGAAATTTGGGGAACCACTGCTCTTAGGCACTTATCGGCCTATCTGAAATAAAGACACAATTACTCTGCGTGGCTTCTGATCACACGCACCAGCAAAACTCTTCATAATAATTGATACTTTATTGAGTATGCCAAGGGCGAAACTGTCTTTACGCCTCCCTCAACCTGCTCTTTGTAGAGTAAGCTGTCCGCGAGGAACAGCCACTTGTTGGGGCGCCCAGGGAGCTGGGGGTTAAGGGCCTTGCTCAAGGACCCACAGACGTGCTGAGGCTGAACCGGCGACCTTGCGATTACAGGCACACAGGCTTAGCCCACTGAGCCACACACTGACCCCAGCATTTTGTTACTATTTAATCGAAAATTGAATTTATTTAATGAGACTGATGGAGTCTGGAGCAACAATGCTGCATTCCTCCAGACTTCATGCCGCTTAATTGTATTTTCAGTGTTTCTGTTTTATTTTTTATTTGATTTAGCTTGCCTTAACATACAGTTTACAAAAATAGCACGACAGCTACCAACAGGTACAATCTCATACAACAGTAAAGATCCGCGAGGAAGAAGGTAAAAGAATGCAGGGAAAGGAGAAGCTCCTGTGGTAGATGTAGCAGAAGGAACCCCTGGCTGTTTGCAACCCTGTGGCTGGCCAATCCCCTGGGTGTGCTAACCTCATACAATTCAGAAATAAGCTCAGTGAAGGTCTTGGGGGTCCTCAGCTCATGCCTCTGTAGGGGCAGACAGCTGTGTCACAACATCCGTGTTGTGAGTCAAGGTTGCTGGCCTTGTAGAACATGATCTTGGCCTCAAGCAGAGAGATCATGAAGACATGGAGGAGAGGAGTGAAAGAGGAAAGAAACAGTAGGTATGCTGAGGGATGACAGACATTCATAAAGGTGTTGGGCAACATCAGCAACGTAATAAGGCCTTAATTTAGATATACTGAGAAGGTGGGGCTTCTCCTGCATTGGTTGGCAGCCTGTTCTGTAGGGTTACAGGTCTATAGTTTTGATGCCACTCGCTGTTTTATTTTCAACAGCTCAGTTAAATGAGAAAGATCCCAACTTTTTAACATTTTACAGTACCAGTCAAAAGTTTGGACATCCCAGCTACAAAGGAGAGTGACAGCATCACATCACATGACCTGGTCACCTGACCTAAACCTGACCTAGAAATGGTTTTGGAGGAGTTTGACCAGATAATGGAGGAAAAGCAGCCAATGAGAGCTCAGCATATAGGAGGAACCTCCTTCAGGACAGCTGGAAAAGCATCAACAACTGGCATAGAGGTGACAGTAGGGTCAGCCAGGCCCTGGAACAACTGCGGTTAAGGGCCAAGCTCAAGAAACTAAGTGGTTTGAACCAGCAACTTTTGGAGTTGAATACTTTTTTGGTCAGTGCATAATTCCATATATGTTATTTTATATTTTTGATGTCTATATTCTAATATAGTACAAATAAACGAATAGTACAAATAAACCTTTCTATGGGTAGGCGTGTCCAAAATGTTTGACTGGTACTGTGTATGTGGGGATAAGAGTACTGAAGACCATCCTGACCTCGACGGGACGCCACAGTCCATCCTGACCTCAATGGGAAGATAACTGAAGGGACATAAGAGGAGGTAGGGCAATATGGTCATATTTTGTACTTCAAGATGTACTGTAGTACTTTCTGCAACATTATGAACACAATGTGCTTCAGAGAGCTTGTAAATCCGACCTTCTGAAAGTTAGGATTTGCATCTGACCAATTTGCTATTAACAAATGCATGCACTGATGTATCGCATTTTGAACAATAATAAAGCACTACAGGCACCCTGGACAAAGTCCTACGGTATTTCTGAGAAGTAGGAAGTATAGCTAGGATAAGGAGGTATTAAAGGACAGGTCTGCGCCTCAAAAGTTTTCAGCTGAGTTGGCAAAACAAAAGTTTAAGCCCTCAGACTTCGGTGCTGACAGCAAAGAATTCACTGTTGTTACTTCCCAGTAAATAAAACTTCAGGGGTTTTTTTTTCTGAGTTTAGAGGCAGACCATTTTTGCTCAACCTTTTTATTTTTCAACTTCATTGAAATGTTTTTAGTAAGGAGAATATAGAGAACGTGTCACTGGGTCCAACTGTAAGATTGATTTTGGTCTTCAGTATATGAATGATATTTAATTTTCAAACGCTTATGTATAATCATCATTGGCAGCCTTTAGAAAAGGAACAGACAAACACTAATCCACATATTTCACCTATGCTGGATCACAGCTATATTTTTAATAAAAATAAGGATAATGGTAAGGAAAAAGCCACATAAGGAAACCAACACATTCCCTTTATTATCAAAGTCAGCATTGTGAGTATTGGTGTGTTTCCTGCATCAAAGAATAACACTGTATCATCAGTTCCTGTGCTGTGAGTGGGATTGGTACCAGACTGAATTCTTTCAGCGTATATGGGAATCTAAATATGTCTGCAGTTGGAAGGAAATTTTTGTAATATAAAGGGAAATTTTAGACAGGTCTATACTTGTTAAATACGTGTGTCCGAGTTTTGCTTCTTAATCACAGGTTTGACTACAGATATCCTAAAAAGACTCAGCTATAAGGCCTTGAAGAGATCAGCTTGACTGAGATCTAGCAGACAGGTAGCATAATTCATTTTCTACATTTGCTCAAATACATATTCATTAACACAATGATACACCATTAAACGCAGCTGACTGAATCTAAGGCTAATGCTAATCTGGCTATCATAAAGCTATTACCATTCATTGTAGGGGGCACTGTAGCAGTTAAATCCATATAGCTATGGATATTAAAAAGAAAGAAGAATAATTTCCCTTATGAGCCTGGTGTATTACATACAGTGAAGAGTACCCATAGGTTTTGTACACTGTGTGATAATAGCCTTCATAGACCAGGAGACTTGAAAATATAATTGTTCTCCATAAAGCTTAAGTTTGCTACACTCCAACTTAAAGGGAATGTGTCTGTTCATTCAGTCACAGTGAATAATTTGGTGGTTTTAACTGCATAATTTTTTTAAAGAGCTATTTTACACAGGGCCTGTCTTACCACTGAGAGTGCTAATCAAATGTTACTTCATCAATTTACATACTGACACTACGGGCCTTGAATTTACGGGGCTTCTCAGAGGTTCTCACTTGGGTGGCTGTTAAGGAAAAGACCAGATAATTAAAAATGGGAATCGAGAAGGTGTCTGGATTCAGCAAGGAATGAGGCCCGGGATCACGGATGTGGACAATCCGGAGGATAAAACAGCTTTCTGGCCGAGTTACATTGTGTGTCGCCTTAAGCGATATATATTTCATGTGATGTGTATTGTGAATAATGCAAAGTCGTGTCAGGAGAGTGAGGAAGGGACACTTTAAGGCAGGCATGCTGTACCTGTGTTTAATTTAGGACCTGTCCACTGTTGTGTTTATCAAGGGGAAGGACAGGGACAGTGTCACCAGCGGTGCCCCCCAGACACCTGCGGGATGCCGCTCTCTCCGCCGCCACGGGGCCCGCGGCCGTGTTTAGCCAGCCCCCCGCGCAGACGTCCCTTGCCTGGTGGTCTGTTGTCATATCATCTTTCAGCGAGAGCACAGCCAGGTGAGAAGCACATGCTGAGGCGACTACAAAAGACTGCCACCTGCGGGGCGGCTGGGGCCTCCGGCGACAAACCCGTTGTCCAAATTAACGCCTCACCAATCTACCCCCGGCTTTCCGGATTTTTTATGCCTGGACCCCTATATGCAGGAATGGATGGGCGAAAGAGACAGGAACGTGAACTCTACTCCAGCCGCAAACAGTAATGTCTGTGGAAGTAAATTATGGAGGGTCGTTGGTAGGTACAGTCCCATTCGCGGGGAAAACACCAGACCGTGACAGAAACAAGCTAAACGGAAAAGTCGGCAGCCCCGTCACGTGGGAAAAATTTCCGGTGCCTCCGGGTTTAAATGGGAGGGGGGGCCTCTGAGACCTTCTGATTTCTTGTCTTGCCCCACTCCCCCCCCCCCAGAAAAAAAAAAAATTGAGCCCCCACAGGAGGCTGTAATCTGCTTAAGTGCACTTGCTCTGAGACAAGCTCTCGATGTAGCGCGCTGGAGAGTCCGACAGATGGCATTAGCTCGATTGCCTGTAACTCGAGGCGTGCGCGGTGTGCGCCGGCGGCTGCCTCGGCTCCTCTGAAATCCACGCCGGCTGCTTTCATCCCCCGAATTTCCAACTGTAGGGTTTACACATCCATATGTCCCCCCCCCCACCCCACACACATACTGTCTTTAGCGTGATATTCTGGATGTATACATTAACTTCCCGCCTGTGAAACCTCACAGTCGCCCCTCTTATACTGGCAGGAGAATGTCTCCGTCTCCCGGGAAGGAAGAAGATTTGAAGGCGATGAATATTTCAGTTCTTTTCTTTTTTTTTCCTGATGTGCTTTGATCTGGCTTTGATTTCCTTACCATTCCATTTGGATGAGTTCAGTCTGGCCTTCTTTATCCCGAAAAACGTACACAGCCTCCATATGCTTTTCTTTTTTTTTGTGCTCCAGACCCACCCATCTACTCCCACACACGAGATATTAGGGTGATTCAGAACATCCTGTGCCTCCTGTCCTGGATAGCAGATGCCATTGATATCCCAGATGCTGAGACACCTCGGCCGAATCTGCCAGTGACGTTGCCGCTCTTGGCTGCTGCGATATCAGACAGCACGTTCACTGCAAACAAAGTTAACGGACGCAGAGGTAACGATCCATTTGAGTGTTACGGCTATAAACAAAGACTGTTATTTTATTTATGATATCGTTTATGTCTTCTGACTCTACTGAGATCTGTTTAGTCTCACTGTCGAGGTTAACTAATTAAATAAGAACTCAGATCACCCGTGAAAAGACCCTGAGATTAATGTCATGTGATGAATTTAGCTGTTTATTTTAATTGGTTGCCAACTGTAAACAGCAGGAATTATACCAACACATACAAGGACTTGGATGGCTTATCCCTGTTCTGGATCAATGAAGACACAGACATTAACAAGTGAAAAGGAAGACTGACAGCATTTGCTGCTTTTATTCATGTTCTTAATGCTAACCTTGGTAGGTCTGAAACACTCATGACAGTTTGATTCTAAGCCTGATTAACATACACAAAATTGCTCTCCTGTCATTGTGAAATAAAAAGGGAAAAGGGGAAATATTTACTTATTTTCCTCCACAATGATTCAAGCTGAAAAAGAAGGGAGAGGATGATGACTGAATCATAGTAATAGTGTACATTTTCTTCCAGACTTCCAATCAACCCTGCTATTATTTACTCCTGCATTGTTTCAGAACTGTTTACCGAGCCGGTCGTCAAAACCTGTATGACTGAAAACCCATAAACAAGAAACATTAGCGGACATGCTGGCATCGCTGGCCTCGTAAGACTGCAGGAAAAGAGCATGCAGCCACCTGAAATGCCTCAAAGCCGCCCTGGTAATATCACACAGCAGGAGTAGCGGAGTTTCATCTGCAGGCAAACAGGTCACCGTAAAAAACACATGCATACGGAAAAAGAAAATGAACCAGGGAGTCACATGGCTGTGTCGGAGGTGTCATGAGACCATGGAGGTCTGTAAAGTCCACCGTGGAGGCTCGCGTCTCCTGGCTCGCCAGCGCCCGCCGCTGACGCCCACCCCCCCCAGACGCTCCTTGCCGTCTCTGGCCCCAAAACCGCTGCCTCACAGGATGAGAGGATTTCCTCCTCTCTAACAGGCTGTCTCTAATTTCGGTTTCATCTCCTGCCACTTCCCTGACCAGAAACTGTTTTGAGTTGCCCGGCCCAGAGCTGGCATTCCCCTCCCCGCCACGCCTCCCCCTTCACACACACCCAGCCCAGCTCACCCTTCACCCCCCTCACAGCCATCCCCGCACTCCCCGGTGACACACCTTATGACAGGATGGCCATCTCCCCTGTCCCTCTTCCCACATCCCACCCCCCTCCGTTGCGGGGGGGGGGGGGGGGGGGGGGGGGGGGGGGGGGGGGGGGGGGGGGCGGGGGGGGGGGGGGGGC
>JAODKC010000095.1:9956148-9966206 GCA_026777985.1 Mormyrops attenuatus | reverse complement strand
CGCACCCCCCCCCCCCCCCCCCGGGGCCACCCCGTCCCCCCCGAGGGCCCACCCCCCGGGCCCCCTCCCCCCACCACACCCCCCCCCCTTGCCCCCCCCCCCCCCCCCCCCCAGGCACAAAGACCACTATCGGAGATCGACTGCTAATTCGGACACCTAAGAAACACATTACTCTAGCACTTTGCTGTTGCAATTTGTGCCTCCATCATTAAATGCATGCACCGGCTTGTGTAAAGGGCTGGACAATTACAGCTAAACATTTTTTATTAAAAGAATATATAAAATATTGCATTATGCTGCGAAAAGGCCTGTGGGGCCAAGAGAAGAGGCAGTAATATTTCTTTCTATTCAGCAGTCCAGTCTCCTGATAGCTAGGTGAGAATCTAGAGGATCACTTATCTTCTCAGCGGAATGTATGTTTGCTCCCCTTGTCAATCACAGCTTTGGGGGGGCCCGTTCAAACAGAAAGTGACGTGGGTAAAAAAAGGCTTAGAAAAACTTAGATGAGAGCGGCGACGGATCTTCTGCGGGCGATTTATCTTTGACACGAGATGGCAATGAAGCCGGGGTCTCCTGCAGGCCACGGCAGCGTCTGGGTAGCAGGGAGGCTTACGCGTTCAGCGGGGGCGGTCGAAACATGAAGGGAGACTCATCTGGTCAAGGTGGCGAGCGGTTAACAGGGTGACATTAGGGATGGCCGCTTCTGAGGGAGCTAAAGAAGCTCGGAATGATCTCCAGACTTCTAGAATCCTCCCAAGCTACTGTTCTCCTTCTAGAAATATTCACATGCCAACTCTCCTTCTTTTTTTCCTCCCTCTCCCAGTTCAAAACTTTTGTCAAATAAAGTTTGCACATCTATTTTGGTAACAGCACTTCTTTTTTTCCCCTTTCGTTTTTAGCGCGTGTTGCTCCACATCAGAGATTCAGAGAAGGTCCTTTTGTGTCTGGCTTTGCCCCAAAGGCAGTCGTGTTGCGAGGCAGATTAATAATTACAGAGTACACAACATCGGGGAAAACAATTTCTGAATCTTTGATGTCAAACATGAGAGAAACCAAAATTACAAAGAAAAGTGTATAAAGAGGAAAGGTCCAGTAGTTTTTCATTCCATGCTTCTTTCTCCCTGCGTTGGCTGCATTTCTGTTATTGTTACAGTATACTGTTTGGCAGTGCATTAAAAGTATTAAAAGACGTCTATAAAGGTTCTTTGCTGCACTGGGGCTTCAGGGGGTGTCCACATTCGTGACCAAACTATCAGAAGGACAACAACAAAGACACCATTTCGCTTTTTTTTGTCGTTGTTTTCTTAAGCAGACTGTTTACGAGGTGTCGTCATTTTTTTTCGGTCGGTTTTAATTGACCCAGCCAAGTTTAGATGCATGGTTTAGAGAGAATCGGCCCAAAGATAGACCACAAGCTACAATTATAAAAAAAAAAAAAGGACGTAGACGTCAAACATGAAACCTTGCGATGTTCTGGTATGTTTTTTTTTTCTTATTTTCGCCTCATCCCCAAGACCACAAGGGGGGTGGGTGGTCCTGCAGGCGCCAAAGACACAGACCAGCAGCTAACCGTGGCCACGGGCGAAAGCACCCGCCACTGGGCCCATTTAATGTGCGCTAAATGCCGATGCTCCGGGAGCATTCTGGTTAGAGCGACACCCGTGTTCCGAGGCGGGGGCCGATGTGCCCACAATGCATAATGCGGTGCCTGGCTGCTGGAGGATTTCCTGCACACCAGAGAGCAGACAGAAGCGACAGCAGCGACATGACAGCTGCTCTGTAGGTGCGAGTCCCCGGCAGAAGGAGCCTTGGAACACGACGGTGGATTTGACTGGTGCCAGTCAGTGCGGGATGAGTGAGCACACTCAAAATACCACACTCACTCAAAGGGGTCTATTTACAGAGCGCTGATGGGGAAGGTGAGGTGCACGCATACTGTCACCAGAAATCAGGTCAGCTTATTAGCATGATAGCGGCATTTAATTTCCCCATTATGGGTTAAAATGAAAGACAGCAACTTCAATGGACCTTCCTTCAATCACAGACCCTGTATGCGCATAGAGGTGCTGACATTGTTTCTCAGTTATGATGCAGGAATGAGTTGGAGAGGCTGAGGCATTCACTGTGCCACAAGAAAGAATTTGATCATCTCAGAAATGACCACACTGATAGAAGGTACTGTACCGTGCAAATGTCTCAGGTAGTAATAGAAAATGTTTGAAGTTATTCCTCTGGGTCGTAAGTGTGTATTTGCTCAGGAAAAAAACAAACAATTTAACATTAGAATAAATTTAAATGAACAGTAACACAATAAAAAATAAGAATTTCTTCTGTTCTTCAAAAACTTACTGATATTTCGTTGCATTGCTAACAGAACACCACACCACTTCATTCCCAAACCTCTCTTTAGGAGCGCATCAGCCATTCCACGTATTTGTTGATTTTCACCGCCAGTTCACTTAATCAAACTTAAATTAGTTAAATAACTTGATGAGGTATTGATTATCAAAGCATGGTATGGTAGTGGTTGAATCAACAAATACATGAGTATCCTGCGTGATTCTTGCAAATACTAGGCTGATCTTAGAAGAGATTTTGGAAAATGCTAAGGTAAGACACTTTGACCGACATAATATAGTTTTGCAACAACATCGAGACTTTTGCAAATTCACAGAACTTAATGTTCTGATCGGTCTGAATATTATCGACATTAAGAAACAATCTAGAAAACAGCATTTGAACCTACAGTTCATTCACTCCTTTAATCTGTCATTTAAAGGCCATTAAATGGCAGGTCAGCAGCCCACAAATAAACCAAAACAGAAACATCAGATTTTTTATCAGTGCCGATTATGTCAAATGAAACATAGAAACATGAGCCTGAATCTACTACTACGTGCTAAAACTGGCCCTTGTTGTGACTCCTCAGCGAGGAAATAAAAAAATAAACAAATGTTCTGAAAATGGTACACCCTATATATAACACAACAATTAATCATATCAAGGAGCAGCCGATGCTGTTGTGAAGGTTTTTTTTAGGAAGGTCAGATCTTATTTCTGATTATACTCTCTATAGTCTTCAGTCTCGGAGCTGAAGGTTTGCGGTGTAACTCAGTGACAGCCGTAGTAAACACAGGAACATCCAGAACTGACGTGAGCTTCATCAGCTAAGCACCTTGTGTCCTTGATGCAGAACTGAAATTTGCAACAGCAAAGCTCATCGTCTCACATGCTAGATGGATGCCCATGCAAGTACCCGTGTTTCCTGTTTGCCAAAAAATTGCCTTTGAGATACGTGATTTTATCTTGCTTTATCTGCATAAAAAGTTTGCATCGCCCTTGAATATTTATGCCATTTGTGGGGGGGGGTAACATGGAAGCTCTTTTTTTTCGTCCTTCTCGATTTCATCCACACAGACCGTACCTCAGGACACTTTTGCCAGCTCTACTCATCCAGCTTAACCACAAGAATTCAAGTAACGAGTCACTTTTGATTGAAGATAGCGTGGATGACTTGGGGCCCTTCATACGGCTCTGAAGATCCGCATCCCCCACCGCAGATGTACCCCTGAAAGAGTGCCCAGATTCCTCTCTGTTTCCATACATCTGGCTCGGACATGTGACATGTGCTCCGGGGTAATTAATGCTTCATAGGATCCTATATCCAGACAAAGGCTGGACCTCTTCAAGGCGGCAGTTCATTGCTTTGCTCAGAATAAGCCAACCTGCAGATCCCATTGTCCAGCCTCATTATGAAGCCTGTGAGTCAATATAATAATATCAAAAAGTTGGTGATGAACAAGAAAGCAGCTGTGTTTAATTTACAGCCGCCAGCCGCTCATCTGTCAAGCAGCTAGCCAAACAAAGCGAGAGAGCCGGGTCAGAGGTCGGAGGACACCTGCCACTCCTGAGTTGTCTCCAGGAGCCTTATGGAAGCACACGCTTTATCTGATGGCCGTCTCGGATGCTTGGCGGTGCTGGTGTCGGGTTGCACTGTGGCGCCCCACGATCGGCCTTTTCAGTGACAGCTTTAAGGGAAAAATCTCAGAATAAGCCTCCGATTAATAAGACGAAGTGGTAAGAAATACATTTTTGCATTTTATGCAGTTGCTTTCATCTAAAGCGACATACAGACATAAGGCAGAGTCTGACAGTCCCTGGAGGATTGGAGGTTAGAGGCCCAGTGCTGCAGACTCTTAGCTGATGCTGGGATTTGAAGTAACAACCTTCCGATCACAAGCATGGCATCCTGACCTGTCACACACCACCCACATCGTTATCTTAGAATTATTTTTATTCTCAAATTAGGCTGCCTGTTTGAAGTTTTGAAACTTTTTGTTCCTTATAAAGTACCAGCCGTGCATCGAACTATGATAGAGTCATAGAGTCCAGTGCAGCTGCAGGAAGTATAGGGCACAAGGCAGCAGTATAGTATGTCAGTGTTACAGGGCATTGTGGGAAATTTAAAGACACCAGCTAAGTGAACTGGGAGGAAATCCATGTGATGGGGAGAACATGCAAGCTGCACATGCCCAGAGCAGAGGCGAAATTTGAACCCCCAATCCTGCAGGTGTGAGGCAACAGTACGGCCCAATGGGGCCACCTGACAATTATGCATATTTTATTTAAATTAACATTCAAACAGTTTTAGTCATGATGGAAAAAAATGTTCAGGGCTCGCTTTGAGCAGCGAAAATTCATTCTAAATACTGAGAAAGTGATCCTTGGGGAATTTTCATCTAAGGACTTAAAGAGCGCAGACGTGTGTGCACATTCGGTTTCTAATGATTAAGGCGCATAAACTCAAGCTGAGTGACAGCAAATCCAGAATCTTTCCAAGGTAGCCTGTCTGGTTATTTAAAAGAGCGGCCATTGCTGTCATCTTCTGCAAGCCAGACACGTCGGAAAAAAATAACTGATATGTGTATAAAAAAATGTAAAAATAATACATCATATCCGACAAATCCATATGCATCCTTTTTATTATATAGACACACACACACCCTGTTTATATAGTATTAGTTATCCCATTACATTATTCCTGTTATAAGGAAAATATTCCAAATTAGTAGAAGTGCATCAAATATTAGTAAGCTTTCAGTAATATTATTTAGTCCAGAAAATGACAATTAATTACTCTGAACTGAAATTATGCTTTATTTATCATGTATAAGGTACCTTGGACAAAGAAAGAGTGCAGATTAGAGTGTCAATGAAACTGTCATCTGAAGTGACAAACAAAACAGTGAAAAGAAACGCGAGCCACTGTAATGGAAAGTATAAATAAAATGTTAAGAGGAGAACTCAGCAAATATATTGGGGCTTCCCTCCATAAATTTTGAGGGGAGTTCAAACTCATAATTTTACTACCTGGCTACATGCCTGATCGGTAATAAAAACATTTCAGTTTTTTGTGTCTTATTGTGACTTATTGAACAAATATACATAAAAAAATATTCCATGCAAGTGGAAAGAATTCAGCTAATATATTGGGGAGGGGTGCGTGTGAAGTGATGGGACGAGAACTTTAGTTTTTAATGTCATTTGGGGGAGGGATTGCTCTGCTCGCCATATGGGGGGGAGCCCTGGACACAATGCAGACACCCCCGGAATAAGGCCTCCATCAACAGCATTCACCATATGCATCAACAACAGTGAGGACCAGATCAAGGATTTTTTTGTAAGTTTTGTCATTATGCAAGTGGGTTATACATGTACAACGAAACTGAGTAGATTCCCCCAAACCCAATTTTGGACAGGCTTGTGAGGGGTCTCTCCAGTGAAGGTCTGGCAGCCTTTGTGGTCTGCACTGTGCTCCCAGCCCCGGTCTGCATGGCACATCAAAACGGTAGCGTGTGACTGGGCCCCTTGCACACCCTGAGATATCACTCCTCCTGGTGATCAGCAGCAGAAACAGGGACAGGCGGGCCGTGAGGTAGGGGGGAAAAGTGTGTTGGGTGTCACGGGGCTTCAGTGTTAAAGCTACATCCCAGCCATCTTCTAGAACCTCTGCCCAAGTTGGGGGGGCTTATTCCAGGATTCACCCTGAATGGGATGCCAGACAGTTTAAGGGTGCACTATCAGAAAAAAAGTGTACAGCCCTGGTACAGTTTGGTTCCCCAGGGAGCAAACAATACTAATGTACCCCCAATGATACCAAAATATAACTCAAAGTCCATTTGTCAGAGCAGAGGTGATGGTACCAACGGCCAGCCAAGGAGGCGAGGGGTAACACTGATATTCAGAGAGGCACCACACTGGCACCTTTATGACGCCTAGCACAGAGCAATATTTTCATGATACATTTCATTATGAATTAAATCATGAAATACAAAGAGTTCTAAGCTTTTACCTATCCTACATTTACTCCATAGTCATATCAATATTTAATTACTACATACTCATATTCGCTTTTTGGACTTGAATAGCCTCCATTTGACTTCATTTTTTTGTCATTGAATTGTCTGAATATTTCTGTAGCATAATATATCTAACTTGAAGTAACTGTTGCACAGTTCTGCATTCTCTGTTGGAAGTCGGTTACCCCAGCTAACCTATTAAAATACACTCTGTGCAATCTGCCAGCTTTGAAGCACGCGGTGCTTTGGAATGCATAGAGTTACGCTACAGGTCATTAACAACTTAGGATTTATACCACCTGTGGGTGACTCATAATAGTTCTTTTTTACCCCGAGAAAAAAAGTTTACCACGTATTTTTTTTGTTTAACTCTGAATTGAATTATGCGTAGCTTTGCAAAAAACTAAGAAAAACGAAAGCAAACAAACTAATGATACAAAATTTGCTCATTAAAAAGCAAAGTGATTATTTCACCTCGAACAAGTACATGTCATCCATAATTACACCAAATTGCTGAAACGCGACATTAGTGTTGAAGGAGAGCTGTGTGTTCTGCAATATGAAGTTTCACTCTGTGACTTGTCCTTCCACAAAACGTGCCTGGAATGTATTCCTGCCCCACAAGTGTGTCCCATATCAGCCGCATTATGTTTGCTCTCAGATACAAACAAAGACTTTGTCTGTTAAGTGGGACCATGTTTCATTGACTTTGTGGGATTATGTTGTCACCAGACTGCACTAAACATGCAGTAAATCAGCGTTGACTTTTCAACTTTACCTCACACAGGGAGGTAAATAAGGACACAAAGCAGTGATCCACACATCTCTACAAGAAAACAAGAACATGTGTACTTAACTACAACCACTAAACTGTAAATTCTGCAGGGATAACGTAGAAAACTTTGCAAGTAATGACATTAAAATGCTAAAAATGTTAAGCCCCCATAAGTTACAGAATTATGTTGGTAAATGTATTCCTTCTTTTATATTTTCTTTTGTCTGCTTTACCTTTAAGGGATAATATATATGACTTGTTGTTTGGAGGTCAGGCTCCTCCATCTTACCTCCCATTAACTAAGGATTCTCAAGATTCAAGATGTTTAATTACCCATGGAATGGTCAAAACATCGGCACACCTAGTACCAAGAATAACTAGCAGTTTATGTGTAACAGTACAGAGGAAACGAGTGACACCCGGGGCAGCAGAGGTGCATAGTTCAGGTCCCGAAGGTCAAAATCCAGACCACCTTGCTCTGGATTTTTACTTTCTAGACCTGAACTAATCACCTCCAAAGAGCAGGTGTAGGTAACATTGCAGCGGTCCAGATGTAGCTATGATGGCTTGGGGGAAGAAACTGGGTGACACTTTACTTAAGGCCATGTTTTTAGTGATTAACACATTCATGATGCATTATAATGCATTCATAAAGCATTATAATCATGGCTGTAATTATTTATAAAAAGGCATAACAGATTATAGCCATGTATAATATGAATTATGACTTCCTCATGAAGCTCTCACCTATAATGCACTGCTTTATGAATGCATTATTATTTGTTATGAATGTGTTTATAAATGAGTAAAAATTACCAGAAACTGTTCTTGGTGGTCAGTGTTCTGATACCACAGAATCTCCTAGCCAACTCCAGAGGTGAGAGCAGCTTGTGGCCAGGGGGGGTCTGGTTCTCGCGATGTACTCCAAGGTTTATTGCAGCAGTCGAGGGGTGGCAGTTTGGTCCCTATGATATTCTAGACTGACCCATGCGGACCGGCATGCCATTGGTGCTGAGTACTGTGTGTTTACTCATGGTCAGGGTCTGGTGACTGTTATGGGACCACTCCAACAGCTCCATCAACCTGTTCCTGTCACTGCAGCACAGCATGGTGGCTTGACATGCCTCAACATCTCCTTAAACCTCAGGGTGTACAGTGTCAATCCCACCTCATCCCACTTCGCTTATTTTTTTTATTCAATTTTATTTGTATAGCACATTTTCATGTTACATTGTCTCAAAACACTTTACATTATCCCTGCCCAAAGCCCCCAGTGAGCAAGGCAGAGACGACAGAGGCAAGGAAAATCTCCCTAGAAGGAAGAAACCTTGGGAGGAGTCAGACTCAAAGGGGGAGACCATCCGACTTGGGTCGGGAGAGGAAGTCAGATTAACCAAGTCCCATTTTACAGGCTCTAATTTGTTAAGTCCGGGTGTAAATGCAGCAGGGCAGGCCAGAAGGATGTCACAGGCAGTAGGAGCATCACAGGTAGCAAAGCAGGCAGGATATCTTGCTTTTTTGGATCTCCAGGCAGCACCCCCCAGGAGGGTTGGGGGGCGGTGGAGTTAAAAAGTGCATTAGTCAAAGTAGAGGAGATAAGAGGCAGTGTAACCGGCTTTCTTCTGGCTTTTGTATCAGGCGAGATGGTGGTCCTGAAATACTCTTTGTATGCGAATTGGTATGAACATTCCATGATGGACAGGCATCCTGTCCAAAGTCTACCACACCTAGGGCCCAGTGCCTTCTGGGATGCTAGATCACTACGGTCGGATAGAGAGTTATCGTCATTGGGCATATGTTGTTCTTCTGAAGGGTTTTTTTATGAGCACGGAGTTCTGTTTTTCATTTCACAATTGATATGTTCGAAGAAAACTTCCTCAAACAAATGAACAGACTCTGCTGCAGCGTTGACTGCTGCACACCACGAAAGTGATGCAACCTTTTGATTTAAAAATATTTTCTTAACTTTGCCTTATGAGCAAGAAAAACCCAGCCATACCCCTCCCTGTAGAATTGCTAAGCTATTTAACATAGTACTTCTAGAGCAGCCCCCCGCTCCGGATGTGTAAGTGTGTGGGAGTGCTGACTACGTCACGCCCCCCAGGGGAAAGGAGGGCATTAGTACCGTCCAGGTCAGAGTTCAAAGGGGTTCGTGACTGTAACCCTCAGAGCCTGTGGGCTGCAGGAAGCCGCCACACAACTATAAAAGGAGCAGGTCATTTTCCTACCATAGGGTCACGGTTGCAAAAACGGTAAAATAAAATAATAAAATTACAAATTCCCTTTTATCGCCTTTGTAGATAGAGAATGTGATGAAGGAGGATCTGGAGAGATCAAAATCTCTCCGTGTGAAGCAAGCAAAAAGACCTAGTCTGTGTGCTACCACCGTCCAAGTGGGATTTTAAGCAGAAGGCTGGATGTGCTTATTAAAGTTAAAGCTAAATATCTCAAGAATCGCTAAATCACGGATGCGGTGAACTCAGAACCTAGAAAAGCAGAGCTTGGGTGGATCCCACGCTCGCCTGCTATGGGCAACATAGAGGCACCAGTTCTCCTGACAACATATTTTTGCTCAGCAGGAGGAAACCCATGAGAACAGAACATGCAAACTGCACACACACGCCAAGCCGGGCTGAGAGTCAAACCCACAACTCTGTACCTGTGAGGCTAAATATGAAAATGCTACCTGACATACATTCAGATACTGTACCTCACACAATACTTTGGACATTTCAAAACTATTACAACTACACGCATAGTCCTATATTTTTCCGATTTCAGAATCAGAATCAGAAGACTTTATTACAGTTTTTTCCAATCATTTTCACACTTGTCTCAATACTATGTCCACTTTTTCACAACACTTCACACGGTGGGCTGTACCAATACACACCTGAGCACATCACTTAACCTTTGGTGCAAAA
>JAODKC010000095.1:9941222-9954138 GCA_026777985.1 Mormyrops attenuatus | reverse complement strand
TGCATGTGTTAAGTGTTGTGAAAAAGTGGACATGGTATTGAGACACGCGTTAAAATGATTGGAAAAAACTGTAAATACCACTGCTAACAACCTTAGTAATATGGTAATAAGTTCTGAATTACTGTAACATAGGCCCGTAAACCACAGTAAACTCTTTCTCAGTTGTTTGGAGGAAGGTGGATTGTATGATTCATAACTTTTCATTGTTTTAGGAGCTGGGGAGCGTGATTTCCTAGCAGCCTGAGGATGAAAGGGGCCTGTGGAGAAATGGTGAATCACTCACGCTCCCAGATTCCTTTTAAAGGACGTGGGCAGCACCGATGGGCTTCAGCTCCACTGTTCTGTCGCCAACCAATCGGACGGCCTTCCGGAGTCACACTGTCGGTCCTGTTTGCGTCGCCCATGCAACATAGGGGAAATGAGCTGTGTGCCACAACTATTTCTGATCTCTTTGAAGCCTTCCTTCTTCTTGCTGGACCTTGGGGGGGGGGGCGGGCGCGAGCGAGGGCACGTGCTGGAAGGCTGGGAGGTGCCACGGACACTTTGATACCCTGCTCCAGTGGTAACGAGCGTGAACTGCGCCTCTTCTCTTTGCTACACAACCTCTGGAGGATGAGGCTCTGAAGGCCTCTGCCAGCCTCTGCCGGCCTCTGAAGGCCTCTGCCGGCTTCTGAAGGCCTCTACCGGCCTCTGAAGACCTCTGCCGGCCTCTACCGGCTTCTGAAGGCCTCTACCGGCCTCTGCCAGCCTCTGCCAGCCTAAAAGCCTGAGAGTGATCAATTCCTCATGTACATCCAAACTCCATTGTGGCCAGTGGCTGCTTATTTTTGTGTTCGGAAGTAAGATCTATTATTGTAAACACATGTAAATTACTCGGGGCACTAAGTAATGCTATTTATTCCATGCTACTGTCTTTTTTTAGTACAAAGAGAGCCTCAATTTGTTATCCATGCGATCAATGACAAAGAAAGTTGACTTTGACGTTTCACTTTGATTAAGGCCTGAGGATGAAGATCATTTTCTTGTTATTGTGACTGAATTTACTCATTGTCAATATCTGGCTGAGAATCCTGGGGATGTTTCTAGACCTCTAAATTCGTGGCACTTGAAATGGCAGCATTGCACAGCTTTAAATTCCACAGTGAGAATTAGGTCAAGCTGGCACGGAGTTTCCTTTTCTTCCCCCCGAATTATTTACATCCATATTTAACACTGATGAGCTGTTTGAAGTGACTACATTTTTTTTTAAAAAAAGATTAATGTATGGCAAAGCAGTTTCTTAACTTGTTAGTTAAATTATTCAACAAAGGATTATTTTTCTTCTGCAGATTTTCCTGCCTTTGTTGCACCACGACCATAAAGTAAATAGTGAGAGGAAGCAGATGCAGATGATTAGTTACGGAGCAAATTTTGCTCCTCTCATGATCTTTGCATCTGAAAACAAAAACAACCATGAGGGTGGCATGACGTTGCTCCAAGTCAAAATCATGGCTGACTCCATTTCAATGGGTAGCTTCAAAGACAGCTTGCACTTGTATAGAGACAATGACCAGCAGCACTGATGATGTCATCACCGGCCAATGTAAAGGCTGCCCTTTGACCCTGGGCCAGTTTATGGTCCAATCCCTCCATTGGACTAACTTCTCACCGATTATTAATTAATGACATGCAGGAACAAGGGCGCGCTTTGGCTAGTGTGCACAGCCCACACACACAGTCACATATGTACACAGATACATGCAGACCCATACACGTATACAGCTCCACACAAACAGAGACACACACACAGACATAGAGACAGAGACAAAGAGTCACACAAACACACAGACAGCCACAGACACACACACACACACACAGAGGCTCGTCTCCCCTCTGACACCCTTCTGTGAGGACTGAATGCCCCCCACCCGCTGAGGCCAGAGCAGACAGAGCCCTGTTTCCAGTCTGGCTTGGGCAAGGGCAAGCCTGCTTTGCCCATTCGCCGACAGGCCCGCTGTTCCTGCCCTAGCAGGGGGCGATAATCACATCAAGCTCCCTGACAAGACGCATTGAATTCAGCCTCGGTCCCCTTAAGAGCCCCGGCACCCATCAGCCTTTTCTTCAGCATGGTGACGTAACAATGAGCCGCTTGTGTTTTCATTTTTCACCCTCCATCACTTTTTTTTCTCCTCCTTGCCAAATTATTTAAATACGGACGTCCGACTTCACGTCATGAAAACGAAATTCGACTTGTTAGACATAAATCCAGAAGGATGCCGAACAAAACGGGGTGCCTTTTCATCTGCGTAAGGCTTTTCTTAGCCTTATATTTATATTTATATATGAACTGATGCCTGTTTTGTAAACAAAAATGCTTCTGCATACTGAGTTGTACTTTCATCAGGTTCAAGAATGCAATGTTGGAGCTGATTTTCTATGAATTTTACGCTTTTTTCCCGATTACTGTGGAATAAAGGTGCATCAGTCAACAGGCACGTTTTCTCAAATTGGTCAGTGTGTAATGGCAATCGATCATCAAAACAGTGACAGAGCACGAGGTTCAAACCGTACACCGTCGCAAGTCACCAAAGGGCAGTCGGTCTCCAAGAAAGGATGCTACCGCTTTAAGACTAAGAGGTCCTGGTGCTACCTATTAGCACAAAGGCGATCATTTCAGTTCTTACTGGTAGCTGCCTCATAGCCCATCCTGGCGATTGCACGTATACGTGCATGGCTGCTTTCCGTGCACGCGGTACGTGTCGCTCTACGAGCATGTCCGGGTTGCGCATATGCGCACATGTGCGTCTCGTGCGTAACGGAGATGTGCTTCTCAGTCTTCATCCATTCCACACCAATATAAACGCGTCCATGATTCGGGCAGAATCTGAAAGAATTTTAGGGGGGGGGGGTGTCCTTTTTTTTCTTTCTTTTTCAAATCCACCAAAACTGAAGAAAAATGCAAGTGACCGCTGGGGAGCAGTTCTGTGGCCTGCACTTTGGTGAGTGGGGGATCCCAGCGTCCTGCTGGAGCCTCATTCATCACCTGCTATCAATGGCCGCCGCTCTGCCTCCGGCTGGCGGCCCAGGTAGGGTGCCGCGGCACACAATGTGGGAGGATTAGTATCAAAGCCGCAAGGGACTGGGCCCCGAATCTCAGGCTGCCTTTCAGTGCTAGCGGGGACCGAACGCAGCACCGGCCAAGGTCACCGTCTCCTGCGTGGAGAGGACTGGGAACGGACCCTGGGAATCGGCCGCTTCTCCTCTCATCATTGCGGGGGCTTCCAGCACAGCAGGTGTCTCTCTGTTAAACGTACATCTGTTTGTCTGGGGATACCGTAGCTGACAACAAGATAAAGCCGCCATTTTCTTTTAACCCCCCCCTTACTCTCTCTTTTTTGTTTTGTTTTCCGGGCTTTCTTGCTTTATTTCTCGTTCCCCTTTTGTTTCCTTTTTTTCGGACCGCTTCTTTTTCACGTGACGACTGTATGTGAGTTTCGCCGAAAGAACATTGTGTCCAGGAGCCTGGGTTAGCCTAGCAGCGTGCTAATGCTGAAATGGTGATCGCTGGGAGAAGAAACGACGGGAGCGGACGGTGCAAATAGGGCGGGGGGCACTGCATCTGAAGGGCAAGAAGATGGGGTGAAGGAAGTGATCTGATGAACCAAATGATCACAGAACCTGTAATGTAAGAGAAGATCAGAAATTAGCCTGTGTATTCTCTCATCCCGTCTATGTCCTCAATCCATTCCAGTGAAAAAATGGAATTACAGGTAAAAGTTGCCTGGAGATGGGAATATATGCTTTTTAATTGATTTCTTGCTTTTTATTCAGCAATTTAATGCCTTGTTTTGTGAATGGATTGTAAAATAAATGGTAATAATTGTATTAATAATTGTATGTATGAGTCGATGGTCATGTGATGGCATGAATTGGATGAGGCTTTTGGAGCAGAGCAAATGGCTAAAGTTGACAAAAATCTTGTTGTGGTGGCCTACACACAGAAAGGTCAGAAACTGCAAAGATTATTAACGGGGACGGGAAAATAAAGGGAGTGAGGTAATGATGATGTAAAAGCTGGCCCATGATAGATTTTGAGGCAAAAAGCGAGTTTTTCTCAAATGGGATGTGGGCAAGTTGTCATGACGACAGGGATGTTCTGCTGATGAAGTCTTGCTCCTCGTTGTCCAATCAGATCGTGGGGCTAAAGCTGCAGCACGAACAGGGGAGACGCACCTATTCCGGCAGCACAATGCCAAGCAGGACAGCCTGGTCCGGGACCACCAACAGAATCTGACAATTCGGAAAAGGCACCGGGGCCACAACGGTTCAGCACAAAACGCGAACCTGGGAAAGAAGGGAGTGGGACAGCCAGGTAGGGGGCCATTGTCACATCTGCTACTGCTAATGTCACAGTTTGCCACTGATGTAAATATTGCCAAAAATGTAACTTGCTGTATTGTTCCCATTCATCAGGCTAATCTTTGGGAGAAAAAAAAATTAGCGAGTGCTGTGAGCGATTGAGAGATAAATCCGTTATTTTTAAAAAGCTAGCTGTTTTTTTACGTTATTTTTATGTCTACTTTTGCATGGCGCTCTGGCAGGTGGTTTGGCTAAAGTGGCTGGCGGGAAAAAAAATAATTTCCGGTAAAAGAAAAACATGAATATAAAAATCACAAACTTATCGCATTATATGTATTTGCGGATTTTGCAGTGGGCTTTAATGCAACAGTAGAAAAGATTAATATGCATAAACCACAGGTTGTCATTCGGACAAAAGAAAGAAATTCCAAGAGAAGCATCATTTGGGCCTTTTATCCGAGTCCCTGGGTTCAATTCTCCCTTTTTTCGGGTCCCGAGTTAACGGTGTAAACGCGAAAATGCCTGTAGCTCAGTTGGACGTACTGTGCTTAGCAGAGACTCGCTGCTCGCACTGCAAGTAGCCATTACGGTCATCCTTTTAAGTGGCGTTTAGTACACATGATATTGTGGTGGCCCACCGCTAATGTCCGATGTTTGCGAACACTGATGAAAGATGCGGCGATAAGGCGATTAAAGTGTCGGCTTTTCCATTAGTTGTGCCCCGTCCATCATCCATCCATCCATCCACGCACCCCCCCCCCCCCACACATCTGTCCCCCTCATTCCTCTCCAATATCGCTATCGCGGGGTCTCTGTGGGAAGCTTTTCGGCATGCTGGCCCCTAGCTGTGGATGTATTTGACGCTTCAAACTTGAAGATGAAATGTATAATGTCAGCATGGAAGCCATCATTATTCCCACCTAGCTGGAAATCCGTAGAGCCGACACCGTGTGGAGGACGGCGGTCAGACGGGGGAATCGGCGCCAAGATGGTCGCTATAGATACGGGTAGGAGAATGCGGTATCTGGAAAACTGATAGGAAAATTGGAAAACACTTTGTTGTAAACATCATTAGAATTCAAGTCATTTGATATGTACACAGCTCTGGAAAAAAATTGAGACCACAGCAACATTTTCGGTTTCACTCATTTCTCAGTTTATGGTTATTCGCCAGTGTAAAATATACATTGTTTTGCAAACTCCAGCCTGGCTCTTCCCTGCTTCTCATTGATGAAGGGCTTGCTTTATAGGACTTCAGTCCTACATCTAGGAGCCTGTTATGAATTGCCCTAGTAGTGCACTTCACACCACTTAATGTTTCCCATTCTTTTTGAAGGTCACTTGAGGCCATCCTCCGATTTATGAGCCACTGCCAGATAAGTTAATGTCATCTCTGGCATTAGAAAATCACTTCTGCCCTCTACCTGGCTGGTTTCTGGTCATTGCCAGTGTCTCCTGCTTCACCTTGTTCTTGTGTACTGCCGTCTTGCAAACGTTGAGCCTCCTAGAAGCAGCCTGCCACTCAATGTAGCCATCTGCCAGCAGAACCAGGAATAAATCAGGATTTTAAAATGCAGATTTTAAAGATATAGAGCAGCCTTTTAATTTTTACCAGAGCTGGGTGTCTGTGCATGTGTGTGTATCCTTCAATGCCTTGTGCAAAGTCCACATAACCACCCACCACCCAATGAATCAACATGTTGTAAACAAGAAATTCATGACACACCGATACAGCTATAGCCTATTTGAATGGAACAGCATTTGATATGTAGAAATCATGACCTCAGACATGAGGAGAGTTATTTGGACATCTAAGAGATTGCCTGGCTGGTATCTACATGCGGTATTTATCACTGTCTATTTCATCTTTAACTCCATGTCTATATACTTGTGCAAAATATTATTGTTGGGACTTGCATATGTTCTTCACTGGGTTGTTATTCAGGAATTACTCCATCTCTCTGTAATCAGTTACTCAGAAAGCACACATTCTGATTACTCTCAAATTACTGACATAATTTAGGAATTGAGATAATTGTAATCAGGTCATTCTGACTGGATGCCGATTAATATTTCATGACACCTAAGGAATTGTAAACTTCAACAAAATGTAAAATAGAAGGTTGAACAGAGTGTACAAAGCACATTCATTTAAACTCAATTAAAACAAATCTCATGCAAAGTAGCTGAGTTCTTGATGATATGTGCTATTACAATTTGCTATTGTACAATGAATTCGTCATCATCCAAAGGATAGTAGATGATTATTGAACTAGATTCATGCTTTGTGGAATTTCCATTTGAATCTCTACAGACGTAGACAGCAGACTCCTATTCCTATGGTCTATAAAAAAATATGAAGAAATGTGTAAATAAAATATGCTGCAATAACACCAGTCCCCCAATTAACTGATATATCAACTGAATAAAGTGACATAATTCACACTGGTTAATAAGAAAGTTCCAAAACGTAGCTTTATATATGATGTTTTACATTAGCTTTTTCAGTCATGTGGTGCTACCATGGCCAGTGGCAACACTAGAAACGTTTATTTAAATGAAATATAAGTATTTGCCATTGATCCATACATTGGGTCAGAGTGCTTGGCAAGTGTCTGGGATGACACTTCAAATATCAAGGCCTTCAAATATCCAAATGCAGTTTTAAAGCAAAGACCACATTTAGAATCTGCGATGGTCTAAACACGGCTACTCGTGGCCTCAAATCATAATTCTGCGGAAGACATATCCAAAGTGTATATGAGAAAGACAGAGGTGAAGGACACAAGTCTTGGCAGTCTTAGGGCTTTGGTTTATTATTATTATTATTATTATTATTATTATTATTATTATTATTATTATTGTAAACCCCAATCTGATAATGTAATTGAGGTCAGCAGAATATAGAACCGCCATACCCCTGGAAATACATCCCCTCTGATAATAGAATGGAACTCTGAGTATTATTTTTTCAGGATGCTGCCATTACATCGTAACAGTGGTTTAATTTTAAACTGGTGGTGAGACCATTATATCCCTGTAAGAGTTTTAAATCATCACTGTGTCACCATCAATACGGGTCATCATTGCTTCATCAGCCCTATTAGCTTCATGAAAAATGTGTCCACCATGGCAGAACAATTAAAGCTCTTATATGTCATCAGACTAACAGTGCATGTTATTCACTATCAATTTGTAAATAAGTCAATGGCTTCATAGGTTTAGGGTAGACCTCTTGCATTGGTAGCTCAGTATTGTACACCGATTGATGGTCTATTAGGTGAAAATACTCATATGACAGAGTGAACGTGTTAGAGGCTCCAGCAGATACTGTAAATATCTATGGAAATTAGTGAGCAAGACTGATGAAATATTCTGCCACCTTGCAGTCCAAGTGGAAATATGGCGAAGACAAGAAAAAGCCATGAAAGTGAAGAGAAAGGCATACAGATGTAAAAGAATAAAGAAAAATAAAACAATATCCAATGTCTGTTACCTACCATTGAGGCTGAATGGGAGTATCCGATGGAATTCCAATGGTGCTGTCTGTATGTGAATTTTTTTGGCCTAGTAATAAAATTCCAGACAAACAAGCAATTAAATCTTGGAATAGTCTTTGAATATTGAGGACTGTTGATTGAATGGCTGTTTGCCACCCATCTCTTTAGTTGCATTAATGTTTGCATACAACATACAGCTGCAATAGATCATTTCACAATATGAAAATCCATCTATCCATCCCTTTTCTGAAAGTGCTTATACTATTCAGGGTCACGGGGGGTCCGGAGCCTATGGGTGCAATGCAGGGAACAACGCAGGATGGGGCACCAACCCATCACACGGCACACGCACACACACACACACACACACACACACCATTCACTCACACCTATGGGCAATTTGGTAACTCCTATTAGCCTCAGCATGTTTTAGGATTACGGGGGGGACCAGAGTACCCAGAGGAAACCCCACAATGACATGGGGAGAACATGCAAACTCCACACACATGGAACCCTGGTGGAGACTTGAACCCAGGTCCCAGAAGTGTGAGGAGACAACACTAACCACTGCATCACCATGGCGCCCCCTCAAAATATGAAAATAAAAAACACTTTTTTAATTTTAGTTTTGCATTTGTGAAAAGTTGAACCCAACCAAACTTGGGTCCTTTTCATACAGGCTTTAGCTTGTACTAGTTAAATCCTCTGTTCCAAATGCTAGACACCAACAGACATCTATAGAGAAGTTACTGATATCTGTCATATTAATGTGGGCTGGTCATATGGGGAAAGCTAAAGTACAATACAGTTATGAAAGATTGTACACACTTGTCAAAATGTTCTCTATAGTTCTGTTTGTAATTCTGGTTCTGAGTATTATCAAGATAGACATTTTACTCACTGGCAAAGGTGTACTTACTGTGTAAACTGTTAATGTTTATTTTAGTAAAATAAGTACTAAAATCGCATAGGATTGCCGATCCAATTCAGTATGTATAATGAAAATATCAAGTCTAATAACTAGATGCTAACAACCTTGTTAACAAAACAAATGTTAACTACAGCAGCAGTAACAAATAACTGCAGGTATTGATGAATGGCCTTTAACACCGTTAGAGCAAACAAACATTTCATTTAAGAAGCAAAGTACTTTGAGCTAACTCATCTGTTTCCTACATGTGCTCATAAGCAGTCACTATGGTTACACATATTCCAAACAGTTTTGCAGTACATCGTACGGAGTATTAAATCACAGATGATTTAAAAGAAAGACTAACCATTAAATATGCTTCTCAGAAATCCATGTTTTGCATCAAATGCGAGACACACGTCCATTCATTCATTCATTCATTCATCTTCCTAAACCACTTACTTCACTGCAGGGTCACTGTAAATGTCTAATTACAGTTGGCAAATTCCTTCAATGTTAATTAAAAAGTTTTACAGTTACAGAAGGTATTTTGTAACCCATGTATATTTTTCCCATGGTAACTATATAAAAACTGTATACTGTGAATTGTGTCTGAAGTTTCAAAAACAATAATTATAATAACTACATTTTTTCAGAATATTTTCCAGAGGTTTCCAAAAAATACAAACACCTAATTCCTATTCATAACAAGAGATGAATTCTCACATGTGATGCATACATACTGTATGTAACCAATGCATGGTCAATCATGGCTGAAGCTTTGAGGTTATGCTCATGGGAAAGTGGTGTGGCATACTTGTGAATCTTAAGAACCAAGTGAAGTGGAAATCACCTGAAGAACAGATATTGGACATGCACATTAGAGGTCTACTTAGAAGCAGTGCAATTTTTCTTTAGACCTAACCAGTGTCAGAGAAATATCATTACATTGCTTGCATCAGTGTCCATTGAATCTGAGGGCACAGTTTGTTGGCCAGATAGACAGATGTGTTGTGCGATGAGTAAGAAGTTGTTTTAATGGAATTCCGGTTCGTCCATTGATGTGGTTAGTTTTGTCTTGAGGGTAGGGGATCGCGTCTGGGGAAGTATACTGATGACGCATGATTTTAAGATGCCTTGCTAAGAAGTGTGTAAAACAGTATTTTGTTTGTCATAGGAAATATTGACTTAGCCTTTTGTCATCCAGTGGTACAAATATCATTCTGTCCGTTCATCAGTCTTGTGCTGAAACAAAGTAGGATTGCAAAACAGTCTGACTGGTTTTTGTTGAACCTCATGTGTTGTAAATGGCTGTGCTCCACTTGTTAGCCTGACAGGTCGTTTCTGTCACCCCTCTGTTCCTGTTACTTATCAGGGTACAAAGGGGGTCAAGAAGATTGTGTATTGATACACAAGGTGGTTGCCAAATTCATTAGCCAGGGAGCCATCCCAGTGGTGTCTTGCTGTGGTTTGCTGAAGTTTGGTCAGGCTGGATTTTTACACTGGAAGTTTGATACCCTCTTGATTCTTCTGTTTCCAGAATGAAAGGACCAGAAACAAAAGCAGACATTACACTAATCTCAGGAAATGGACTTTTCATAGTTCACAGTCATCACTGAATGGTCGTTTGTCCAAATGATAGTTGCCTGGAGCCAGTTCTCGGTGTACAAACTCTAGGTCATGGGGACAGGAAAGCCCCCCAACATTACCAAAGTTCAGGGCAGGAACTTCAGATTGTGTTTGGTTGACCTAATTTCTGTTTGAGGAATGTTTAAAGAAATATATTTCACAACCTGGTGACCGTTTTCAAAAATTGCAAAAAGTCTAATGCAATACTTTCAGACTTCATTTTGAAAAGACCATGAAGATATGGCTTATGCTTAATTCAAGGAAGAATTTCATCTTCCACTGCCAATCCAGCGATCTCTAATATGTAAGTATCTATCGCACATGGTTCTCTGAACTATCCAAGGTCGTTCTTTAAAAGTCACACTATAAATTCTGGACTCTTAGTACTTATTTGACATGATCAAGGATAGCGTGCAAAACCTTGCAATGATAATATCGATAAGAAGACGAAGAAGAGGGGTACAGTAAGGTATTGGAGAAAGAAAATGTGATGAAAGTCTACCCTCTTATGAGGAGTTGTGTTACAAACTCCCAAGGAAGAGGCTATCATTAAGAGCTTGCAGAATGGAGGAGATTGTTAACAACTTTGACCTTCATTGAGATGCTATAGTTGTCATTGCAAAGCATGCAAACAGATGCTACAGTTGTCATAGCGAAGCATGCAAACAGATGCTACAGACTTAGCATGTATTCATTTTTGGCAAATAGTAAATGGGGTTTGACTTCCTTTTTGGCAACCTTATCGACTCTCGGCCCAGATATCTATAGAGAGTGGCTGAGATTTGCAACTCATCCCTTTGGAAGATATTCATGTAAGCCCCCGGGCGAAGGCTGCCCCATTCCTTTAACCAAATGGAAGGAGATTAATCAGTTTTGTCTCTTTAATCCAACTTTCATTTGGCCCCCCTTTAAAGTGCCCTCAGTCATATACAAATCTTTTCTTTTGAGAATTTCAATATTAAAAAGTTAAAGCCAACAAGGAGAACAGGAAACTAAGCTGCATGGGTCAAAAATGGGGGAGGGGGGGCACACAGTGCATAACACTGTGGCGTCACACTTCTAGGGTCACAGGACCCACCACCAATCTGCGTGTGAGATCAATTTTATTCAGTACTGCTTCCTTAAGGCATATTGCACATGGGATGACATCATTCCATTATGACATACGTTACCGTTGGCGAGATGCAGAGTGAGATGTACTCATGGACAGTAAGCAAACCTAGGGATTGATAGTAGCACTGTGTTATACGGACCTCTGCCTCTGCTCTTTAAATTCATGTAGGAAGAGCAGGCAGGCCATCAGACCTGGTCACTGCATGTACTGTAAACAGCAAATAAAAGTGCCATGTGAAACGTAGCCAAAGACGCGTCCAAATTTAGATGAACTGGCATCTCTAAATAGCCCATTATGTGTGCCTCTCAGTGGACTGGCATCCCATCCAGGGTGTCCCCCTGCCTTTGTGCACTGTGTTTCCTGAAGAGACTAAGGGCCCCCACGACCTTGTAGTGGTGTTTTGATGTTGGATGGTTGTAAATAGCCGTAGAGGACAACAGGCCACCCTAATGTACATTATCTTCTGTCTTTCTATTGACCAGGCGATGCTCAATACTGCTTACTACTACTAGCTGTTCAACATGTTTCAGTGTGATGCTTTATTAATAAGCACAACTCTTAGAAAAAATGTGGAAACCTATTACAGTGGCCAATTCTGGAAGAAGAACAAAGAGATTGTTTTTTGTAGGCTCAACTGACTGACAACGTTCAGACTCCTCTTTTAAATTTGCATTAGTAGTCTGGGTAGCCCTTATGAGGCTTTCTTGTTCTTTCTGTCTGTCCTGCGCTGTATTAACACTAAATATTGACTGTCTTGCATGGGAGCATGTGGACTGGTTTTGTTCACTGAATTTCAGAGAAGAGGTGAACCTCAGAGACTTTGTTAATTGCGAGGGAAAAAAATGCACTTTCATTTGTCTTCATACAAGTTAATATTAATGTTCCCTTTGATACTGCTTGATTCAGGTTAGTCAAAAATGTAAGCAAGGATCCCACTAAAAGGAACGACAAACAGAAAATATTTTTGGCTTGTTTTCCATTAGCAAAAATATTCAGCTGGGTCAGTCCGAATCAATATTTTATTCGTGCCCCTCTGGCTCATTTAAATTTATTTAACTGCTTCTGCCATTTCTCCAAAGCAAATGATTTCCCTTCTCAGTTCCATTAACCTCATATAGACCTCAGTCTTCCTGAGAAGAAAGATCACAGGACGATGAGGCGGCAGTTTGCTTTTTCCTAAACTGTGATTGGCAACATGATGACCGTCTCAAAGAGCTTTCTTCCCAACTAGCTAATTAAGACGAGTAAAATGAGAGACCCCAGAACAGAGGAAATCCGGGCTCTGTTGAGTTGCGTAAATTGTTACAGTGCTACAAAAAAGGTAAACATTTTCTCTAATAGTGGATATCTGTTTCTGCTTTGCATGCCGGGGTCCTCGTTGAGTATATCCACATGCCCCCCCCCCCCCCCCTGCTTTTCAGTGCG
>JAODKC010000095.1:9895315-9913558 GCA_026777985.1 Mormyrops attenuatus | reverse complement strand
CCCGGGGGGGCCCGCGCCCCCAGAATGAGAATTAGTTCAAAGGGAACTTGGAGTTTTCATACAAAGTTTAGGGTTTAGCATGGGCCCAGCCGCTGGCGGCGCGCCTCCTGTCCTTTAACACAAGCTTTTTGTTTACGGAAAACAGTCGTCACCGGGAACGTCGCTGGGGGGCAAAACCTGGACAGAAAGGGGGGCCACATCCTGATTTCTTGAACGAACTCCTCTGGAATTTGGGAAAGAGAACGGCTGTTTGGGATGATATGTCTGGGCAACACCTTCAGTACACACGTCCTGCCGAAAAAGCGGCCTTGTTAGGGGCGAAATTTTGTCCTCCAGTGCTTTTTTTTGGTTAATTATGGTAAATGCTATGACCAAGGAGCTGGTCCTGCTTCACACCAGAATCTGATGATTTTTTATATCATACTCCCCTGTATCTCACCAGTGTATATCCCACCTGTCTGAATTCACATTCGTCATGGTAAAATAACATTTCCACACTTTTTTTTACAGAATCACAGTCAGTAAGACCTTTATTAGTTAAGTATATTAACATACAACAAATTTGTCTTGGTGGGTGTGTCCACGGTATAATATAGAACATGCAAGACCATTTCAGGCTAATTAACACATGAAATTTAACACATACCTTTTACACTGGACTGTCTACTGCCAGTCAGACACAGCATGAGATGGAATGAAGACTGAATATAGGCAAACGGGGCTGGTGCTAGAAAACGGACCTCTTTTTTTTTATCCTTCAACTGAACTCTACGGTCCGTAAAATATGGTCCAGCATTAGTGCCTTTTTCAGAGTAAATACGGTAAGGCTAATAAGGCTTCGAAATCCACAGTGGCTGGGTTTTCTGTGTGCTGTCAGTCCTGCCTGCTTTAACCCAATGGGAACCGTTGGAGTAGCCAGTGTGAAGTGAGCTGAAGAGGCCGGTGATGATGCCACCTGCTGTGGGCTCCTCTCTGCCGTCAGTGCCGAACCCTCCACCTACTAACTGGCAAATAAACACAGATAAATGACACGGGTCGGAACAAAGAGCGTCGTCTTTTTATGCGCAGATTAAAAATAGAAATTATATTAATAAAAAAGGAGAAATTCATTTGGCTGCATCAAAAACAAAAAAACAAAAAAAGCCAGCCAGTAAACCGAGTCCCCATCGTTAATCAATTTGTTATCTCTTGAGGCTGCTCTTCTGAAGTTCGGCGAAAATAAAGACTGAATGAAAAGCTGTTTATGTTAATCTTGGGGTAAAGAGCCGAAAGGCCAGGTATGGTAAGCGAGCCTCGTAAACGGGCGCATGCAGCATGCTGCATTAGAGTGTGTCCACGCCTCTGATTTTCTAAATCTAGTTTTATGTTTCATTTTGTTTGTGGTGGGAGCTCAGCTCTGGCATGTGACCATCTCCAGCTGGGGGGTTTAACGCCAGAGTAGCTCTGAACCCCATCCAAATCCGCTGTAATCTGCCGCGGGACGGCGCGCCAATCTTCCCTACCTTCCGTTTCGGTCGTAACCTATGACCGTGGGGGGTGTGATGAGAGGGGCTTAGCGCCGTGTCGCTCGAAGTGTGCAGGACCGCATGGCTACCTGTGCAGGATGGGATGGCTACCTGTGCAGTACCGCTGTGCTGAAGAGGAGGGCCAGAACTGAATCCGCAGAACATGGGACAGATGCGGATGCAAAGCTTTGTAAGGGTCCTGCATGGTCACCTGAGCGGCTTCTCTACAGGTATTTCCTTCCAGATCCTGGGAACAAAAATAAAATCTGGGAAAGTGAAACACGTGTGATATGCCCTAACATCCATCCATCTTCAATCCACATTTCTGGGGAGGGGGTTCAGAAGTACAGAGAACAAGGCCGGGGAACTGCGGGAGGGGAGTGGTGTTCCCCCGTACTACACGGGAGGGCAACGCAAACCCCATACACGCAGAGCGGGGGCCGCGTTCACACCCCTCATTCCTGGAAGACCAATAGCACCATGCACTGTGCCTCACTGGAGCCAAGCATTTGTTCTAAAAAACAAATGCTTAGTAAAGCATTGTTTGCATGTTACTGCCATGTTTTAAACCGTGGCAGTGTGTTTAACCCATGGGGAGGATCGAACCCCCCCATAATAAAGGTCCCATTGGGATGGATTACCACCCCCCACCCTAACCCACCTGTGTGGCATACCACACACCCCAAAGAAGGCCTGTCTTTATTGGTAAACACTGATTTATATAACTTGTCCCCCCGCCCTTTTAATTGCACTATGCAGTTAACTCCCCCCCCCCCAAGTGTCATATGTTGTTTTAAATGGGCCTTTAAGCTAACCGCTGTAAACATCGTGAACAATTTCATGCACCGGGCCTGTATTTACGGGAGGGGCGGGGGCACCCATCTTACATACAGCAAAGACCCCAGCTTTCCAGAAGCAGAGATGGAATGTTGACTGTGCATGAGGTCTCGTCCTGTATTCCCACATCACCGTGGAAACAGCCTCCATGCTTCTCCATTACGACCTCTATAGAACCAGAGCTCCACCATGCACTCTATTCTGCCACTTCGCCTGCTTTCTGAGTTTGCTTGCCATACTTCACTTCTGTAACATATTATTCATTGTGCTACATTTCAATAATACAGTGAACAGGCAGTGGTGGCCTAATGCTTAGGGAAGAGTGCTGTGATTGGAAGGTTGCTGATTCAAATCCCCAGCCAGCAGAGTACTGTAAAGTACCACCCCCAGGTGCTGAATAATAGGTGCCCGCTGCTATGTTACATATGGGTTAAATGCAGAGGACACATTTCATTTTTGTGTGCTATGGTGTGACAATTAATCACTTCATTGTCATATCACAAATTATCGTTAAAATGATCATTTTCTGCTAGTCTTCAGAGCTGAGCTTTTGTATGGATAGCAAAACAGCAAGGAACAAGAATTTCCTTTTAAGGAACAGGAATAAAGTTCTCATTGTTTGGTTAGAAGATATGCTATATTAAATGTTATCAGTCACCCCTGGTGAGGGCTAGGTGCCGTGTATTTAAAGTAAATTGGCACCATTTTTACCCTGGACAAGGTAGGATTTTTCCACAGAATGTTCTTTGTTTTATGTTTCGTATTTTATGTCTTTCATTGTTTTTCTGTTATTGATGTAAATATGTACAGCACTTTGGTCAACCTTGCTTGTTTAAAAGAGCTCTATAAATAAGCTTTGATTTGATTTGATTTTATTTTGTTTAGTAACTTAAGCCTTCAGTTCAGGGATACTCAACTTGTATCCTGCAGACTTTCCTACATGCAGGTTTACCAGCTCAATTCATTAGTTGGTTAGTTTGTTCGTGAATTAACTATTATTAACTGTGATGCTAAATAGCTGAAGGAGAGCTATAAGTCGTTCTGTTGAGCACCTGTGTGCTACGAGGCTAGACTCCTCACTCCGGTCCTTTAAATTCCAAAAGTCTGCATATCGACACCTAGTGGCCAACGCGTGAGCAGCGGGAATAACGACAGGGCAGTGTTCTTAACCAGGGCGACGTGACACGGTTCTGCATGGCAGAGGCTTGTGGAGGCGGTTAGCGACAGACGCTAACTCCACGCGTGGATCCCAAGTGGACAGGCAGTCCTTTCCACCTCCCCCTCACCAGGGCCCAGGTCCACCTCCAAGGCACAAGCAACTGGGGGCCCGCAACTCGACACAGACGACCGCACCATTTCCACTGGAAAAAAAAGCTGATATAGCATCCTGCATACCTCAGTGCCACACAGCTGATTCCCCAGGCGACGTTTGGGGCTGCGGTCAGGCCACCCCGGTTTGGAACACTTCCAGGCGCCGCCAGAATAAATGGACCGATGCCACATGACCTGCTTTCGTTGTTCTTCCCAAAGCTGAACCGGAGGGACCCGCTGTAAGAGTCCACATTAAAGGGCTGGTGCGTTGACGATGCATGCTCTGCCTTCACAGACATAACACGACCTTTAAGCTCATCGCTCTTCGCTCCGCTTCCTCGTCCATTTTCAACCACGGCAGGTTATGGGATTATGGGACTATAGTTCTCAATACCACCCCCCACCCCAACCGGCAGGTTTTGTGTGGGATGAAGAAGGTACTCCTTGGCCGTTTGAGTCTTTGAATCTCTATGGTTGCAGGTTCAGGGAAACAAAACCGAAAGCTTTACTGAAATCTGTTCCATTCATACATTTGTGGTGGCTCTTTTGTATAAAGAGGCAGGTGCTGTAGGTTGGGGTGACAGAACCTCTCAAAGAAGCTACAAGACACTGTCTCCTCTAGCATTCTAGGAAGAGCAGAGTGCTAAGCAGGTCAGAATGTGCTTGAAGGGTAATACTCTCATGAGGACACTGATTCATCTGCTATCCCATCATGCCTTGCAGGAGCCTTCTGCCTCTGTCACCAATACAAGACGGTCAGCCCCGGTTTTACCCTTAGGAATCACCGACGCCTCGCAGATCTAACAGGAATATGAGCCAATGACACCAAAGCAGCAAATAGAAATGAATTGTTCAGGGACGGATAACAGCAAGTCCGAGTGGCAGTTACTGGGGCATAATGCCACCACGACACAGGCTTTTGGTAACAGCCGAGACAGGGTATAGATCGTGGACCGTGGAATGTATTGGAATGGGGGAGGGGGCATGAAGCCTTGTCTGCTTGTCTGTCTGTTTTTGAAAACCTCAGGTATAACATTTTGTTTAAAAAAATAGATAATTCAGGCTTTTATTAATGAAATTTTGGATTAAATTATTCGTAGGTCGTTCTTTCATGAATGATCATCACTGTATCCCTAATGATGCTCCAAACGTTATACAGCCATGGGCGCAGGTGCCCCCCGCCCCCAGTTTCTCAGACCATGACATAGATGAACACGTCTCCACTTTCTCCATTATTTGCTCACTACACGCTTGGTCACTTTGACGACGGCTTTCGTTCTCGTGGGCCTCTTACACAGAGACCCCAAGACCGAGCGCAAAAATGAACAAAAACACGTCATACTACACGTCTGATACGGGAGAGAGACTACGTCTTGCAACAGGCCGGCTGAGAGCTATTCCATTTAACAAGTTAATTAGCGTCAAAAGTACTGCACCGATATGGAGGCCTGGATTAAGGACGTTAGCCTGGGGTGCAAACAGCGACCGTTAACTTCCTGGAGTGACAGGGGGGACGTGAGGACAGCAAAGCCACAGGCAAGGGGAGGTTGGCCCCAGCAGGAATGCTGGTGCAGAATTTGCGACGGCAGCCATGCGTACCCGGGCTGTGGGACTGAAGGGTATTGTCTCCTGTGTTTATCTGTCGCATCCTACACAGCACTTAGTTGCGGCGGCGCCCCGTTAGTGCCACAGAGCAGCCATTGTGAGGAAACCTTCCTAGACTTGCAGCCTGCAGTCCCTCTTGTCTTAGTGTCGCCAGTCTTTTTTTTGTTCCAACACGGGGCCAATTAAGGCCGTTTCCCAAGGCCGCGACTTTCCCAATTATCGCTCTCCGCTCATACCTTCGCATCTCTCCTGCTTGCAGGCATTACTCTGACGAAGGCTTTGCAGACAACAGAGACTGCAGGGAGGGGTCGTGTGGGTGGGGGGCTGGGGGGGGGGCGTGCTTGCAGCTTTATGACTGGCCACATATGTTTCTGGATCTTTGTATTTACATGTTTCCCATGGAAAAAGAGGAGGGGAGGCAGAGGGAGCAGCCATATGGTTCTTGTTTGGGGAGGGGGGTTAAGGCGGGGCTGCTGCATTGTGTTTGCTCTAGCCTACATAGGACGCATCCTCGTGACGGCTCGCTAATCACCATCCCGCCGTCCCACCCACCGGCCATTTTATTGTTTTTAAACAAGTCTTTTCCAGATCCACTACAGAGGCGAGAAGCTCTCAATTACGGACCGAGGCCTTTCAGGTATGGCTGAGCTCAGCGAACCGGGGCAGGTTTGTTTTTAAAAAACATATATTAGAATAAAAAAGGTTTATTGAGTCAAAGAGAGAAGAATCGCGGGCCGCGAGGCAGCCGCGCTCCCTGCTGCCAGCGCTGTCCCGCTGCTGAGGCTGTGTGGTGAATGTGCCCGCCTTGGGCGCCGTGGTGACGTATTAAACACGGGGCACGCAATTATATACCCACATGAAACCCAACACCAGACAGAACGCGAGAGCCTGGCCCCCCTCTGACAGAGATGGGCCAGCAGGAATGCCTCGTGGGGGGGGGACATTCCATTCCGCTGCGCACGCCTCTGACCTGTAATAATCTTTCAGTGTGACTTTTTTCTTTTGGGGGGAGGTACTTAATAACAGACTCTGGGGTGCCGGCACTCCATAAGAGCTTAATAATATAAGGCACGTGGATTGAGCGTCCATATCTGCCAAAGAAAATGGCCAGTAAGACCCACATTTCTCATACTCAGGTCGCTGTGGTAAGTGAGGGACGTGGCTGGAATTTTACCTGCATTCCAAAGTGCTGGAGACGCACGTGTCCATGTACATGTGTGGGGTACTTCTGAACTTGTGAATGTACAGCGGATGTACTTATTTTCTTGTACTTATTTGATACTATGGTCTGCAGTAAACACGCAAGCCGGAATTTCATTGTACTATGTAGAGATGATGGCAATGAGCCTCAAATGTTAAAAAATGTCAATGGCCGTCCCCTTTGTCTTTAACGTAAAGTCAAGGAAGTACAGCCCTGGTTGGTGGGTAGAGAGTCCTCCAGGAAGGATGGAATGTCAATGTCAAAGGGCAGAGAGGTTGTTAAGTCCGTATTATACACTCACTGGCCACTTTATTAGGTACACCTTGCTAGTACTGGGTCGGGCCCCCTTTTACCCTCAGAACTGCCTTAATTCTTCATGGTATAGATTCAACAAGGTGCTTGAAACTTTCTTCACAGACTTTCGTCCATGTTGTCATGGTAGAATCACACAGTTGCTGCAGGTTTGTCGGTTGCACCTCCATGATGCTAATCTCTTGTTCCACCACATCCCAAGGGGGTTCCAGTAGATTAAGTTCTGGACTGTGGATGGTACTTTTGGCACAGTACTTTTGGTACTTTCGCTTTTCCATTGACTTCTGGTCAAGTATCAGTACCAAAAGCGAAAGTGCCAAACAGCTGGGGTACTTCTTTGGTACTTTGGGGTGGGACTTGAAATGCTTTCTTTGTCGATTGGTTATGAAAATAGCCTGGCTCTGAAATACAATACAAACACTGCCTGGAAAACAGTTGCAAACTCAGAAAATAACACAATTTGGTCGTAAGAACATATACAAGAAAAATATCCAGATGACTTGACAAGAAATTAAAAGTATTTTGTTGAGTATACTAATACATATGTATCATGCTGTCCTAGCGATGTGATTTTGTTATAAATATTGGGATACTTATAAAACAAAAAAGGAGTTCAGAAATTTCTCAGAAACCCAACTTTGAGTGATTTCAACGGCAAAGATGAAAATGATTTCGATTATCTCGGAGAATGTATGCAGCGCTCGTGCAAAAGCGGTGGAGGTAAAACTCGAAACTGATTTGTAAACATATAAGAATCTATTAAAGGAATGATAATTAGAATTGTAAAGCTTACTAAGTTTTTTTTCCTATGACACGGTCAGGTCAGGTTGGGCCCCATGTGCTGATGCAGCGCTTTGCTGCATCTATGAAACTCCTATTTGGTTCAACGAGCAGTTCAATAAGTCACCTAATAAAGCGGCCAGTGAGTGAATATTATTTATTTTTATATTATTATGCTATTATTATTATATTGAAATGTTTACTGCAGGGGTATTGCAGTAAGTAGCGCAGCTGCCTCACACCTCTAGGATTGGGGGCTCAAATCCCACCCCTCCTCTGGGCAGTTTGCATATTCTCCTTGCATGTTCTTCCCGAGTTGTGCAGGTTTCTTCCAGGTACCCCAGTTTCCCCCTGTGCTCCAAAGACATGTACTTTATATAAATTGCCCTTAAGTGGCAATGGCATCCCATCCAGGGTGTCTCCTTCCTTGTGCCCTGTGTTGGCTCCAGGTCTCCAACCACCATGTCCTGGATACGCAGTTGGAAATTGGATGGCTGGACATTTAATCTACAAGCAGGTGATAATGATTATACTCTAATCAAACTCTTATTCGCTAAGACCACCTAGTAGTTACCAAGACTATAAAATCTGCATTCACTCAAATTGTGAATAATCGCTTGTGATTGTGGAGATTGCTGTGTTATGCTAAAATATTATAGCTTCTCCTTTGTACTAATCTACATGGTATTGTTAACATTCATTTATAGTAATGCAATTACTTTATAGAATTCCTTTATAGAGAAGGCATTAAAGGCTAATGGCTCTTTAAAACCTGTTAAATGTATAATTGCATTGGACACTATGGCAACGTTTGTAATGACCCTTTTATTGCGGCATTGCACACTGAAATTATACTGAAATGCCACTAATGACTGTGTTCTCCTACAATGCAATTGAAGGCGGTTTTCAGCACTGGATTTCATTTTGGGTTCAGCTTAGAATATAGGCCAGTGTGTATATATTTTTTTCTCTGGCAACAGTCTGAAAATTATAATCAGCTACAAAGACACATTCCCCAGATTGTGTTTTTGGCTGTTTGTTCTGCAGTCCTGGGTATCATACTTACATAAAATCAAAACAAATGTATAAAGTGGCATCACAGTGGCAATGATGAATAATGTGTATCATTATGAGATATTCATCTTTACTATAGTGTATACTGTATATGATTTACTGTAAACTTTTAAAATCCCCTGTGCACATACACATGCAATAATCATACTGTTTGTCATAAGTGCCATTAGGGGTATCAACATAAAAGTTACATTTTCTTTGCTTTGGTTTAAACACGAATTTGTTGGGAAATTATCAGTAAATATTTGTTCCCGGCGGCCTCATAGCTTGCAAAATTCTTCAGGCTTCAGATTTGAAATGCAATCATCCTGCCAATCAAGTTCACAGTCAACTTTTTGCCGAAAATAGTAATTTGGTCTCCTATTGCACAAGATACTTTAATGTCCTAAACCAACCCGCGGTTCGGGGGCGGGGGGGCGGTCATCTGAAAAGAGGGGAGGGGGTTGAAGAAGAGGAAAATGAGCAACGAGGCTTTCGCTGGGGTGTAGGCTGGTGTAAACAAACCGAGAGCTTATGCGGGCTTTTGATCTTGTGAACCATGAAATCTTCCCAGTGAAAACAGGAAAATTAGGCTTTGCTGAGGGAAGGGGGAGTAGAAGCTTGGGGGGGGGAGCAAAAAAGTGACAAAAGCTGGCAGGAAAATAATATTTATCCCGAGATTGTGTGCTTTAATTTAACTTTGCCTTAATATCTGCTAATGGCTGCCCCGTACCCCTTTATGGGCAGGTAATGCCAGGGTAGCCGGAATCCCCGCTGAAGTTTTAAACACTCATTTACTCCCTAAAAAACAAAAATCCTTTGCCATCGAACTCTGTGGTTTTGTTAAGCAAACTCAAACTCAGCCACTATGGTATTTAACCAATACGATATATAAACTTGCTCTTTAAACTACAAGTATACTCATTGTAATACTGCATAATACTCCCTTCTCTAGCTTTACCAGCCTGAAATATGCACTGCTGTGTAGGTGGCTCTAAGAAGATTACCAGGTACATAAGTGCACTTAAGAATCGAGGATCTATGTGGCAAAAATGACATCACTACCATAGTCTGCATTTCTCATTTGATACCTGTAGTTTTTTTTCTTCAAAATGCATCCTGAAGTCTGCAAATTTTTAATAAGCCGCAAATGTGTGGAGTATGGGGCTCTATGGGTTGGGGCTCAATGCCTCTGATCAGAAGGTCTCAGGTTTGAATCCCACAATCAGCCAAACCGTAGCATCGGTGGTGGGGGGGACGTTACAAATGTACTGAACAATCACCTGTAGTAAAGTGGGCAGTGGTGGCTTAATGGTTAGGGACGCACACTTGTAATTGTAGTTCGAATCCCCTACCAGCAAGACACCACTGAGGTACACTGAGGAGGGTACCGCCCCCAAGCACTGCTCCCCGGGCGCTAAATTAGCTGCCCCCTGCTATGTCACATATGGGTTAAATGCAGAGAACGCATTTCGTTGTTGTGCACTGTGTGCTGTGGTGTGTCAACAATGACGATTAATCACTTAATTCTGGTAAAATAATACAAACTGATCAAACTTTCTTGATTAAAGCCTGAATTATAGGTATGTTTTTTTTAAATAATAATATGATTATTTTTTTTAGGCGAGGTAAACAATACTGGTTATTCACTGAATGTTGCCATTTGAAATCTACCAATCAATTGCACTTTTAGGATATATATATATTTAATGTTACATAATGGGTGGCATTAGCCAAATGTAAGGCGTCAAAAGTGTATCACGAGGTGAGCAGGTCTTTGTCAATTTGGGGGAAAAAAAATGAAGAGGCAGAAGGTTATATCTGAGTTTTTCAAAAGCACCCCTCCCATGGCTCCCCGCTTGTTCAGATGCATTCCGTTGTCTTGCTGGACCCTTGAGCGAAGCCCTTAATCCCACAAAAAATGCTCCAGGGCCGGCAGATAAATGGCCGGCCCCGTGCGATGACCTCAAGTTCTGCGTTCACCTCTATATGTGTATGTCTCAAAGGTGAGATACACGAAAACTAAAGTATTTCTATGTATCGGTGCCTGTAAAAACGGGCAAGTTTTGTTTCAATTGTCTTTCCCTCCACACCGGTCAAGTTCAGGGGAAAGCGGGAGAGAGTCTGTGTCTTGCCTCGCCCCAGAAAAGCCGCACTCTCACCTAGCTTTTCCCCAGTAGGATGTACAGAAGCGTGGAGGTGAGAGGCGTCCCTCCCTCTGAGGCTTCTGCCCAAGAGCTATCCATTTGAACTTCAATGATAGTCAGACGTCTTGTGAGGACTTGAAACGGGTGCCTTTGCCAGGCTGTTAGAAGTGCCGGGGCAAGCTTCTGTATCTGATATGATGTGAGGCTTACTTTTGTTTGATGGTTCGATTCAATGATACGAGCTGGTAGTAGGGGCAAAAACGGAGGGGGACGAAGGGGTGGGGGCGCAGCTCGATTGAGCGAAGGAAAGGCAGAGGGAGAGAGAAAAGGGGGATGAAAATGGGGTAGAGAGAGCAGGAGAGGCTGACACTCGCTTCAGCAGTCGTGCTATAGAGATGTGCCCATAACAGAACTGTGGTGTTTTTTGGGGGCTTGAGGATGATAAAGTAAGTGCCAAAAAAAATGTTTGCAGTGTTTCCATGAAGCAAATCCATCTACCTCTGCTGACAGTTCGAAGGAGCTTTAGATTGCAGCAATCACATACTGTTTTTTTCCCTTTTTTTTGCTTTCTTTTACCCTTTAGCCTTTTTAGACGACTGTAGGAAGCGTGATGTGTCCTTCACCCCTCCGCGCAGAAAATCCAGAGGGCGTCCGTACCCTTTACCAGGCGCCATCTTAAAAATGGGCAGAATCCGGAGATAATTTGCAGGTAAGTGGATGAATGGATTCATGAACGTCATTGTCTGGAGAAACTGGTTTGTTTGCCACTGCATTTAACTGCCTTCTCTGACACATTTTGCCCAGTGTAGCACTCAATTCATACAGTTGGGCATTTTGCTGTTGCAAAGAAGATACACCATACAGCACCTCCCTGTGGGACTAGAACCAACATCCTCTATTCATACTATAATGTGACTTATAGCAAAGGTTTAAGGTGGCAGGTTTGCGTTCTGATTATATCTATATACGCATTAGTGGGTAATATTCAGTCTTTCTGTTGAATAGGTTGTAGCAGTGATGTGCTGGAGATGACCTTGCCTACATCTTCCTGCTGTCCCTCTTCCTGGATCGCTCAGGGTCTGAAGCAGGCTGAAAGGTTCAAAAAGGGCCAGAAGACTAAAGGATCCAAACAGCCAGGCTTTGCTCTCTCTTTAGGACATTAAAATGAGCGTTCGGAGATAAAAATAAAAAAAAATGCACAAAATCAAAGGCCTAACGGTTAGGCCTGAAATGTCGACCCTGCGGTTTTAAAAAACTGACTTTGGTGTCACTTCAAAGCATCTCCCTGCCAGAAAGTGGACTAATGCTGCATGCATATGAAGATCGCACCGTTTGTGTGTCACCAGAGCCTGGGAGCCCGGACCCGGCCAGCCAGGCATCCAGGACGGAGGGGGCAAGAACAGACGGCTGCAGGGGGGAAGGGGGCAGGTCTGGTTTGTGACCCAGGGGTCATCCCTGCCCGCACCCTCTGTGATTGAGGCCTTCTTCTCTTGTTATGCCTGGAAAGATGGCCTCCTTTGAACTCTACAGTAGCTATAGAAACCGCTGGAGTTTCTCCACTTAATCTAAAGCTGTCAGGGTCTTCCTTGACTGCCACAGAAACCTTTAGTTAGAGAAAACTCTAGCAGACACATACTGACGCGAGCCAAATGAACTAAGCCCATTAACACCGTTTTTTTTTCCTTCCAAAGACTGGAAGCGAGTCATTTCATTTAGTTCAGTGACTGATTCATAATGACATACATGTATATATTTATTACTGTAATTCAGTTGGGATTCTTTGCCCAACAGTCACACTTTGCTCTGGTGGTCTTCAGTCTCCTGGGAAAACGGAGAGGGGATTGGAAAAAGGCTTCAAAACAGTGGCGTCATTAAGTAAACGCTCTCTCCCTCTCCTTTTGTCTTTCAGGGACTTTCATGACTGAGGCCATTAACAAAACTTACTTCACTGATAGCAATAGCAATATATATATGTGTGTGTGTCTGTGTATGTATATATATATATATATGTGTGTGTGTGTGTGTGTGTATATATATATATATGCACACACACACACACACAATCCAGTTTGCAGCAGTTTTGTGTGTTTCGGTGTGTGGCTTGGCCACCCAAACCACCCAAAACAATCCACCACTCGTTTTTTTTTATTATTTCTTGTTCTGTTTTGCTTTTACAAAATGAACAAATGCATGTCAGCAGTCAGGGCTGGATCCAGGCATAGGCAAACTAAGGGGCCCCAGACCAAGGCATGACAAAAACAATAAGAATGATTATACAAAATTAAAAGTAATTATAAAAATAATACCATATACATCAGTTAATTTTGATGTGCAGGCAGAACCCGGGCCACCTTTAGTTTCAGGCCGAACAGGCAGTTACTTAGGGATTCTGAATGACCTGCGGTGGGGAGGAAGTGAAATGATCATCAGTTTTCTTAGTAGGGGGCCTCCCAAGTAAAGCATTTCCTAGGGCCCCTGAAAAGATAGATCTGGCCCTGTCAGTACTGTGTCATTCACACTAATTCCATTGATAAATCACATCATTTCAATGTGTTTTCTTGTGTTTGTGTAATAAATGCTGGTAGATGTCAGTAATGACCAGTGGTCCACATTACCTCTTAGCTCAGCCCCGGTTGTCCCCTGGGTACCATGAACTGAAGCGCCGGGTCTGGTCACCAAGTCTAAGGTCGGACTTTAGGACTACAAAGTGTTCGTTAAGAGTTTAATTTTCCAGTCTCAAGCACTTCAAAGAAAGGCGAATCGGGGAGTCCACGGCCCTGCTAAGCACTGTCCTGGATCATGTTCTCTAATTTCAACAGCCTTAAATAAATATGTGCAATCTTCTTTTTTTCCAAGCCGATTCATTTTCCATTTATTTATTTTAAATGAATATTATTAGCTGCCCTCACAAGAAAGGTTCTTATGCTAATCCGTGCGAATCAGAGGCATTTTCTGTTTAATGCTTTACTCACGGGCCATGCCTAAAGACCCTGGCCTGCTGTACAGCCTCGCCAAATGAGCTCAGCACCCCTGCTCCATCTGCGCCACAATTTTGCTGGGGCGAGAGCCGGTTCCTTTGATCCCGGGCGGCATTCGGAATCTGCCGCTTGTGTGTTCAAAACATAAATGGGAAATGTGGTCACAAGCTTACTGTCTCACTATTTGATGCAGAGATAAAAAAAAAAAACACCCTAGTGTTTGTTGGGGGGAGGGGCTGGTACTCAATCCTCTGAAATGAGGCCGTTGTTCTTTATACGTGGGGAGTCATTGCTTTATCTGATTCCATCCTGCTTATTGAAAATGTAGAGATAAGCCCCTCCCACCATGACGGCATTCAGCCTCTATTCTATATCTGTCTTTCTTTTCTTCGCTTCTCTTCCTCCCGGCGTGTCGCTCCTTATCTCTGGCAGCTCGGCCGCCATAAAGAGGGCGCAGTCTTCCTGCCGGGCCCACCACACTGCAGGGTGCGCGGGCCCCGCCGCCCTCCCATCTGCACCCCACCCTGGGCAGCTCGGGTGGATGGCCCAGACATGCCTGAAATCGGCCCCCATACAGGGGGTACATTTGTGTGGGGGGGTTCTGGTGACAGCGCAGAGGAATGGGGTGTGGTGCCTATGGGAATAAACATATACGTGTTAATAGACGCTGAATAATGAAGTCAGAATGGCCCTGATGTGTATTCTCTGTCTCTCTCACACACACTCAAAGACACACACAGGTTTGTAATTATATCTTTATGGGGACTCTCCATTCCTTTCTATTTGGAAAATTCTAATCCCAACATGACGACCTTAACCCCTACCCCGCCCTAACATTAACCATAAGTAACCAAACAAAATACAAGACTTTTTTAGTTCATTGATTGCACTCACAGATCTTTGTGGGCACCTGGAAAATGGTCCCCACAACATCAAAATAACTGGTTTTTATTACATTGTGGTGGATATTTGGTTCCCAAAATGTAATATAAACATAATCCACACACACGCAATTACAAATGCGTACTAATAACACAAAAACAAGCATTTGTGAAGTGTTTTTGCTAATGGGCTTTAACGAAGCATTCAGAGACCATTTATCTGCCTCCTGGCCGGTCACATGACGCCCTCACCACCCCTTCCTGCCTCCTTGCCTCTCGTCCTTTACCCTGTCTGAAAATGTAAAAACCACTGCACATCACCTAAACTGTGGTCTCCTGGTATGTGCGCGCTTTATTGTTGTGTTTTCAAATTCAGAAATAATCCCAATTGAATATGACATGACACAAATGAGTGTATTAATGAAACGCAATAATAAATGCAAACAGAGGCAATCGGTAAAATGGGATTATCAATGTTAATTAATGTCAGTTAAAGTACTACAAGCTAAAAATATCTATCTATCTATCTATCTATCTATCTATCTGTCTATCTAGATAAAAGAAGGCATGATGGCCAGTAACTACACTGATCAGTAGGTCTGTTCGTTATAGAAATGAACATGTCATACTTACCCTAGAGATGACCAGAACCATCTGCCTGGTGCTGTACCACTGACCTCTACCAAAAGAACATCAATTATCCAGCTGTGCAAATGGATAACGTGATGCGCCGTACTGTAGGATACATAGGTTGGCAGAGACATGTACCCCTAACGGTGTAATCTGTGTGTGCATGCATGCTTGGGCGCGAGAGGCCCGGGAACCGGCCCCCTTTTCCACGTCTCTCACCTTCTCACCCCGGCGAGCTTTCATCTCATTGTTTCCATGACATCGAAGGGTTTTCCCCTGGATTTCAGAGAGATAGAGAAGCAAGATGGAGTATGAGAAATGTGTGCTCCAGATGAGCGCTGGCTGTGCGGCTATAAATTATCGTGAAAGGCTGGAATTACTAGCTGGACTTTCAACCTGAAAGATTAGCAGGTTGACTTATCGTAGCATTATAAACATACTGGGTGTGGCTCCACTCGTTCTACAATGTACAGACATATCTGTCTATGAGTGACAGCAAGAGTATTTGGGGTACAGTTGAGCCTGACATACACCTAACATTAATTAGCTGTTAGCCTAATATATAGTCAATGGCCTCACAGTTATGCCGATAAGGCGCAGTGAAGCCTGCCGGTTCTCTGGCTATGGACGTTAAAGCCAAACTGATGACACATACGGAACTTCTCAGACAGGCTATCGAGAATGTTTCTTCTGAAAGTCAAGAATTGTTCGTTTGATTTGTAAAATATATACATGGCAGTGATTACTGTGATATAGTAACCAAAAATCAGTCGGATGTATAGTACTGGACACAAATAAACAATCAATCAGTCAATCAAATAAATAAATAAGATGAATAAATATATAGCCATGTCAAAACAAGAGTGTGAGAACAAATACATGTCATATCACACAGGCGACAAAGTGACAGAGAACCTTCTGCCATTAATGTACCTATTTAACCTTGGTAAACAATGACCAAGTCCTGCAGCTGAGTGATTTTTCATTATTTTGATTAAATACTTCACTGATTTTCAGTAGCATAGGGGTGGTGTGGTAGTGCAGTGGTTAGCACTGTGTCCTTGCACCTCTGGGGCCAGAGTTTGAGTTTGTGTGGAGTTTGTTGAATCATGTTCTCTCCATGTTGTCGCAGGGTTTCCTCCAGGTTCGCCAGTTTCCCCCCACAGTACTAGGACATGAATAGGTGAATTGGAGTTTCCACATTGGCCATAGCTGTGAGTGAATGGAGCATGTCCTGCAATGGGTTGGTGTGGCACATAGGTAATCAGAAATAGCATTAATGCATTTTGAGTTTTCAGTTGTGTGTTAATACATCCATCCATCTTCCACAACTGCTTATTCAGCGCAAGGTCAAAGTGAAGCTAGAGCCTCAAAGTAAAGGATACAAACTGTCACTTTTCATGAGATGTGAGTCCATTGGTGAATTCACGCTCACAGCAGACAACTTAATGAAATCACTGTGTCTTTCTGCATTGCAGCCGGAAGCTGCCTCACCCAGAGGAATCCTATGCAAAGAGAAGAATACATAAACCAAAACACACAGAGAAGAATGGGCTGAGAATCAAACCCACAACCTGCCTTTTGGGCCTTTAAGTAGCGAGTACCTCACAAGTACCTGACAAGGGGCAGGACCCGGAAGGCCAGGACCAATGAGCAGGCTGGCTTTGTATCATCCTTACCGCCTTTCCAACCCCAGTTGGATATTTATGGATGATCCAGACGTCCTTCTTCCCTTCACAGAATCCCCTTTCCTTTTTACCATGAGATGATATAATGCAAGAGATCTGGCTTCTTACTGACCCCATCTCCTGATCTTCATGCTGAGAGGATCCCACCAATATGGGCCCATCTCCTATGGTCTCCCGAAACCGAGAGCTTCTCTGGGGCTTCTGGAAAACAGCAGCAGCCAGCTGCTTAATAGGAGCGTGGCGTTTGTGGATTCATAGTCGGCCTGGCCTTCTCTCATTCCAGAGATTTAATCATCTGCTACTTTCCCTCCAGATCAAGGACCTCATCTGGTTAACAAGGGTTTGTCAGATTTTAAGGGCAGCGAGCAAGTGCGCGAGATCTGAAGGCAAAACCAACACCACGAAAAATAAAAAAAAACACAAGTTGTCATCCCCCGCTTTTCGTATTGTAATCTTGCATTGTTTCAGGCCCAGAGAGAAGACAAAGAAGTGACAGATCAAAACAAATGACTATCATGCTATCAGACCACCGCCACCCCTCTCTGATTGTCCATGCCGGCTTCGGGGAGGCGGAGCAGGGAGCGAGCAGCAGTCAGCGCCCGCCAGTTGCACATTGTTTCCAGGCCTTTTGATGGGGAAACTCAAAACCGCACATTATCAAATGACTCTCATGGAAAGAAGGGAGGGAAGACGGAGGAAAGGCAGAAGAATAACATGCAAGCAGAGGCGGATGGGAACACAGATGCACACACACAAAATGCGCATAGATATGCACAAACACACGCGCCATTTTTTTTTTTATCAGCGTGTAGCAGATAACCTTTATTAAACCTGATCTGGAATTACACCCGTGGACTGCGAGGGCTTTGATGCAGCGACTGTTTCCCTTCCTGTTTATGCTGTGAATGCAGGTTGTGGTGCAGAGATAAAGTACTTCTGAAGGATATTAAGACTTGAAAGTCCCTTGGCTATTCACTGGCACATATTTGATGTTGTTCTTGCTCCTTTGGTAAATTAGCATATCTCTTTCAAAGGCGTCCTCTGATGAACGTAATCCGTCGCCATCGAGCCTTTGCTGAAAGTCATAAATGATAGAAGCACATTGTGCGCAAGAAGTGACACATGAAAGTGTGATAACCAGATTAGCGATAATGAACGGAGTTTGTTTTCTTTCTCTCCATGTCTTCCTCCTCTTCTTCCTCGTCATCTTCTTCTTCTATTGCTTCTTCTCTTCTATATTTTTTTTTTTGCCCATGGTCATTAATGAGCTGCATCCTTTGGAGTTAGAAGGGGCGGGGCCATGTTTGCTTGGAGG
>JAODKC010000095.1:9879343-9890715 GCA_026777985.1 Mormyrops attenuatus | reverse complement strand
CCCCCCCCCCCCCCCCCCCCCCCCCCCCCCCCCCCCCCCCCCCCCCCCCCCCCCCCCCCCCCCCGCGCCGCCCCCCCGCGCCCGAGCACGTCCTCGTAACTTGGCCCTGACTCGGTGCACGGATGCACAGATGCAGGATGAGGCACTCGACACTTTGTACGCGTTCCCTGTGTAATGGGTAAGGGTGGCATTTCAGGCTGCTGCCTGTTGTTTTAAAAGAACCCTGTCCCTTAGGTGAAAAAAAATTCTTCGTCTTGAAGCCGACATGCAGAAGGCTGTAGCGTCTTTCCAGGGTGGCACGGTGTAATTTAGGTCATGTTCCTAAGACTTATCTGTTAACCCCCCCACACAAACAAGGTCACGCCTTCCCTTATTCAGAAACTGCCCTCCATTCCTACCCCGCCCGCCCCCGGGAGATGTTCATCATGCCATCCCGTCACAGACAAACGGCAGGGGATGATAGCCTCGGGTTAGGAGCTATGAGATGAAGTGTGTGTATGGCGAGGGGGGGTGCTTCTGGCCCTCTGGGATGAAAGGGATACACAGACGGCAGCGAGCGGCACTCGCTTGGGCGGGACGCAGAGAGGCTCGCCGGACGGCAGCGAGGGGGCGGGGGGGCTTCAGAGACGCCCGCCTCCTGGCCGCCACCTGCACCCACACCGGTCGAACCTGTCGCGGGGCCCCTTCATGCATTCCAAAGTCCCCCGTCGCAGCCAGATCAAAGGTGGGGAGGGAGTCGCTCTGGCCAGAGGCTGCACAAAGGGGCTGGAGCCTCTCTGAGACCTGGCTGCCACTGAGGACCATCCACTGCTTCAGCACCCCCAGCGGAGAAACAAAGCCTGAGTTCTGATGTAGTCTGAACCACCATCACAGCCAATAGGTATCCATCACACAGCTCGAGACCAGCTTCATTTTTAAATACTTATTGTTTATATGGTCATTGACAGAGATGTGAATGTTCTGGTTTTATAAATTAACTTAACTTAATTGGGTGGCGGTCCCAGAAAAGCGGCATTTCACGGGAGCCAGGTATGGCACGGTACACAAATGTATCCTCACATGGTGAGATGGCAATAAAGAGTCTTGGAATCTTGATTCTTCCCTGTTTTTACTTCCCAGCCCCTCTCTGCACCTCTACAAGGCCCACACGCGCTGGGGGGCCGGAGGTACAGCGGCCACCCCTGTCACATGACGTCACCCCTGTCACATGACATCACATCTGTCACATAATGGCCTGCCTTAGGTGTCCACACCCTGGCTGCATAGCCGCGTGATGCCAGAGCGTGTTCTCACTGCAGCGTGAGACGGCATCGCCTGAACGGCGTCGGGACGTGTTTGCCCCTCCCCCTTTTGGCTGTCTGGAGGAGGAGGTGCGGGGCTCAGATACACAGCGGCCTCCTCCCCTCCCTGTTGCTCAGCATCTAAGGGAGGTGCAGAGGGGTAAAATGCATAAACCTGTCGAGTGGGGGGGGCTGCTTCATTTCCACCACTTTGCACCTTTTGTCACTTTGCAACCTCAGATCGATTTATGTATTTATAAACATCAGGCTATAGCAGTAGCTAAAGATATATAAATATAGTGGCTCCCTTCCTTTGGTTTCTGCTGTTCTTTCTTTGCAGCTTCCCTTTTCTGTGATTTATGCACCATTTTGTATGACATAGTAATGGATTGCCGCACACTCCTGTCAAATGCCCTGGAGTGACTTGTGAAAGGTGCTATATAAAAACAAATTCAAGTGCATCATATCTCACACCTGGGGGGGTTCAGATCCCACCCCAGTGTGTGTGAAGTTCGTATGTTCAGTCCATGTTATACAGGTCAAGCGACTTGGGTTTTCTAAGTTGCCCATACATTGTGTGCCCTGCAGTGGATTGGAAACCCCTTCAGGGTGTACTCTGGCATTAAACTGCCTGGGATAAACTCCAAGCCCCCTTCCCACTGAGACCAAGTGACAGATGGATGGATGGATGGATGGATGGATGGGTATGTAGATATATTTTTACTAGTATGTGCCATGAAAAGGTGGTAGAGTTGGGGGGTGCATACTTGTCAGGGGGTCTGTGCAGATGAAAGAAATGCGGCACCCCCCATCATGCCCACGCGTGGCCAGACTGCTAATTAAGTATGCTAATATGCCCCCCTGTGCTTTTGATGCCTGCCAAACAATGGCAGGAAGGTCACTGCGAGACAGCGTAGTCCTTTATCTGCTGCCGCACGGTGACACCCAGCTGAATGGCGTGACAGTCTGGATCAATCATGCCGGGGTGCACCGATGGTTTGCGGGACCCCCGGTGGGTGTACGCAACTTTAATTAGCCTGTACCGACATCAGCCAGGCACACAAATGGCACTGGGGTATAATGGCAAGGGGAGGGAGAGAGCCGGACTAGGCTGGACAGCGACGGGGACAAAGACACACATGAGTATGCACCACAAAATACATGTATATATACATGTATGTGTGTATATATATATACACACGGGCAGACACACACACACACACACAGAAATACATGGACTGGTAATGGTAAAGATACATATATGCAGAGATATACACAGGGACATGTATATGGAGATGTATATACAGATTATAGACAGATGTCATCCCGTTAGTACTCCTGTCTAGTCATGCTACTTTAACTGTTGACTTCACTTAAAAATATATATTATGATTATTATTATTATATATCATTATCATTATTACCATCATCAGACAGACACACAGATATACAGATACACATATACTGACAGAGATACAGGGAACACAAAGATACACAGATACACATACACTGACAGAGATACAGATAATTATACTGACAAAGATATACAGGAACACACAGATATACAGATACAGATATACTGACTGAGGCATACAGGAACACACAGATATACAGATATAGAGAATCAAATATACTGACACATATACTCAGAAATGACAGAGAGGCAGAGATTTTCAGACATGCTGATATGACATAACTAGACTTTCTTTTTTAATGCAACTGATGGCCAAAAATGTTTTAAAATTATCCAAAAAAAAAACTGCAAACATAAAACTGGAGAATGATGAAAACAGGCTTTCAGTTATTGCCTCGCTTGTCTGTTTTGCCGGCACCATCACCTGCGCGTTCCCATCAAAACAAACCCAGTGAACGGCCTGTCAGCGTCACTTCACTCCGTGCTGACATTCCTGCCTCTCTCGCCACGACATTGATGGGAATTTGTTTTTAAGGTGCGCCGAGACCCTCTGAAGTGGGCTGACGTCGCTCACAGAGCCCAGCTAATCCCCAAATGGCTGTTTCGCAGAACCATTATTATTTGTTTGGCACATTAGGGTTTTCTGCGAAAACAGGAACAAAACAACACGGCGCTCAGAGCGCAAGTGTGAAACACGACTCGCCAGTCAGTCCCATTCATCTTGACATTTTTGTTTATCTTCGAGATTAAAAGAAACAAAATTACAGACTGAAAACATTTTGCGGCGCAGAAAAAATGCACCCTGTAGCCTTATAAAGCGAATTAACTCCACGGTGATTAAAAGCGACAGGATTTAATTGTTTAGAGTTGAGCTGGTAATGACATCGTATCCATTCTTTTCCTCTGCGGTCGCAGCGAGTCAAAGCTACCTTAGTTATCTTCATGCTTGTCACAGAGCTGAAAAAACAATGCTTGTTAGTAGCCTCTCATGTATTTCCATTGCATTACTTTATAATTGCCTCTGTAATTAATATGGAGCAAAATCACCGATTCTGGCAGTGCTGGACAGTGAACCCCCAGGGAAAGGATGGCCCGTACGTTTTTCTAGCACAGCAGAATTCCCTGTCACAAGCAGCGAGTGACACATCTGGGCACATGTGGATTCCAGCTGACACTTTTAAGTGTTTTATATGTACTGAAGCAAATCAGGTCAGCTGTCTTGCTCATGGTTACAGCACAAAACGAAATCTGTGATGCGCTTTGCATGCGCCTTTTAGGTCATCTTACAATAAATATCACACATCCTTGATGATCCTTAACCAGCAGAGTTCGAGTGAGTCCAGTTACTCTCGATTGATTCGCACGGCGCTTGCGGCTTTGCCACGTTTACGCCCCGGCTCCGTGGCGGACGGATGGCGACGCCCGGCACACTTAAGCGTACCCTCGCTCACGCTCGAAAGTGACTGATTTATTTATACTGCGTGACAGCTAATGTTTCAGCCATGTTGGGTCTTCATCGGATCATGTTCTCCCCACTTTCCTGCGCGAGGACAGGGCGATGTCTTTGATCCCAGAACGCGGGCTCATCTTCGAGACCGGTGTCACACCTCTGCACTTCAGTGCCGCTCTGCACACAGTTGGGATTTTCATTTAAATAAATAAATAAACCGGGCAGGAGGGGGGATAAATAAATAAATATCTATGGAAGAGAAAGAGAAAGAGAGAGAGAGAGAGAGAAAAGGAGAAGAAACTCGATAGAGCAGAACAAAACAGTGGGAAGGCTTTCAACAATCTCCGAGCTGGGGCCTTTGAGTGACTTCCCCTCAGAAATGCCGCATTCCTGCATTGTTCTATTTCGAGCCGTCATCCCCGTCACATATACGGAATTATAAAAGCCCCCCCCCCCGCCCACTGAATGCTGGTGGGGAGCATAACCCACTTAAATTATTGTGAAAAACGGGCACCTCCTCTGAGTAAGGCAGGTATGCATTAAAAATATATTCATAATTAGCATTGAGTGCGCCGAGCAGCGCAGGGCGGTCGTGATAAGGCACTCCTGTCTTTCTCCTCCCTCTGCCGGCGAAGACGGGGAGATCCAAGATGGTCCATGGGGCTCGGGGAGTCTCATCGGCCGCTTTGGTGTCTGTGGCCCCCTGCAATCGGAGCCCGGGACATGAGTGGGCCTGACACCAGGGGGAGGTGGGGGGGGGATGCCACCATTTCCGCTGCGCTAGATTAAGGGACCAAGCTCACGGTGGCCCTGTGTTGGCACGGTGTTGTTAATAGAGACGTGACAGGGATGGCACCACCCCCCCCCGACGGACACGCCCGGGGTAATCCACACCCAGAAAGACTCTGAACTTCAGTCAGATGCTTCCAGGTCACGGGCTGCAGGCTCCTGGCATGTCACCTAGCCGACATTCGCGTGGCACTGCTGGCACGCCATCTCCTTTTCGCTGCTTCCCCTGCACATAAGCATCCCCATCCCCCAAACGGTTTCCGCCAGGTGTCCATGATTAAAGAAAGTTCTGGACATACCCGCCCCCACCCACCCCTTCGCCTTCAGTACCCTTTGCCATGGACACGTTGCACCAGCAGCACGTCACAACTGTCGCATCAGAAAAAAAAAAACGTCCACATAACTCTCAGCACATTGCACACACTTTGCTTCACAATGAACCCCCCCCCCCAAGCCCCCTTGAGGCCACCTCCACGATGGCAGCGAAGCTCAGCACAGCCCAGTCAGTCACGCGACGAGCACGGCGTGTTTGTCACAGCGTGGCAGAGCGCGCAGTGTAAACAGTGCGGCGAAGCCAGGAAGAGGCGCTCTTGCTGACACCCGGCGCTTTAATTACACGCTGCCGTCTGCAGGCCTGTTTATCCGGGTGACGGCGTGTCAGCCACCGCTCGCCGACGCTCCCCAATCCTGCCCCTGTGAGGGCAGCTTTACTGGGTTTCAGTGACGGCCTGGAACACACACCCCCCACCCCCACTCCCAGAAACACGAGCAGCAAAGGGACATTCGAATGGCTTCATTTGCATGGGGGGGGTGGTCCTCTGGAAAATTTGAGGGATTATCGTGCGTTCCTTTTGCCCTCAGAACTCGGATTCCGAGTTTTGAAGCCAGAAGTGATGACATGTGCGCTCCCGTTTCCGAGAAATATCTCGGAGAAGCACAGAGGATCCCGAGTTTAGAATCCAAGATGGCTGCGCCCATTATCAACAGAAGTAAAGTTGTAGTTTTATAATGTTTAATTCTCATTTGTGGGTCATTAAATCAGTCACACACACTATACCTTCCAACTTATCTGTGGACGTGTTACGGAGTTTTATACGTAAAGCACCGGGCGTAATGTGTTATCAACTGATATTGCTAACAATGGCTTTAACAATTAACCGGGCTAGAATTGGACTTCATGATTAGTCGGATTTATTGGATTTAAGGTAGTTCGGGCTAATTGTAAGTGAACGAAGATAATGCCATTTAAACTGAGGTACCTTAAATCTGACAAGTTGTCTAAGCAAAAAATATTGCTTTTTGATACGGGTCCATGGTATTGCCTACTCTGAGGCAAACGGAACGCATCCGACTTGGTTTTCCCTGAGTTTGTGGAGGATGTGATACAATCTCGGCAACCGAAACTCGGATCCGAAGGCAATTGGAACGTACCATTATGCTGAGTCCCTAGTCACGAATTTCAGCTGGAACGCCCCCTGAATTTGGGATTCTGACTCGTGAACCAGGAGGGGTCGACACAGAATCTTCATCAAGAGAAGTGTAGTTTTACACTGTTCATTGGCAGTTACGTCTTATTTGTGGCTCATTAAATCGGTCATACATGCAACGTTCAACCGCTATCTGTGGATGTGTTGGTACAGAGTTTTATGTGCAAATCATCACGTAATGTGTTATCAGCTGATATTGCTAATATTGGCTAACAACTGGCTGGGCTAGAACTGGATTTCTTGCAAATTTGTTGGATTTAAGGTATTCCAGGCTAAATGTAAGTGAATGAAGATAAAGGCCATTTAAACTGTGGTACCTTAAATTCAACAAGTTATCCAGCTAAGCAAGAAATCTTGCTTTGAAACAGGTCTCTGTTTTTTGCTAAATGGCTTTCTTACTTGTGCTGGAATGCGTTTAACTCGTGTTTAACTCGAGTTGCGGCCTCTGAGGTAAATGAAACATAGCAGAGGGGTGACAAGGAAAGGTGACAGTCTGAGGACATTCTGTGCTCCGTGTGACGCGGCTTATGCTGCCAGGAAAGAGCGATCACCCACACACACACCCACAGACACACACATATGTGCGTACACACGCACACGCAAACACACACACATATGTGTGCACACACACACGCTTGCAATTGCGCAAGCACATACTTTTAAGGGAGGGACAAAAGCGTGAAACTTTACCCAAAGGGAGAAGGCCGCATGATCACATGAATACCTAGCCGGCCATTTCCCCGCTTCCCATTCCTTCATTCCTTCATACCCCCCACTCCCCGCCCCCCCAGCTTGTTTCACAGAGGCCTTAACTTGTGTAATCTCATCTGCACCAGTCTCTCTCACCTCCATGTGCTGACTCAGGTGTCTCCTTACAGGAACTCATTGTTCCTGTATCCCGTACTGAGGGCAACTGGCACAAGCACACACCTGCACTTAACAAAGGAGCCCTTATTCTCGACTGGGACCTTGATAATCCACTGGTAACTCACACTAAACAGGGAAACCTTCAAATCACCCTTTTATCTTCATTGAGAAAAAAAGAAAAGTGGGTGGGGGATGAGTAAAAAAAAATGTATGTAAATAAAAGGCCCGGGTTGCTGCCTCTACAAGCTAGTGTCAAATTTGATTACTGATGGACAGGAAATCAGGTATTTTACATCAGGGCATGTTACCCGGACCAATTCAGTGGGTCCAGCACCTTACAGGGGCTCTTGAGTATGGAAAATTATTAATTTTATTTGGCTGTGGCCACAAGGTGACATTTTGTTAGCGGCCCAGAATTCCTTGCTACACCCCTGCAAGGACATAAAAAGCAAACAAAGGGCACTATTTGTCTGCACTTTGCTGTTCTGGTGTGTCCTCTCTGACACTTTCTCCATATCATCTGGCCCCTTGTGCACACTGAATTCAAATCCTTTAATGGCTGGCAAGAAATTCCTGTTGTAGCAGGGAAACATAGTAGTAGACTGTACATCTACGGGCATCAGCCACATAAGACGAGACAAAATCTCTCTCGATACGGATATAACGTGACAGTCCATAGGAATGACATGTTCAAGAAAATCCCTCCTTAGGTCATTAGCAAAGCTGGTTAAAATTAACACCATCAAAGAAGAGAAAATGACTGATAATCTCCCATGTAGGAGGACCATGAAAAGGAAGCATTTCAGGACAAGGTCACATGGTGATGACATCACAGGCACAATTGCCTCCATATGTCTTCAAAGCTGCCCCAGAGCATGGTTCCACTTAAGGCACCGAATCCACAAACACCGTCTGAAAAAAAAAAGTGCGGCCCTGTTCTCGAAAGTGACCATCCCACACAACCGCTCCCTCCGACCGACTGGCTTGTGAAGTCCACACAGGGAGGCGACAGTGTTGCCGAGCCTCTTCGTGTCTGCAAGGGAGATGAAGGAGGATGCTGGTAACACAAGCATGGACAAGAGGAGGGATGGGGGAATTTATAGTATCCTGACGGATGGTCCAGGCACCAGCCATGGCTGCACATCGCCTGTGTAAACATGCGGGAGATGAACGCAATCAGCTCATGAATGATGTTTACAAATAACATAGCTGTAGCCTTACCAAGGCCTATAGAAACAGAATCAAGTGAATTTACCATCAAATTCCTGTATGATGACACACTATGGAAAGAAAGAGGAATAATCAACTATTATCAATGAGCGTTTATCCAATGCCGTGCTATGATGGGCTTGGGGTTCGTGGCGGTGTGAGGTAGGGAGCACCCTGGTCAGGAGTCTGTCCATCACAGAGCACGGACTCGCAAACTGAGGGTGAGCTGCAAGACACAGATTGAAGAGCATCTCTTTGGACTGCAGCGGGAACCCGGAGCACAGAGAGGAAGTCCACGCAAACTCTCTGCACACCCAGGGCTCGAGCTGTCATGGGATCTACCTGGATGCCACCCCCTGTGGGAAGAAAATGACAAAAACCATCCCCTTTGAAAACATCCCACCCTCCCTCACCATCCCCCTAAATTTGGTATAATATCACTCACGCAAGGTACATCTACAGACTCTCAGGGGTACTCAACTGGCAGACTCCAGTCTGTTTCTGCACCAAAACACAATTAAATCTGAACCACGTGATCGCTCCACCCCCTAAGCTCTTTCGACAAATTTACTGTCGGCAACCATCAAATGTTCTTCTCAGCAATCCAGCAATCCACCCCCACCTCCTGGTTGGCAATTTTTACCATCCAAGCCTCTATCTACCTCCCCGCCATGCCCCTTGAAACACTGTTAAAACTTAACCACTAAAGACAGCCGACCCTAATTCCGACCAAAACCACAAACCCGGAGGTTTGAGGCTAGAACAACATTTGAAATCCCAGAATTCATCTGGACCGTACATATCTTAATATTTCAGCCCCTTTCTTGTTCATTTATCAGGAAAAAAAGATTAAGCCTGAGTGAGAGCAGGGAGGGACCCCCAGCATGGCCGGGATGTGGACGAATCGCAGGCTCTCCGCAGAGGCATTATGAAGCGTGAATGGGAGCGGGTGTCTTTCTCCTCCCCACACAATACCCCCGAGCCCATAAATGCCAAGCTTCCACATAGCCTTTACCAGGGAGCGTCAGCAAAGTGCTTTCAAAGGGGTCAGTGCCTCTGACTGTCCATGGCTGAGCAGGTAGGTATTCAGCCATATCAATGGGCTGAGAGAAGGGCCTGAGAAATGAATCTGGGCTCAGGGGCGCATTGCCTCAGAGCTTCTGGAAAATTCAGGGGGGAAAATGCACTCTTACCCAAGCAGCTTGTGGAATACCTGCTGATAATCTCTGCCCGTTTATGTCCGAATACAGCACCGTGCAAAAGGCTTAGGGTGTCAAAGAAAATGATGCTTGAATGATCTTCATGTTGGTGCTAAACTGATATTATGTCTTTCAAAGTGTGTCAGCTCAGCCATCTCAAAACCTCTCATAAAATCACAACTGAATTTACAACGACCGTCCGTCACACCCATGTATTTTTTTGACTCGACCACCACTCCACCTCATTTGGCTAATCAATACCTCATTGAGTTATTTACTTAGTTAAGTTAATACATTTATTCAGGTGGCGGTGAAATTTAGCAAACACATGGAACGGCTGCAGTGCCCCTGTGGAGAGGCTTGGAAACTGAAGCGGTGTTCATCTACCCACCCAACTAGATATCGGTAAGTTTTTGGAGAACAGAAGAAATTTTTGTTTATTTTTATTGTTACTGTTAATTTGCATATGGGTTAAATTGTGTTATTTTTTCTGAGCAATTATACATTTACTACCCATATAAACAGCCGTAAACATTTACTTTGGCTGCCCAAGGCCTTTGCTTGGTGCTTTTTTCCGTATATGATTTCCATATATCTTATCTCGGTGTCACAGTGGTTCTAGGGCAGTGCTTGTATTCTGAAAAAAAATCATAAATTCATTATAACAATGTTTATAAATCTGATGGAAAAAGGAATCAGTCTTCTTTCACTCTATGCAGTGGCGTGCACTTTGGGACAGGCCTGAGATGATGAGACGGTCTGGTGACAATACCGCATTCAGAAAATTGCATCAGGCAAAGCGAAACAAATACCAACCCCATCTCTTTTTTATTTTTTAATCTTTCCTTTTTTTCTCTCTCCTTGATCTTTCTATGGTTCATGGAGCCAAATCAGCTCCCTTTCATATGCAAAAGCTGCAGTTTCTGTCTTAACTCTTTGTACATAAAAGATACATGCAAATATCTCCTTTCATTCTGGTTAATATCTCCAGCATGCAAGGTAAATCTGAAAAAAAAAAATTTTGCGCAGAAAATATAGCACAGACCTATTATGGGGAAGTAGATACCTGCTGTGAGGATAATACGGTGAAATTGTTCCTGCTCAAGATTAAATGAAAGACAGGAATCTTTTACATGTTGTTTCCCTTTGGGTAATTTGTGTTTACCAAGCTGAAGTCTTTAGCACTAATTGACAGATACACCACAACAGTTTTGGTCACCTATAAGACTTCAGAGATGTTGGAGGCAGGAAGAGTGCCAACTAGGGCACACAAAGAGATTGAAATGTTAACGTTTTTCCAGATGTGGGAAAGATACAGGGGAGTGGAAATTACATTTACCTGGGAGGAGAGGAGAGGAGAGGAAAGGAGGAGAGGAGAGGAGAGGGTATTTCAGTTTGACTCATGGTAAGCCGAGTCCTTTGAAGTCATGAACTCAAACACAAAAAAGAGTCTTATCTGATCATCGATATCACACAACAAATATAGTTCTCCACACTGCAGTTTGTTTAATTTTATAAACATGAACCCACATCCTGAACTGAAAGCAGTGGCCCGTGTTGTGTGTGTGGGTGTGGACTGGAAGGTGCAGTTACTTTCTGCTAAGCTAATATATTAAGCATGACTTACCTCAGTCAACATCAATGCACATCACGTTGTAATTTTACTGCCATAATTGT